>PVIH01001002.1:0-271822 GCA_004025045.1 Sigmodon hispidus | reverse complement strand
CACTTCAAAGACATGCAGAATATGGCATTTAAATTATTTTAAGAACTTAGACTTTTCTGGACAGTGAGACAGGTCTGCTCCTGGCAGCACCAATGTATTTCAGGAAAATGATGGGCATTGAAGAAACTTCATGTGGAATTTACTTTGTGGCAACAGTTAGCCACTGGACAAGAAACTGTTCTGGTATTGACTGCTTGATAGTATGCTGTATAAACTGGACATGCAGGTTCCATAGGAAAGTGATCTCTGAACTTTGGCAGAAAACAAGCTGAGATGGTCCTTCAGGTTCCTGCTTTGCAGAAAACATTGCCAGGCATCCTTCTGGACACAAGGAGAAGCGACTGATGGATGGTGTCAGATTTCCTGCATCAATGAAAGCTATGCCAGAGACTTTGGACCATATAGGCTGAAGATGGATGCCCCAACATTATAAAGGAACTTTGGGTCACTGTCAAGGCAGACAGGTGTCATCTCTGTCATTTTCTAGACTTTGGAAGTTGCTTGCACTCCTGTTTATTTGCATAATAATATATCCTTCTGTGGTCTTTGATGTGGTTAAAGGTTTAGTAATTATAGGTATAGTTCTTTTTGGTTTAAAAGGTATATTAGATATGAAACTTTAGACTCACAATGATAAGGTAGATAATGGAATATTTTCTTTAATTTTGTGAATACAAATAGACTGGATATTGTGACTATAATTCCTGCTTGAGAGTTGTTCTGTATGTAATTTTGCTATATGGAAATTAAAACCTTCCTTTTTAATTAGACAGAAAAGAGGAAATGTGGTGGAAATGCTCTCTGTATGCTGTAAATAAAGGACTGTTTTGTCCTATGCACAGCACCATACAAGTGGGTGGAGAATCAGAGGACAGACAGGTAGGAGAAGGGTGGAATTAGTCTCCATCCGGCCCCTGAAGAAGACAGACATGTAAGAGATACAGGTGAGCCACAGCGGGCCACATGGCGGGTAGAATAGTAGAAATGGGTTGATTTAAGATGAAAGAGCAAGCTAGTAATGTGCTTAAGACATAGGCCAAACAATATAAAGTATATAAGTGTCTGATTCATTTCTTTGAGGAACAAAAGCCACCATGGGCCCGGTACCAAAACCCCAGGCCCAAATGGGCCTGGGAAACTTTTTACAACATTAGATAGCATGTATTGGTCTTTTAGCACTGAAGATTATCTGACAGGTGGAAGATGGTGTGTTTTATTTTTAGATCACAGTATCAATGCACATTTCCCCCTTGACCTTCCTTCTACAAGAGGGCTACAGTCCACTTTCCGGTTCAATTACTGCTTTCACTGCAAGCATCTGGATGCTGTCTAGAGGTAAGCCATCTCCTTCTTATACCGTGTATCTTTCCCTAGGATACTTGTCTCTCATTTGCTTAGGCTTCTTGGTATCCATGGAGTGCTCAACAGACCTCAGCAACCCTCAGTGAAGACTGACAATGCGGGCAATGCCATCCTGTGACTCCATATTTACATTATTCCAGCAATTTCTTTCTCTTCTATCATAAACTTTTCTATTTCATTCTTGTTTTTTATCCTCTTGGAATAAAATCCTGCCTTAGAAATAATTTATCAAGACATCACCCCACTATTTTCCAGCTTCCAGTGCAGTCATTGAACACTACACTATACCAATTTGTTGTCTTCTCTGTGTGACCCATGTTTACTTTCTGGAAATAAAATAACCTGCTGTCCCTCTTAGTGCAGAGCCTAAGTTCACTGTGCTAGGCCTCCTGATGTCCACATCTGTCTGCTCTCTTTCTCAGTAGAATACACTCACGCATCATTCCGTTTATGCTCTCTGATGGATCTGGCTTCCACTTCCAACTCCTGCAGTAGAGGTGAAGTCATCCTGAACAAATGTGAGCCATGACCAGAGTTTTGTAGGAACTTGAGCTAAAGATGATTTGAAATTTATTTTTATGTGTAGAGTTTGTGTGTGTGTGTGTTTATGTGTGTGTGTATATGTCTGTGTATTATGCATGTGCCTGGTGCCCATGGAGGCCAGAAGATAGTGTTACTGGGACTGACTGAGCCACCATGTGATGCTGAGACTTGGGCACGGGTCCTCTAGAACAGCAGGTAGTGCTTATAAGCATCGAGCCAACTTTCCAGCCCCCAGTTTTAAATTAAAAAAAAAAAAAAAAAGGGCTGGATGTAGTAGTAGATCTTTTTATTCCCAACACTCAGGAGACAGATGCAGGCAGGTAGATCTCTGTGAGTTCAAGGCCAGTTAAGGTCTGTATCCAGAGACCTTTAGGGTTAGGCTAGACAGGGAAGACATGGACCAAAATAAAAGCCCCACAAAGAACAATTCACAGAATTACATATAACATACAAAATCAAATTTTTCTTTCTGATCCTTTCCAGAAAGTTGACTGAATCCTAGATAGACTGTAGAGTCGTCAGATAACAGATGAGATACAATTTTAAACACAAAAGGAGTTGTCATACCAGAGAAACTCCAAGGTCAAACACTTGTCTGTTTACAAATTTTGTTGCTCTCTAAAGATATTTTCCTATCAAGCAAATTATGTACAAAAAGGTGACTGTTTTACAAAACAACCAATCCTAAACCCACACACCTTATACAGCTGTTCATAAGCTACATGAACAGACTACATCTATACTCACCAGGGCACAAGACTGTTGTTTGACAAAACTTTTCCTGAGACCCACAATACACACCTACTGACCCCAGAAAGGAACACATGAAAGAATGAAGTACATATACCACCAGTCCATCTTGGTGACCAGGAGCATTCCTGGCTGACTTATAGGATCAGGACTGACTCAAAGACAGCAGCACATGACAGAAGTGTTACAGTACTGAGAAGAAGCTATCCCGGCAGTTAGGAGCCAAGGACTACACTGCATGATAAACTACACACCTGCGATTTACTGGGAAAGACACAGACAGTGACCACCTCTGCTTGTCCAAGATGCTGCAGAGAATCAAGTGGAAGGAGGCAGGCTTCTTGAGGGCAGGGTTTTCCGGGGAAGAAATATTTGGGGTGGGGATTGGTGGAATTCCAAACTCAAGGACTGGTTGATTTTCAAAACCAAAAACTGAATTCAGACTTTTGACCCTGAAGGCAGAGGTTACTTACAGAAGCAGAAATGACTCAGAGACAGCTGTGCCACCAAAGCATAATCCAGCATGGGTGACAGCTCACAAAGCCGGGGACCCAGAGCACAAAGCCTGCAGGCAGCTCAACAGGCTGGTGAGTGTCCTCTCCAGATGCCTCAGCAGGTCTAACTCTCTTCCAGGCTGCTCTCAGGTTTGCTGCACATATCCAGGTCTCTGCTACACATTGACTCCACTTATCTGGGTGGAGGTGGGGGTGTGAGCTTTTATTATTCTGGCAGAGGGTGGCCTAGAGAATCTGGTCAGTTTCAGGGACTTCCTGAAGCTATTCTGAGTTGTTTACATTCCTGCTTAAGGAGATTCCTGCAGGATGGGAGGTTTTAATCTTGGAGGAAACTGTTAGCCAACACTCCAGCCTTCCTCCTTTCTTACATTCTTTCCACTCCCTCTTCAGCAATGACTCCTGAGCCTTGGAGGGGGTGACTACAGATGTTCACATGTGGCAAAGAACAGTCATTTGTTCTCAGGAGCTTCACCAGGGGTTATAAGTTGAGCTGGACAGTTAGACAGACACATCACACCCATCTAGAAAAGTTGCTTCCCTACTGGGACCTATGACTCCCCAGCCATAGATCTCTGTCCTGCCTTACAGTGCTAGGCTGAAACTCCCACTTGTGGAGTGGGCCTTAAGTCCAGTCCGTAGGCTGCTGTTCTTATCCACAATAGCCAAGCCACTACTGCACAAGTAGGCACATTCTGCCTGGCATTTTTGTGTTTCAGCATAATGGGTCCATAGTCAAGCAGGAATGTTTGTGGCAGTTCTCCACCATTAGCCTGCAGGACCCCTTCTGGACTATGAAAGACAGACAGTAGGGTGGGAGTTTCCAGCTCAGTTCCAGCTTAATCTTTCCATGTCCTACAGTCAAAGCATGCTAAAGTGATGTCTTCAGCAATCAGGTCTTACCATGTAGTCCTGGCACACAACCAACAGCGGTAGCTATAAAAGTTTGTGGGCCCCACTCTGTAGACCAGGCTGGCCTGGAACTCAGAGATCTGCTTGTCTCTGCTTTCCAAGTGCTGGGACTAAAGGTGTGTGCCCCCACCGCCCAACTACCATTTTCTTAATAAACACCCTTTACACATTGGTCTAAATTACTGATATCTGTCAAAACATTCCTATTTTTTAAAGATCTTGCTTAAGGGCTCAGAAAGGCCACTAAAATTCCACACCAGCCTTGAGGTCCTCACTGATTCAAACAACCTCTTCTTTAACTCCTCTGTGAACCCAGCTCTACTGGCCTAGTGAACTGGGTTCACACACAGTTTCTCCTATTCCTCCTTCCCTCAAGAGTGTCTGTCCCTCCCCCATTCCCCCACCCCCTGCTATCTGTAGGGACCTCAGATGGAGATAACCAAGTGTTCCTGATGCTCTGGTAAGCCACCCTACCAGGGACTGACTCACATACAGTCTCACAGCCTTTGCCTTATGATGGATGGTTACTTCCATCACTTCGTTTTTCTGCCTCGGCAGATGCCTGGTCCCATCTGCTCCCGTGCCCCACAGCCTCACAAGCCAGGCTGAGACAGGCTTTCTCTGCTTGTTTAAAAGTCTTTCCTGACTCTTGCAGCTCGGGTGCTGAGTATTTCCTAACCACCCCAGCTTCTTGTACAGGACCATGGATAAGGTTCTCAGCTGCACGCTGGATCACAGACTTCCCCTTTTTCTACTAAAAGCTGGATTTGAGGGCTCTTCAATCACTTCTACCTTTCATTCTCCTGTTCATCTACTTTGTTTGCCAAACCACAGGCTAACACAGAGGATGCTGCAGAACCTCCTTGTTTCTACTCCTTTATACAATGAACAAGGTCACACTTGGCTGCCATCTTGGCCTCAGATGCACTTCTAATTACACACAACAGAGGCCAGGCAACCTCTGCTGCCATCCTGGGATTCTTCCCACAGACACTCCTAATCCTGATGGCTCATCATTAGTTGTGTGTGTCACTACCCAGAGCAAGAATCATGCAACTGTTGTCATAGTACAAAGGCACACTAACATACACCATACAGAAAAGGACAATTCTATCCAAATTGTCCACGAATGCTCCCCCTGAGGCTCCTCAACCTTGGCTACATGCCCTGTTACTCATAGCCAGGGTTAGGTACTCACTCCTTCCTAACTCATCTTTGGTCCTGTTTGGGAGGGTACCGATCATGTGTGACAAAACTTTTCTTGAGGAGACCCAACAACACATGTATTCACCCTAGATACCATGACAGACCAAAGGGCAGATGCCACCAAAGACCAACTTGGTGAACTGTAACTTTTTCTGGGGTCACTTACAGGAACGTAAGTAACTCAAAGACAGCTGCATCACCAAAGTCCACTCGAGCACAGACTGATAACAAGCCTAGTGCACACTCCACAGCCTACAGACAGTTTGACAAGGAGGGTGTCCTTTCCAGGTGCTAAACCTTTTCCAGGAAGCTCAGCTGGTTTCTGCTTCTCCTAGGCAGCCAGTCAGTCTCACCGTCTTCTTCGCAGCCTGGAACCACTCATGTCTTTCTGCTTTTATTGCTTACTCTGTCAGGAAGGGCCTAGGGAATCTGATCAGTTTCAGGGACTTCCTGAAGCTCTTTTGGGTTGTTTTTCTTTCTGCAGGATGGGATGTTACAATGTCAGAGGAAACTTAAGCAACAACAAAGTCAGTCCTCTTAATATGAAGACTCTCCAGACTGCTCTGTGACAAAACCATCTAGACAGTATTTGGGGAAGACAATGGAACTTACTTTGTTTAGTTTCTGTGTTTTAATGTGGAAATGCCACAGAGGTGGGGGAGGTATTATAATAGTGGTAAATTTTAAAATGCTGACTGTGATTGATAGTTGAGATGCATTTCAAGTATCTAAACATCACTTTTGAATTATAATGCCACATTTGAACTTCTGTTGTTAAATTTGGGAAATGTACTTAGTTTAGAGCAGAAATCTTTTGAGATATACATTACAAATCTCTGTGGTTTTGGGGGCTGGAGAGATGGCTCAGTGGTTAAGAGCACCGTCTGCTCTTCCAGAGGACCCGGGTTCGATTCCCAGCACCCACATGGCAGCTAACAACTGTTTGTAGTTCCAGTTCCAGGCAAACACCAAGGCAAATAAATAAATAAAGTTTTTTTTTTTTAAAAAAAAAAAATCTCTGTGGTTTTATATGAAGTTACATAGGGCCAAAAGAAAGTATTTAAATGTCAAGTGAATCTACCTCTAGAATGAACATGCATATCTATTACAATCTTTCATATTTCTATACACGCTTAGCTATTCAAAACAATTCTCTATATAGTTATTACTTTCCTCAAGGAGTCATAATTTGAAATTGATTGTTAAGTTAAATGGCATTTGCTGAAAACTTCTATTTAATAGAATAATAAATCAGAATTAAGGAAAACCAGGTCAAATTCCATTACTACAAAAACTTAAATTAAAAAAAAAAACTAAACAGTACAAAAGGCTCTCTTTACCCCCAAGTACTGGCCACCGCACATTTTCTATAATACTCTCCAGGAGTGCACTGCAATGGACTACCCCAGGTTTCATGAGAAGTATAGTCAGTAAGTTTTAAGGCACTGCATGCCATAGAGGGTAGAAATTAAATTTCTCCTCTACTACTCAGTAGAATACTGACTCAGCTCCCTAAATACTTTCACATACAAAGCTCTTCAATGACAGTAAGGAAAACTAGATTTTGTGTACTGATTAAAGTATTTCTGTCAGGTCATTATAGAAGATGGATTTTTTTTCTGCTGTTCTTCAGGTATTTAGTGCTTGGAGAATGATAACACAATATTAATACTACCATCAGGGCTGACCTGCAATTCTAGGGATGCATGATTGTCATATCTATAAACATCTTAGAAGAATCTGAAAACTACATAAAAAAACTTATTTATATTTTTAATTACCTAAACATAACTTGATCTATGTTATCCACTAGATGGCTATTTATTTTTGATGCTGTTATCAAACATTAGGCTGAAACACATGCAACAGATCTATATAAAACAGTTGTTTTGGGGCTGGAGAGATGGCTCAGCGGTTGAGAGCACTGACTGCTCTTCCAGAGGACCAGGGTTCAATTCCCAGCTCCCACATGGCAGTTCACAACATGTTCTAGAATGAACATGCATATCTATTACAATCTTTCATATTTCTATACATGCTTAGCTATTCAAAACAATTCTCTATATAGTTATTACTTTCCTCAAGGAGTCATAATTTGAAATTGATTGTTAAGTTAAGTCTGTAGTTCCAGTTCCAGGCAAACACCAAGGCAAATAATTAAATAAATAAAAAAGTAAAAAAAAAAAACCAAACTAGTTGTTTTATAAGGTTAAATGATCATATAATTCAACCCAAGTTACACTACTACAATATACATCATGTAACAATAAAGGGACTGTATGTGCACCTAAAAACCTGTGGAGCCCTGGCTGTTATACTGTTAGTTATGATGGGTTCCAAACCTGCTGATGTCACTTATATTAAATTATAGGGTTTAATTAATGCAGATTAACAAAATGGAATGTGGGAAGATTGGAAGTCTAAGTTGAATGATTTTGGAATACTCAATGAAAATAGTTGAATTAATTAAAAAATCATGTAATAAAGTCCTATGAAGATTCTAAATTTAGAACGTATCAAGAAAGTCTCCTTAGAAACCCCCAATTGGCTTCTTAGATGTTAAGTTCAGATAGAGTTCTGTAAGATAGAAGGCACCTGCAAAGAGATGCTCTTATCTCAACACAGGACCAGCTCCCTTAATCAAAAGTGGAACCAAAAGAGAACAGTGTAATTACATTTCCTAAAATAAGAACTAGATTTTAATGTGTGAATCATTTTATTAAGATCTACAGACAACTGGGCCAGACCGCATCAGATAAGGGCCTTTCCTCAGCAAACATTAGATCTAAGTGATGGCGACATTAAGTAGTAGACAGTCTAAACCTAAACCATCACTGCAGGACAGCCTATCTTTGGAGTCGGTGAACAGAAACTTTGGGGAGGTGATAATCAGAATTTTGTCCTAAAGAATGAAAGAAATAAATTAGGACAGAGATAAGGCTATGTAAATGTTCTGACCAAGCAAAGTACAGCGCGTAAACAATGGCTGAAGTCAGCACAGTCTAGAAGGGAACTAAAGCAGGGAAAGCAGCAGAGAAGCAGACTCTGTAATCCCTGCTAAAGAACACAACACCGTGCTGCTACTGCACTGAAGACAAACCCAGAGGTTCAAATAAGAGCTCAACTAATAGCTGAGAGGTGGTGGTGCTCACCTTTTATCCCAACACTCAGGAAGCAGAAGTACATGGATCTCTATGAGTCTGAGGCCAGCCTGGTCTACAGAACAAGTTCCAGAACAGCCAAGACTACACAGAGTAATCCTGTCTCTAATGACAACAACAACAACAACAAAAAACAAACAAACAAAAAGCTCAATTAATAACAGAGATAGAGATGAGATATTCCGAAGTCAAACCTACAGGGACTAAGGATGCAGAATGAAGGAGTGTAGGTGTCAAGAGTACTTGGGCAGGCTTCTAGCTTGGGCAAATGGGCGATAATGATGCTTTTTCAGAGAAAGGACATATAAACACAATAGTGTCAGCAAGTTAGGGTTTGGAGAAAGACAACAGAGTTAACTTTTGAAATGATGTAGTTGAGATTATATGAACATGTAAGTGAACTCATTAGTCCCACATTGGAGGGAAACGGTTTCTATCAAAATCTCCAAACCAAGAACAGATTAACACACACATTACAAATAGATTCATCTTTCAAACAGACCCCAAAATGTATTGTTTAAACATACATATGTAACAAGAATATAAAAAATAAAAATTAAGAGCATGTTAGCAAAGTCAGGACAACAGCTGTCTACTGCTGTTCTGCTAACTTATACTAAGTTCACTATTGCTCAGAATGTGTTTGCTATCACATGCACAATTTAAAAGAAATGTATGATACCTAAGAAGTTCTCTTGCAGGTCAGGGAAATGTGTGTGTGTGTGTGTGTGTGTGTGTGTGTGTGTGTGTGTGAGAGAGAGAGAGAGAGAGAGAGAGAGAGAGAGAGAGAGAGAGAGAGAGAGTGAGTAACCCAGTGTTATATGATATCCTTCAGCTACAGAAGGACAACTGAAGGTCTTTTTTCCTACTTAAAAAATATTATTTTGCATTTTTCACTTCTTAAATCTTATCTCCTAGTTCTAACTTGCAGTGTCATGTGGTAGAAAGCTCTAGGCCCACCCCAAATCCTGTTCTCAGGCCAACAGCACTTTGCTTCTTGAGTTAGGCAGCAGAATGAAAAAAGTACAGGTTAGAGAGTTAACCATCATGGTGAGGAAGAGCTGCATTATAGCTTCACCACTCCCATTTTGGAATCTAAGTGTGCCTTTGGCACATGGAGTATTATACCGACATCAAGGGTCTGATGTGAAGATTAGAAACCACACACACAAAGCCTTGTGCTCCCACAAGACACACACCAGAGATTCTGGCCAAGCTACAACACTGCCTCACATCTTTAGAGTTTTGCTTTTTTCCTTTTAAAAATCTATTTCCCTTTGATTCTTCCAGGCCATATCACAAACATAAGTATCTTCCTATGTCAAATATCTGCCAGACTGAGATTTCTAACCATCATTCAGGCACTTGCATCATTTCATAAGAAAGAGTGTTAAGACTTCAATGTTCCTTAGCAGTTGGAGCTACAGCTCATCTACAATATAAACTATGAATGGCTAATCTATATAGTCCTGGACAAGGTCCAGCAGCATAATCCTTACTCCTTTTTTTGAGTTTCAAAATTCCTTTTTAGTCTATAAAACACTGGTACAGTTTAAATTGTATTCTATGACACTGTGAATTTAGAAAACCATAAAATTCTAATTTTGTTCTCAATGGAAAAGTATCTTGTGTGATATAATAACAAACATACCAGTCACTGAAATGTTTCTTAGCTGGCCAGCCTCCCAGGCAGATCCTAGGCTCTAAAGCAAGGAAGACATGCTTTAGGTTTGGCTGGACCCAGTGTCAATAGGCAAGCATTCATTAGCTGTGTGAGATGTCTCAACCTTGCCATCTAAAAATAGGAACAATTACCACCTCTCTTATGAAGATAACATGATATAAGGCAAGTACAGCTTGGGGTTCTAACATGGCAGCTTCTGATGCACAACCTAGGCAAGAGAAGAGGGCTGTGTTAATAATAATAGAAGCAAAAGGCAAGGCTGCTGTCTGTCCAGGGAGACTGTTGGTGAGGTAGGGACTCTTGCCTCTGTTTCTACCTGAGGAGAATAAGCAAGTCTGTTCACTGGGCACGAGATCCACATGTGACCAGTGACATCGGCAGCCCTGCCTCTGTAAGGTCATTCACTCCAGGGGTGTAAGACACCAAGCCCACTTCACATCTCTCTTCATACCGGAAGGCAGTTACTTGCTGAACAAAGCAACTAGCTTTCCATGGAAGAACTTATGGGTATCTTAAATCCAGGGAACTGTTTTCCAGTGAGCTCACTGAGCCCTTCCTGATAACTTAGAAAGAAAACCATAGAGTAAATGTGCTCCAAAGACGGGCTCTTTTCTTCATAACACCAGCAACCCTAAGTGTCAAAAGAAACACCACAAAAGACATCATATCTAAGAACGCAAGTGTTTCTGAGGACACTTTCCTTTTTGCATCCAATTCTTCAGGATACATTTACCACTCATTACTACACTTAAGGGCAACTCTTCTAGCCCAATTTCAGTTCTAAAGAGAAATAACTAGCTTCAAATAATCTGACAGGTTGCAATAAATCAAAGAAACCACTCAGGTAGTTTTTCTTTTCTTACTTATTTACAAGTGATATAGCTGCTCTCCCACGTAAGAAATAAATAAAATGTAAATGCCTTCTATTCAGTCTGTTCTTCAGAGAGCCGCCTGAGAAAGGCACTGAAAGGGTAAAAGCAAGTCGGATGCTTTAGACTCACTTAGTAAATGCAGACAAGTATATCAGCTAAGATTATAGATAGGAACTCTAAGTCAAACATCTTACTTTATGCATTACCATGCAACAATTTTATTTTGAAATAGGGTAATAAAAAATCTGTAGTCTGTTAATAGAACTGAAAAAAAACCCTGATCCATCAAATGCCAAGAATTTTTTTTTTTCAAGACTATGTAGACCTTGTTATGTAGATAAGGATGGCCTCGAAACCACAGAGGCCCACCAGCCTCTGCCTCCAAGTGCTAGGACTAAACTGTGCACCACCATGCCAGCTTTAATTTCTTTGGATGAGTGTTTATTTCAAAAGACCCAGTATTTCTTCCAGATCTAATGTGTAAACACATGCATGCTCACATTGCTCCTAACCATCCTGACAATTCTTCATCCTGTTCCCTCAAGTTCTCTTTAGTCTTGGTCTGTAGTTTCTGATGTTCGGGGTAAATCAGATAGAAGCAGCTACTATGTTTGTGAGTTACCCTGCAAACTCCTAAAACAGGGTATTTCTTCATTGTTGTTAAAGAACATCACATACTCTAATTAAAAAAAAAAAAGTCTGGCTTTCCAGTTATACACTTGGATCTATGGAGATGAACTATTTCCTAAGTGTTATTCCCCAACCATATGAGAGAAACCACAAAGACATACGTTGTTTATAAAAATTCTAGTTACCTTGACAAAGCTAGTTCTGAAAACTAGCTAGGTGAATGAGTGTTATGGGAGGGCAGACGGGAAGGAGGAGACTGGAACCAGGGAGGCTTGTGGTGATCACACACATCAGGGAAAACATTCACGTGCTTAATATGAATTTAAAGACGAAAACACAGCCATCAAGCTCCTTTTTAAAACTTTTTTGTTACTAGCAGAAAGCTTAAAAATGGGAATTCTTAGTTTAAATTCTTCTTCCCCTCTCCCATTGTTTAAATTTCTGAAATATTTAGGACTTTTGAGTAATTATAGTAAATATCCAAATATTGGTTTGTCAATCACTCACCATCCTTTCTGGAAGTAGATGGTAATAAAAAGTCAAGGGATAAGTTTTCTCAAAACCTGAGTTGTATCAAACTGTTGTGAAGAAAGGGTAAGAAGTCTAAGGGTTAGAATAATGTCAATCTGCCACTTAAAAAAGCAGTAACAAGCTGAGCATGGCGGTACACCCCTGCACTCCAGCACTCAAGACGCTATCAGATCAAGTACTACACGACAAGATTTTGCTTCTAAAAAAATTAAAAATGTAAAATTTATGGTTGTAAACATCAGAGAAGGAAGACATCTCAAAGCGATGGAAAAACCTACACCAGAATGCATTTGAAAGAAGCCAAAAGAAAATGAGGACTCGAGACTCAGGGAAGCCGGAGTGTTGGCTGACACCTCCAATTCCAGCACCTCTGAGGCTGAGGACCAACAGAGGAGAAAAAAAGCCCAGTGACTGTATTAGTTCTCCTCCTGCTGCTGTGATGAAGAGTACAACCAAGACAACTTGCAGGACACAGTGTTGATTGGGGCTGACCACTGTGAGGGGTAAGAATCACCATGGCAGATAGTCAGGCCCCTTGTTCCAGCAGAATAGCAGAGAGCTCACATCCTGAACTGACAAGAAGAAACTCCAAAGGGCCGGAGCCTTTAAACTCTTTTTTTTTTCTTTTTTCATTAATTTTTATTTAAGTGACTTGCCATTGTCAAAGACGGCCCCATTCATACTGTTAGAAGTCCCATACAACTGTAATATATATGAAGAGTTCCTAGGTCAGTCCTGTGCAGGCTCCCTGGTTGTCAGTTCAGTCTCTGTGAGCCCCTATGAGCTCTCAGATGCAGACTCGCAGCCAAACATTAGGCTGAGTCTGAGAATCCCACAGAAGAGGAGAAAAGTTTGTAGGAGCAGAGGTGTCAAGGACTTCATTTTTCTGATTTGTATGTTCTGAGTGGTATGTTCTGTGTACTCAAGCCATTCTGTACTCCAAATGACTGAAGATTATGGCATTTTAAAATGCCCAGTCCTTGTTATTGCTCATATTAATTTCTTGAGTCCTGGACATACTCCTGTGTTCCACTAAATTTGAATTGTTAACTTTCTTTTTTTTTTGCCTTTAAACTCTTAAAGCCTGTCTTGAGTGACAAATTCTCCCCCAACAAGGCCACTTCTTAACCTCCCAAACAGTGCCACCACTGGGGACCGGTGTCCAAATGCTGGAGACACTTGGGGACATCTCACACAACCACCAGTGACTTTACATTTTAAGACTTCTGCACAACAAAGCACATATCCCTAGCAGAATCCTAATGTAGTAAGTAGGACACAACATTTTCAACATGAGTTAAAATACCTCATTTACCAGGGGAAAAAACAGAAAATAGCAAAGGCTTTGTGCAAAAAAGTGACAAATCTGATGTATATTTGATACATATGAAGTAGAATCATTACATAGAAATTTATTAAAGATAAATTAGTGAGATGTGTTGCAGTATTGTCACTCACCAACTTGGCAAATTTTTATTTTGTTTCCTTGCTTTTTTAAATTGATTTTCATGTGTGTAGTGGTGAGCAAGTAGAGGCCAGAGGACAGTTTACAGAGTCAGTTCTCTGTGTCCCCATGTGGGTCCTGAGGCTTGAACTCAAACTCAAACCTGGCAACAAGTGCCCTTATCCACTGAGCAGCCCTGATGGTCATTAATAGAACTATTTGGTATGAATACGGAAATTTTGCATTTTCTATCATGTATCAGAACTTCAAAACCGTGCAGAACCTTTTTATTCACAGCTTCACAAACATAAATTTATTCTAAATAATTAATCAGATAAGAATTTAAGATTTATACAGAAAAGACATACACCATAGCACACCAGCAGAACACTGCAATAGTATGCAATTAGTTCTCCTGTGTGGTACTTTCGTGGACTGGGATGCCTCTTTTAAGATCATTGATTATCCTGGAAATGTCCATGCTATTAAAAGAAAATTAAAAACAGTACATCTAAGTTGATTTCAGTGCCAAAAGCACCTATACACAGATATTTAAAAATCACTATTGTGTATGTGTGCACATGTATAATGGGTGTGTGCAGCCACGGCACATGTGGCAGGTCACAAGTCAATTTTTGGTAGCTGGTTCTCTTTTTCCCAAACATGGGTTCTGAGGAGTCCATTTAATTTGAAGCCTGTGCAACAAGACCAAGTACTGTTACTGAGTAAACACTTTGCTGGTCCACAAATCTACTTAACAAGGCAAACCTTACTGACACAGGCTGGAGGGATGGCTCAGCAGTTAGGAGCACTTGCTGTTCACACAGGACCCAGACTAGGTTCCCAGCATTCATTTGGCAGCTCACAAGTATCTGTAACTCCACTTCTAGGGAATCCAATGCCTTCTGACTTCCAGGCACCAGGAACACATGTGACATACACACAAACACTATGTACATGAAATAAAAATAAATTTGAAATGTTTAAACTTATAGACAAGGAACATTATTGTGAAGATTTCTGCATGGTTATTGATTGTTGTAATTTCATTTTTTTCTTTCAAAAATTTCTAAACATTTGATTCAATGTGTATTAATTTTCAAGTTGGAAAAGAGTGCTATTTAAAACAGCAATAGAGCTTGGAAAATACCAACCTTATTTCATGTTATAAATCCACAGTTATATGTAAAATGAAGAATAAATAAAAGAAGCATTAAAATTTTTTCAAAGAAAACGGGGGAGCGAGTGAGTTAAAGAGACAAACAGTAGGTAAGAGGCACAGGACAATTAATGGAAAAAATAATGAAGATTTCGGTCCCCTTGACATTATTCAAACAGCCCTAGGGTTTGGTGTTGAGTTACACTGAATTGGCAAATAGGAAATATGCTTCTAAAGAGTGCCAGTAACAAAGTGCATTTTCTTGTATACAGATATGCTGCTACTTACTGGAACAGCCCAGGGGCTAAGATGACAAGACCCTGCCCCCAATAAAACAAGCGGAAGGCTCTTTTCTAGGACACTGTATCTGTGGACTGTAAGATGCTATTCTGTTTTAACGCCATGACTTTTGTCCTCATTCTGCATATTACTAGCTATGTGTAGAAATCAAATTCCACTCCTTTATTTACATGTAGGAAAGAAAACCTTAGTTTACTGGGTATGATAGATTTCATTTAGTAAGATTCACCTCGTTCCTTAAGCAAACAGGGAACCCCCCTCCACGTATGTTCCTGTTTGTGTCTGTGTATGCATGTAGAGACCAGACACTGGCACCAGCTGTCTTGCTCAGTTACTCCACCTTTCCTTTCAAAAGTCTCTTAACTGAACCTGGAGCTCAATGACTCAGAATGGGAGTTAGCAAGCTTTGAGAATCCTCCTGTCCCTGCGTTCCCAGTACAGGGCACAGACACATGGCATGTTCCTACACCCTGGCTGTTCGTTTTTCTTTTCTTTTCTTTTCTTTTTTTTTTTTTTTTTAAAAAACTAAACATATTTTTTCCATATCCAACATTGCTCCCTCTCCTGTCCCTTCTTCCAGTCCTCCCCCAGCACCCTCCTTCACTCCCCAGAGAGGTCAAGGAATCCCAAGGTGGGTCAATTTGGTCTGGCATATCCAGTTGAGGTAGGACTGCCCGAGTCCCACACTCAAGTAGCAGGCTGAGAAAGGTATTCTTTCCGCCCCCCATCCTCCCCACCCCCCAGGCATGGGCTACCAGGAGCCAGTTCATGGACCCAGGAAAGACTCTGGTCTGAATACAACAGGCTCCACAAACTGCCATGTCTTGTGAATGTTATTTACATTCAGAGGGTCCAGATCCATTTCATGAAGGTTTGTCAGTCATCATTTCAGAGTCTTTGAGCTCCCAACAGCACAAGACCGTGGATATATATTACATATTTAATAAAACCTGAATATTGCGAGAGAGCACCCAGTCAAATCCTAGGCAGACAGCTCAAGAAATTCTTAAACCTTGAATACAAAGATAAACAGCTGAGCCACTCACACACACCTCTAATCCCAGCACAGGGAAAGCCAGGAGTGGTGACCAACATCCTTAATCTCACAACTCCAGAGACAGAACTTCTGTTTCTGTGAGTTCAAGGCTACACATCATGCCTTTAATCCTAACCTGGATGGGTTTATAAAAGGGCTTGTAGAAACCCAGAGAGGAGAATCAACTGGGAGAAGAGACTGGCAACTAGGAGCGAGCCTGAGAAAGTTACAAGACAGCTGGCTGAGAACTGACTGTGGTGCTTCCTCTCTCTGATATTTCAGCCTTCCCCCAATAATTGGCTCTGAGTCTCATTTGTGATACTACACAGGACAGCCTACTCCATGGGTCTCCCCATCATGATCCTGGTCCCTCTGCTCATGCAATCTCTCTTCTCTCTTCAGTGGGACCAGTAGTTCAACCCGGTGTTTACCTATAAATCTCTGCATCTGCCTCCATCAGCTGCTGGATGAGGGTTCAATAATGGCAATTAGGGTGGTCATTGTATGACAACAGGGAAAGGCAAGCTTGGGCTCCCTCTCCACTACTGCTTGGAGTCCTACTGGGCTCATCCTGTGAGTTCCTGGGTTTTTCCCAGCACCAGGTCTCTCTCTAACCCCACAATGGCTCTCCTTCTTTGTTCTCCCTCCCACACTGCCCCCCTCTGCCCACTTCACCCAACTAAATAGGGAATTCTCAACAGAGTAACTTCAAATGGCTAAAAGACACTTAAAGAATTGCTCAACATCCTTAGCCATCAGAGAAGGGCAAACCAAAACAACTCTGAGATACCGTCTTACACCTGTCAGAATGGCTAAGATCAAAAATACAGATGACAACCTATGCTGGAGGGGATGTGGAGCAAGAGAAACACTCTTCCATTGTTGGTGGGAGTGTAAGCTTGTTCAGCCACTTTGGAAATCAGTATGGTGGTTCCTCAGAAAACTGGGAATCAATCTACCCAATGATCCAGCAATACCACTATCAGGCATATACTCAAGGGATGCACATTCTTACCCCAAAGGCATTAGCTCAACTATGTTCACAGCAGCATTACTCATAATAGCCAGAACATGGAAACAACCTAGATGTCCCTCAACTGAAAAACTGATATGTTTATCCAATGGAGTACTACTCAACAATTAAAAAAAAAAAAAAAAGACACCCTAAAATTTGCAGGCAAATGGATGGATCTGGAGAGCTTCATCCTGAGTGAGGTAACACAGATCCAGAAAGACAGACATGGTATGTTTGTTTTTAATATGGGTGGTAGGGATTCAGACTCAGGTCCTCATGCCTGTACCACAATGATTTACTCAATTTACTGACTGAGCAATCTACCCAGACTCCAAAGGAAAATTTAAGAGTTTTTACATATGTCTTCCTGGCCTGCCCCTCAGGGAAACCATGTGCTCCTGCATTTACAGTGTACATGTTTCCTAGGCTAATTTTTACCTCCCTGAGTAAGCTGGATGTGTATGGGAAATGCACCTCTAGGTGACACTTACAATTACTCTTCAGCCTGCAACATCTAAGTCTGTCCCAATATGACTGCTCTTCAATGCACATCATGTTCATAGTATCTAAACTAACAATTCCCTAAAGTGGGATGTCACTGCCTCGTTTTTACTAATATTGTTAATTTTACTTTTCCTACGCTCAACCCCATTTCTATGACCCCCCCATCCCCGAGTGCTTGTCTCCCAAACCCCCCTTTCCCTCTCTACTTTCCCAGACTTCTCTTCTTCCTGAGTGGCTGGTCTCCCAGCCTCCCACAGTGCATATCCTCTCCTGAGAGCAAACAGATGCAGCACTCAACACCCAGTGTTCACTTCCTGCCAACTGCCATGTTCACAGCACAAAACCTAACTTCCTATTCTCGAGTCCCCCCTAATATGTCCCCCACTATGCAATTTTATTTTAACACCACATCATGTTCTGTTGTCTCTGTTAATTTTTGAGAAAGAATTTATATGTAATACCTATGCAATTTTATTTTAACACCACATCATGTTCTGTTGTCTCTGTTGATTTTTGAGAAAGAATTTATATGTAATACCACAATTCCTTCTTGTCTTTTCAGAGCATTTCAGAGACATCAACTTCATCTCCAGAGAATAAATATTCCAAAAAGAAAGGACAATTTTACAGTGTTTTTAATAACCTAAGACACCTGGGTGAGGTGTATGAATTTACATCCAAGTTTTAAATGGGAAACACACACACAAAAGCATCAGAGCCAAGGGCTGTGGCTCTGGGCTTGGCTCTCAGGCTACTGATTATATCTGTGGGTTGGCTACTGAGCTGTAACTCAGAATAAGTACAGGGCCTGCCGAGGCAGTTAAGTGAGAGCCTGGGAACAGCCATGATAAAGCATTTTCACCTTGGTGCTAAGGAGACAATTCAACTCTAGGACCATAAAACCAGACAAAAATTCCCATTCAGCTGGTTATTGTTGGTGTTTTGATGAGAGAATTGAAACTTAAAATACTAAACAACTTGCCTACAACTACACAGACCCCACAAAGTCTACCAATAAATAAAGAAAACTGAGCCACCGTCTCCAACCTTGAGAATGACTAGAACAAGCTGTGACACAGATAAGAATAAGCTAGCTGACAGATAATAAAGGTGCAGGCTACTAGACCACCAAGCTTTGATACTGCCTAAATTTAATAAAAATGTAAAAAATAAGCTGACTTTGGATCTACACCTGCTAAACAAAATACATTCTGGAGCATTCACATTAAAGTCATTTCTGAATGAGTGGATAAATGGTGTCACCTAGAGTCTATTGTTCATTGACTATATTCTTTTATCTTTCTTTTTTTTTTAAACTTTATTTATTTATTTATTTGCCTTGGTGTTTGCCTGGAACTGGAACTACAGACAGTTGTTAGCTGCCATGTGGGTGCTGGGAATCGAACCCGGGTCCTCTGGAAGAGCAGACGGTGCTCTTAACCGCTGAGCCATCTCTCCAGCCCCCTTCTTTTATCTTTCAGTATTAACATCCTCTCCATCTAAAATGGTCTATGCATAGCAACAACATGAATGAGTCACTGAAGTGACTTTCTGAAGACTTTCCAGGTAGGTCCATATGCCTAAGATGGTGGGGACAGACTCAGTGTCACCTGCTCAGTGTCAAGGGCTGGCCCTAGGCAGAATCTCCAGCACCAGGAAGTAAAACAGAGAAACCAATGGAAAAATGAGGAGGCTCAAGCAGGATGAATTCAAGTCCAAGGTCAGCCTGGGCTTTGGATGAACTGCAAGTTCATTCCCAGGTCCTGGGTAATGGACTAGCCTGATCCCCTGCACAAATATGACTCTAGGCCTCATAGATGGCCCCAATTTAGGATGGCTCAACTAATGTCAAAGAAAAGTTTCCCATTCAGCAGAATCTGTGCTTACAAGTCTGCTCTTTCCTTGGGTTAGCAAGGTGCAGAGATATTCTTCCCATGTCAAAAGTGAAGGCAAAAGATCTGGACTGTTAATTAGGAGTCTCCCTACTAGAAACAAAGGTGGTGTAACAAAAGAACATTTTTGATACTAGAAACAGATGATATGAAACACATTCCCTAAAAGGAAGAAAATGAGCCAGGTGGGCTTAGGGTTGCTCTAGCTTAGTGCCTGTGTGTCTAGGACTGCATCAGCTGATCGCCTGAAATCTCAACACAAGAGGAAACCAGAGAGCCAGTCAGCCTCACCTGAGGTGCTAAAGCTCAAGGGTTTGTGGTACCTGGAGCAAAAGTGTGCAGGTCAGACCACAAGAGAAGACCGTAAGATTTAAGAAGCACTCTTGATTTGAAAGTAAAAATATTACAAATTTCTTGAAAATACTTCCAGAAAAAAATATACAGGCATGCCCAAGACAGTAAAGAACTAAATAAACAGAAGTATAGACTCCATCACTACTGAGGACCCAGAAAATATTAACATAAAAGGAAATACTAATAGAATGAAAGATACCATCACAAACCAGCAAGCCACAAACTGAAAGAAAAAAATAAAATTTAGTAAATAGACAATTGGCTGTTTTGAACAAAGAAAAATGTTCATGATAGAGTACTCAATTATCAATAATCTCCACAAAAGTAAGGTTTGAACCACAATGAGCTACCCCAACATGTTGACCAGGCCACAGTGGGGAGGAGATGCTGCAGACAGACACTCAGTGCAGATGAGAGGGTGAGCCAGTCAGGTTTATGTCCCTGTAACAACACACCCAGGGAAAACATCCTGAGGCAGCAGTTTTCAACCTGTGGGTCCCAACCCAAGACCATCAGAAAACACAGATATTTACATTATGATTCAGAATGGTAGCAAAATTATAGTTATCAAGTAGCAACAAAATAATTTTATGGCTGGGGTCAGCACAGCATGAGGACAGGCTGGAGGACCACTGTCCTAAAGGAGATACATTTATTTTAGACTGTGGTCTCATCCCATCATGGCCAGGAGGATGTGCTAAAGCACTACACAGCTAATGTCATCAGAGGCCGCCAGACACAGACAGAAAATGCCTGCACTACGCTGTGATCCCACCCTCTTCTTTTAATATTCAGAACCTAGGCGTTAGTGATGCTCACATTCAGGGTGGGGCAACCTTAAACCGTTCTCCCTGGACATGAGCCTTCTGGGGGGGGGTGCCTTTCTCGTTCCAATCAGGCTGACAGTTAGCCATCATAGAGCACAATGACAAAGCCACCCGAGAACTGTCCAACTCCACAAGTCCCACTTTTAGCTATTCCCTGAAGAGAACCAAGAACTCTGCCCGTTCACTGTTCACTGCAGCTTCATTCACAACAGTCAAAGCAGGGCATGACACATTCCACAACAAATCACACAATGTAATTCTAGCTTGCAACAGAAAGAAAAACAAAAAACTGCTATCACGTGTAACACGGAACCTCAAAACAGCACACTAATCAAAGCCCAATATGAAAGACTGCAATCTACCCTACTTTTACACAGATTCTACAACTGACAGAATGTTTTTGGTGTGTATGTGGTATGGGTGTCATGTGTGAAGTCAGATACTAAGCAGGTGACACCCTCTCTTGCCTTCCCCCTTATTTCTGAGACCTGGTCTGTTGCTGAACTTACAGTCTGCCCTTTCATGTAGTCTGGCTGGCTAGCAAGGTCCTGGACTCTATGGAGGGGTTACAGACACATGCAGTCACATCTGGCTTTTACACAGATGCTAGGGACCCAAATTCAGGTCCTCAGACTTGATCACCAAGATCTTCATACTGAGCCCTCAAAATCATCTTATAATGGAGGGAAAGAATCAGAACATTGATTGAAGGTGTGGGAAAAAAGAGAAAAGAAGAATTGAAGGAGCACGGGGATCCTTGCAGACTGACGGAAATTGTGAATTATAAGATCTGTAAATTGCCAAAAGCACAGACCTGGAAGTTGGGTATGGTGGCACAGGCCTGTAATGTCAAGGTGGGAGGTAGAGGCAAGGAATCAAAGCCAACCTGATACATGAGAATGGTCTAAAAAAAAAAAAAGTGAAGTGTACAGTATACTTAGCATGTTTGTATTTTACCGCATGTGTATTGTTTTTCTGTTTTTTTTTTTAAAGGAAAATAATGATCAAAATCTGTGTTACTATCTGCCCACCCTTTAGAAAAATCCTTTCCAAACTCTGCACTGAAGACCATGTGTATCACCTACTGGCTCTTTCTAGCTTACCAAACCAGAACTTTGAAACCCATAAAACTCTCAATCCCAGTAACGTTTAAAAATCACTGTTACAGAGATACATAATAACAAGAAGATGATGATACACGGGATTTAGATTGTACAGACAATTGGTGCTATGTAACTATAAAAAGATATCATAAGCAGAATAAACATAACTGCTATTTTAGTGCTAAACTGTTCTCGCTATCATCTCTGTTCATGTTCAGTTTTCTACCAAACTGCTCCTGAGGGTCCCAACTCCAAATTTCAGTTTTCAGTCATGACCTATTCTAATTTCTCACTAACCCCAATTCAAACTGCTTCAGTGTGGATTAAGAAAGTCCCCCAGTCAGGAACATCACAGGAAAACCCACAGAAACCACTACCTTGCTCATGTGAACTTAAGAGCCTGCATGGAACCTCTGCACACATGTATGTGACAGTTGTGTAGTGTGGTGTATTTGCAGGACTCCCAGCAATGGGAGCAGGGGCTGTCCCCAGTGCTTTCACTACCTCTTGGGAACCTAATCCTCATGCTGGATTGCCTTGCCCAGCCTGAACACAAAGGGAGGTGCTTGGTCCTATGGCAGTTTGATATGCTGAAGCCTACTCCTTTCTGAGCAATTATGGAGAAGAGGTGGGTTGGGGGAGGGCAGAGGGAAGGGAGGGTGGGAGGCTGTGGCTGGGATGTGTTGTTTGTTTGTTTTTTGTTTTTAAAAAATGTCCCCAAAGGCCCAGGTATTAAAGGCCTGACCTCTAGGTGGCATTACGGTGACAGAAGCTTAAAAGGCAGGTCTGGGTTACCAAGGGCATGCCCTCAAAGGGACTGTGAGGTTGTGGTCTCTTTCTGTTCTGCTGGTCAAAGGATGCTCATCCTTTTTACCCTGCCTCTCACTTCCTGTGATGCGCTGCATCGCTACAAGCTCAACACCGTGAGGCCACCAATCACACTAGGCTTTCCAGAACCCCTTTTGTCTTTATAACAAAACAATTCCAGAGGTTAAGAGTACTGATTGTTCTTCCGGAGGTTCTGAGTTCAATTCCCAGCAACCACACGGTGGCTCATAAGGAAACAATTCAATACTGTGTTCCAGTGACAGGAAGTCATCGTCCATCACTGTCCATCACTGAACTCTCCTCACCCTTTGCCTTTCTCTCTTGGCTCTGGTCCCCCCTTACCAGCACCATTCCTTCTGCCCCAGTCCTGTCTACTTCCCTCAAAGCCAATCCTGAGTTCCTTCTCCACGAAACTCAATCATCACCAGATTCTTTGCACATTCCTCTCAGGGCTTCAAGACCTCACTTCTGACAGATGTACCTATTTTACTGAAACTGGGCATCTCCATCTTATTTACTAATAAACTCCTTCCCCTAGGTAGAGAGCCCTCCAAGCTGTAAACCTCTTCATGGTCTTCCTCTCAGGGTGGGAAGCACGAAGGGGCTGGAGGGTCAGGGGGATGAGAAAAACATGGCCACTCAGGAATACACTGTACTAGATCTGAAAAAAGCCTTCAGCTTCCAAGTCTGTTCCCAGTACCCCAAGTCAATGAAGATCCTGAAAGGGAGCAGGTTCTGGGCCAGTGGCACACACCTTTAATCCCCAGAACTTGGGAGGCAGAGGTGGAGGGATTTATGTGATTTTGAGGCCAGGATGGTTTCAGGACAGCCAGGGCTACAGAGAGTAAGAGTTTTGGGTGGTACTAACAGGTAAGTACTTTTTTAATGTTTATACTTTGGTTTCCATGACTTTTTACTGTCAGCATTATCATTTGGGATGCTGCTACCTCTCATAATTTTCAACAACTATACGCCACTTCCTAGTTGTATATGCCCATGATCAGGCTCTTGATCTAGACCTGTGTTTTAACTGGTATCTTCATTGTGTCGTGACTTATTTAGCTGTGTACAGGCAAACTCCACAGTCCCTCTCTGGAGTTTATAACTACTGCCAAGCCAGCCTGCCCTCAGCTTCTCCCACCTTCAGGACCAACCAAGTCCAGAGACTGTTTTCCTGCATTGCTCTCAGCTCAGCTGTCACTTCCATTCTAGCACAAACTTCCTGACTCAGGCCGTCATATTGTCTCCTGTTTAAATGGCATCCCTCCCTCACTGTGACCTCCCAGTGAGAAGTCAGACAGGAATGCCTCATTCACTCATTCATCCTGGCATACGAAATAATTACTCAGTGAGGAAGGTCTCCAGTCTTCGCCCCTATAGAATAGTCTAATTATTTTTCTCTATGGTCATTCTTCTAAAATGTCAAGACAGTGCTACTTTCTTTCCTACATATAGAAACACACAGAAATCCAAATACTCTAACACAGACCTGAGACGCTTCTTCATTTGTTCCCCTCTGCCTTGATCTAGTCTAACTTTTCATTTTTCTCTCATACTCATTTAGAAAACTCAAACTCTACACACGCCATGCCCTTTCATTTTTAATACTACACAGGAACAGTAACCCAGCTCAGCTTACTTCACTTTTCTGAGCTCCCTTACCCTATGTAAAGCCATTAGCTAGCCCTGTGAGAAGGGAGAGACGAGACCCAGACGATAGCAGGCTCTCTACCAGCTATTCTCATGGCGCACCAACACTATCTGTGTAAACTAACAAGAAAAAAAGCTGCTTCAACTATATGCTGAGTTTCTGCCTCACAGTACCAGTCTACTCTAATCATTAACTTACAGATCTGGAACTTTCAGTGAGCGCTAATTTAACTCTGGCCACATCTGTCTCCTTCTGGATTGTGGGGTTGGTTTGGTTGGTTGTTTTTCGAGACAGGGTTTCTCTGTGTAGCTCTACCTGTCCTGGAACTCACTCTGTAGACCAGGCTGGCCTTGAACTCAAGAGATCCACCTGCCTCAGCCACTCTCATGTGCACAACACTTAAGATTTACAAAATATTTTCAAATACACTTATTTGATTGGTATAAAATCATTTCCACATGTAACAGTACAAATGTGCATATATAAAAAAAAATTTATAGGGGCTGGAGAGATGGCTCAGAAGTTAAGAGTACTGACTGGTTCTCCAGAGGACCGGAGTTCAATTCCCAGTAAACACATGCCAGTTCACAACTGTTTGTAACTCCAAGATCTGACACCCTCATACAGACACTCATGCAGGCAAAACACCAATGCACATAAAATAAAAATAAATAAATTATATTTAAAAACATGTATAGTGAGAGCTGCCCTGGTACTTTCTTATTTTTTTTTTTTTAACACTTTTATTTATTTATTTGCCTTGGTGTTTTGCCTGGAACTGGAACTACAGACAGTTGTTAGCTGCTATGTGGGTGCTGGGAATCAAACCCGGGTCCTCTAGAAGAGCAGACGGTGCTCTTAACCGATGAGCCATCTCTCCAGCCCCCTTTCTTATGTGTGACCTCAGCTTTGAGAGCACTCTGAGGTTCAATGGTTCATCTAACATGCTACATCCATGCCTCCATCTCTACCTGCTCTGCTCCAGCCTTCCTTGAGGCCAGGACAACTTGGGCCTGCCCCAATGTGACCCTAACGTCTGCGCCTCACTACTCTAGTGATCCACACTGTGGACTCCTGCCTCAGTGCCTTTCCTACTAAATACCATTCTCCTTGCTAATGACCATTCATGATTCAGAACTAAAGTCAGCCAAAGAAATAGTTTATGGGCAAATAAATAAACCAACCTACCATTTTCAAAGGGCAAAACTACACAGCAAAACATGCCTAGTTTTTCTTGAAAAGGATTTTTCTTTTTTTAAAAAAAATTAAATTTAATTTTCTTATTTTATGTGTATATTTCATTTATGTGCTTTACCTGCGTGTCTGTCTGTCTGTGCACTGTGTGTCCCTGGTAGTCATGGAAACCAGAAGAGGACATCAAATTCCCTATGATTGAAGTTAGACATGGTTTATGAGTGGTCATGTGTGTGCTGGAAATCAAATCTGTGTCCTGTGAAGGAGCAGCCGGTGAGCTTAGCCACCAGGTCATCTCTCCAGCCCACGTTTCTTTCTGTTCGAAGTCCTGCTCTGACCATGCAGCACTCAGGCTGCTGTCAACTTTGTGCTGCTCTTGCCTTAGACTCTAAACGTCAGGATTAGACAGACACCTGGCCTGCCAAGTTCCTAAAACCCCAAAAGTCGATCTCGAGTTCAAGGCTACAGAAAGTCAGGACAGCCTGAAGCTAGAGTCAGTCTCAGTCTCTCTCATATTCATATATATATATAATTTAAACACAGTCTACAAATCCTCTCAAAGTATTTATATACACTCTTTAGGCAAGGAGTTAAAAGTACTTCGTAAGCCCTAAATTAAACTGTTAAGAGATGGTTTTAATATCCTGAGATATGTGCAGGATTAATCATCAAAAGGCTAGAGCCCTGGTCCCAAATCTACCACATAATAGCTGTCTTGGGAAAGTCACTTCATGTCCTTGAGTCAATTCATCTGTATAAATTGGATAATGCCACCTACCTTTCAGAACTGTCAGCAAATAAAGTGAATGAACAGCTGTAAAATAGTAACCTTTGGGTAATTACTGTTATGTATAATACCATTTTTGTTTTCAGAACCATGCTCAACAACTCTCAATATATTCTTGGACTTCCTGGCCCAACAACAACTATAAGAAATGCCTTCAAGAAATCCAACCATACAACTTCTGGATCCCCTTCCCGGGTCACAAATCAAATCCTCTAAATAGAACTTGGAGCATCTCCCTCCAAATGTATTATCTCTATACTACATGAAAACTCATCAAGGGATGGTTCCTGAAACTTCTCCCTGATGGCCTGGCTTAACTACCTGGAACAGCACGTGGCATCAGCCACTAATCAGCCAACTTTCACTACATTTAAAAGAAAAAAAAATCACTTAAAAAATGCAAAATGAAACTGGCCCATGTACTGATCAAAATCAAGGGTAAGAGTTAGACTGCAGTCTCATGTACACATGAGATGTTCTAGTTAATGCTTAGATATCCTTTAGATCTAAAACTATCAAAGGTCAGTTTCCCGGGGGATCAGTTCCCAGAATCCCCATACAGAATGTGCACATGCTCAAGTATATTTATGTAAAATGGCATACTATTTGCATATAATCTATATACATCCTCCCATTTTCTTATTTTTCTTTTTTAAAGGCAGGGTTTCTTGCAGCTTAGGCTGGCTTTGACCTCCATATAGCTGAGGATGACCTTGAACTTGTTATCCTCTTACTTCTGCCAGGTTTGTAGATGTACTACCATACAGTTTATGTAGTGCTGGGATGCAGCATTTTGTATGTATGCTAGGCACGTGCTCTACAAACTGAACTACATATAATGCTCTTCTATAATACTAATAAAGGTAAAAGCACTGTGAATAGTTGTTATACTGTATTGTTAGAGAGGAAATGACAGGAAAAACAATCCATACATATTCATCACAGATACACTTTCTTCCATAATATTTTCAATGCAAGATTGAATCTACAGACAAGAACCGGGGGCATACAAGGGCAAGCCACCAGCACAGGACAGTGTAGCAGAGAAGGTCCCCATGATTGATGTTTACATAGTATCCTAAAGCACAACAACAAAGGGGCTGGGGAGGAGGTGGTAACAAGCCCTGTGAGGCTGCAGGGGAGCAATGCAGTTAATAACAGGTTGTGCTGTTGAGCAGGTAAAGACTCTAGGGAAGGTGTGAATAGGTGACAGCCTGTGGCAATCTGTCTTGAGCGAGGTGAAGGCCTCTAATCTCTCTTCCCTTGATAAGATCTTTCCTAGATCCCTTAAGGAGATAAGGGAGGCTCAGAAGACTGCTTGCATCACTGTTTACTAGTGGAGATTTCTTTTACAGATGGAAATTACTTCTACAAAAGACAGCTCTTTAAAACTATTCCAGTGTCGACAGTTTTCCTAAAAATGCCAAAGAAGTATATTTTAGGGTGGCATATTTTGGTTCTCCACAGTTTTAAAACATATATATGAACGTGTGGAAATGGAACAGTGTCATTATGGTCTTTTTCAAATCATTTATTTGAATTGTTCACCTACACATCAAGGCAGGCAACTAATTTTTACTTACTTAAACTACCCAAGTAAAATTTATCCAGTATTAACATGAACAACAATTTATTCTAATTATTCTTCCAAGAGTACTTCTGCTCTAACCAGATTCAAAGGTTTTTTTTTTCCCTCTCCTTAAAAACTAAGGTAGTTGGCCAATGCAGAAGAATTTATTATGTTTTATACTGTCCCTTGCATTCTCTAACATCTACACTGAGGCAAAGAAAGCATTATGTTCTACTTAGCCTACGTACCCTAAATGACAGAACATTCTCAATATCACACAATTTTTAATGTTTGCTAGCACACATATTCTCTCTAATCTAAAGGGGAAAAAAATGACCTAATGCCTTAATTATATAATACCTTAATTATAGTATTTTTGATGCCTTCTAAAATCTATTTAACTAAACAATGTATTCACATAATCAGAATATGTGACTATGTAATAGATCCAAAGAAAATCTGTTGTGATTCTACACATTCCCAATATACGTCATGAATCCAACAAGTGTCCTATAAAATATATAATTATTTTTATAATAATAAAAGAACCAGGAGTTGGCCAATTTTCAAACATTAAGATTCTATAAAAGTGAAAGACAACTATAATCATAGAAATTTTTGATGGTTCCAGGTGACTCTCAGGTCACTGAAGTGATTCTGGGCCTGATAACAATAGATAAAAACTGGCACCATCTGGAACATGTTAAACTACATGGTCATATACTAATTGGGCCTGAGATATAGCAAAATAACTCTACATTTTAAAGTTGGAATTACACAAATTTATCATTAAAATTTAGCAGTTTAATGAGTAAAGCTATAGAAACAATTCAATGGGTGAAGCCAGTGAGATGGCTTAGAAGTTAATGGCCCTTTTGGCCCCAAGTCTGAACTTGAGCTGGACTCCCAGGATCTACACTGTAGAGAAGAAGAGACTCCAACAAGCTGTTCTCTAATCTCATGCCCGCCCTGGCATGCACTTGCTTAGATACATAAACACAGTAAATAAACAAAATGGTGATGAGAAATTAATTTATAGAAAACAAAATTCAGTAATTTTTATCATGGTTCCAATAGCACAAAATAGTTGCAATCAATAATGGACCTTATAAACTTGACTTCTTTTCCTAAACTCACTTAAAAAGCTCTAGAACTCAGTGTTTTCTTCAGAATCCTGCAAAGCAGCATCAACATCTTCCATTCTAAAATAATGAAACTGGAATGAGGATTTCTCCAAGACACTGAAGAAAGGAAATTTTCCTCCCAAACTCAATGTTTGGTATTAGAGTCATTTAAAAAAGAAAGAAAGAAATGGCAATAAACAGATTGAGCAAGAGGAATGACGTATAAATTGATAACTTAACTTGCACATGCAGGTACCATACAAAAGATGAGGCTCAAAAAGGGGCCAGAACTGAGAGTGTAACTCACTGGTGAAATGTTGGCCTGGCCTGCTTGAAGCTCTGGATTCCCAGTCAGCACTGGGGATTGGAGGTCAGGGGGAGTTTACAATTGAATGACAGAAAGGAACAGGCCCTTGAGAAAATAGGGGTGAGGGAAACAGATTATGGGAGGGTGACATGCACTTCAGAACAAAGATTGTCTCATATGGATGAAAGTATCTCAAATAAGAACCGAAAAAGACCAAGTGACATCCTCAGAATATGTGCCACCCTGTGGGAATTTGGAAGTGGATGAAACATCCATTCTCTCCTAAATCCAGCTATGATAGATAACAAGCCTTAAGGAAGGTGTATAACTGTTTGTTTCACTAATAGATTTTCTTTACAGGTAGACACATTTTTCCCACATGCAAGGACACCTTTTCAGAGCTATTCTCTATGTGCCTGCCACTCGGAAGAGCCATATGGAAACGTGCCAAAAGCGCACACTTTGGGATAGCACTATTTAAATGCCCCCCACCATTCAGAGAAATGTAAACATTAATTCTAACTTGATTTGCAGACCCAATTAAAGTCCAAGGTAAGTCGAGACAGAAAAAAACCACAAGCGTGACATTTCCACTAAATGTCCATTAAGGCAAATAATTATTTGTATATTAATCTGGATCTTTTTTTAAACCTGGAAGAATATGTTAATAGCAAGGGTGTAGAAAAAAAGAGCATACATCCTAATTATACCCATGAAACAACAGAAAACAAAGTATAATATTTATTGTGGCCTTTCTATGTGTCAGGCATAATTAATTCTCACCAATATGCCATAAGGTAAGTACTACCCTGCTTCTTCTTTCTTTTTTGAGACAGGATTTTACCATGTAGCTCTGGCTGTCCTTGAACTATATATGCTAACCCTGGCTGGCCCTTACTAGCACGTACCCTGCCCCGACCTCCCAAATGCTGTGATTATTGATTACTTAGTGTACCACACCCACCCAACCAGGGCAGCTTCATGGTAAGTGGCTGAAAATACAACTCCTGTCTCTGTTACAATTATAGCATAAATTATATTCTCACAATTATATAATTTTACTTCCTTTTAAAGGAATTAGAATCCACTTTAATGTCAGAAAATCACCACACTTAGAAAATAATTTTTACACAATCCACTTAAAAATACAAAAGCCCTTTTGAATTCTAAAAGTCTCAATTTTAGCACAAAAATAGAATGCTAGTGTAATCTAAGACGTTCATTTAATATTTTAATCTAGATGGCAGTTTTGTCTCTTTGCAATGAGGGGAAACTATTAGTATTTTCACTAATAATGGAGCACATTGTTTTTAACTTTTAAATAAAAGCTTATGCAGTTTTGCATCATTTCATGTATAAAGCTTTCAAAGTTCTCTATCATTACAACCAAGAATTATTTATAGTTGGCACTAGAAGGCTTTAGAAACAAATAATATGGATGTAATAAAGTAGGAAAATAACTGAACACCACTTCAGAGTCAGGCCCATCAATCCTGGTCCCGACAACAACTAACAATTTAGTTCGGTCAAATGCTCTGGGCCTCGGTTTCCTAATCTACAAAATAATCGTCTCCACCTCCAACTCTCCCGGCTCTAAAAGAAATGACTCATCCGCAGCTCTTCTCCAAGCCTTTCATTCTCATTTTGTGTTAAGTTATTACCATTACTTCACAGCCAGTAAATTGTTTTGCTTTAGGCCCACAATAGTAGGAAACAGCCCATTCCAAACAAGGTGAAAAGGGAAGGCCTCCCCACCCTGGTTTGCCATTGATGATTCTCAAGGTGAATGATGCAGAAGCCATTATAATGTCAAAAAGTGTTAGGTTTCAATATTTTAAGCTGCTGTTTTTATGCCAGTACATTCTCCCTAAGGACAAATAGTAAAAGTCAAGGACAATAAGGAGAAAAATATATAATTATTCATTACTTATTCAAGCACTTAGAAGGCCAATTAAAAACATTAGCACCCTTTTTGCATAATTGTCTGAATTAACCCTCAAGGTATGCTTCAGAATTCCCCCCCCCAAATTATCAAATGAGTCTTCATTTTGTAAATCATAGAGAAACAAGTATATGAAATGAGTGATATAAATGTGACTTAAGAAAATTAAAGACTAGCCGTTCAATTTTTAGCTCACTCCTTCCAGTGGAAATGAAAAAGGTAGTATCTCTGCAGGACAGTCACAAAGGTGAACTCTGGACAACAGCCACTGCTTCATGCTTGTGAGTCTCGATTCCGTTTCTAAGCCAGTCTCAAAAACGGATAATGAATACCAGACAATATTATTAAGGTTAAAGTATGCATCTGACCAAGATTTCCAAATGTCAGAACACTCTGATTTTATCACTGCTTTCTAATACTAGCATTTTTTTTTATTTCAATACTTAAGAACCATTTTTAAACCTCTACAGAACATGTAGTTCAATTCTACACAGCTTTGTAAAGAAGCAGTAAAAAGAAAGCATGACTTACTTGTCTTCTACGATAAATGTCAGAAAATCATACTAGTCCAGTCCAGCCTAGTGTTAACTTTGAAAGAAGCCAGCCTCCAGTGTAAATGACAAAGCTGCTACAAGCATTTAAAGGTGTAGTTTTAAGAATGTCCAGGAAAACTGCTTACTGCCAAACCCCTTCAAATATATGCATAACAATTTAAACTAAAGGATCACCGACCAAGTCCAGCAGCAAGCCACCTTCTGCTTGGAACGCCAAAATGTCAAAACCTCTGGACTGATTCCCTAAGCCTTCAAAGTTGAGAAGCAAACCAAGATGTACTTAGGCTGGCTGCCTCTTAGCATCATCCTTCTGTCAATGCAACTCCCTCTCCACAAGTCACTCCGCTTCGGCTACTCGGATGCCCAAACCCCAGCACCAGAGAACCATTTATTAAGAGCCCAAAGACTTGAAGCGAGGTCTTCCTTGCGGCCACCTCCGCTTCCTGTACTAACCACCCCAGGTTAAACCCCGGAGATGCTCTAGTCTTTTCCCGCATTCACGCTCCCCGGCTCCTTCTTTCATCTCCGGGTAGACCTTTTACCGTCGACCTTGAGGACCCTCAGGTCGGAGCTCTGGAGCTCCAGATGAACTGGCTGGTACCCTCTCCCCTTGCAGTGTGTGCCCGACGACCTCCCCCACCCAGTCCCGACCCACCAAGACCCCGATGACGAATGCCCTCCAACCAGCCCCACATGACCCGTTCTTCCCCTTAGGTGACCTGACTCCAGCCGAAAAGCAATCCCTCCGAAACGTACCGAGAGCCTACTGCGTGCAAGCTCCCACTACGCGCGGTACCGTGCGCAGGGGCTCAATGCCCCGGCTGGTCTTCCTTTTCCCGGTCGATCCATCCCGGCCCAAGGGCCGTGCCGCCTGCGCCGAGGTGCGGAGGCGCCCGCCCGACGAGGACTGCGCCGGGTGCGGGGGACCCAGGCAAGGAGAGGCGGCCGCTTGCGGGCGCTGGGCGACCGCGGGGGACACTCAGCGGCCGGGGCGCGCGGGGCGGCCTCATCCAGGGCACCTGCGGCCAGGCAGGACGAACCGGGGCAGCGCAGTCAGCAGCAGGGCGAGTCGGAGCGCTCGCTCGCTCGCCGAGTCCCGTCCTCAGCTCCTGCCCAGCCGGCGCAGCCTCGCTTCCTCCGGACAGAGCCCCGGGACCCCAGCTCGGCCGGATGCCCCCGCCAGCCCCCACCCCTTCCCGGCCGCCTCCCCCTCGTCCGTCACCCTCTCCCCTCCCCCCGCCCCCCAACCCCCCACCGGAATGGAAAATACCTCCCGGGGAGGGGGGGGCGGGCAGGGCCACGCCTCTCTGAAGGGCAGCCTACCGTGACCAATGGCAGGCGGGGCTCTGGAGGGGCGGGATTCCCGGCGGCCAATCCAGAGGCAGCTAGGTGAAGGCCCGAGGAGGGAGGCTGGGAGCTAGAGACGGGAGGCCGGCGAGTCGAGGAGGTCCGGCGGCGCGGGTGCGTGCTGTGCGCGGCTGCCATTTTGGAGTCGGGCAGCGGCGACAGCGGCCGGGTTCGGCTGAAAAGGGAGGAGCCAGTCAGGTGGGAGAGAGGCTGTCACGTGGGCGCGGTGGGCGGGGCCAGGCCGGCTAGGGCTGGAGGGGAGGGGTCGAGGACGGCGAGTCTAGGAGGCTGGAGCGGGTCACGTGGCCTCCTCGGCAAGGGTTCGCGGTGGGCGCTCGGGTGGAAGGTTAGCCTAAGGTGTGGGTGGGAGGTAGCTTTGTTCGTTTGGGTTGGGTTAGGGAGACTGGGAGGAAAATGCTGAATGGAGGTGATGAGTGCCGGCAAGGAAAATGTGAATGAGTCTCCCCAGCTCCCTCCAGCATGGAGCCATCCAAGTCATTGAATTCCAGTATTCACGGGAAACCGGGCACCTCATTGAATTCAAGTCTTCCCATGCAGGCTCTCAGCTGCCACGAAGATGACTCATACATGGGGGAGGGGTGTTGTCGCTCCCTCTTTATGCTCGTACTTTATGTGGATCGCCCCCGCTATCGAAATGGCTGCAAGGACAGACAAGTGTATCTGGGAGATTGTGATGCCCGCGAGACTCGTCAGCTGGCCCCTTAGAAACTTGGTCACCCTTCATAAACTACACAACCACAGACCTACGATCGCTTTCCAGTGCTCTTCCCGTTTACCTCCTGATGCAGTCTGTTCACCCTGCAAAGCTATTGAAAGCGCTCCTCCTCCTTTTATCGGTGACATCCATATATCCAAGGTCAAGGGTCACTTTTTAGTTCTGTTTATTTGAAAGAGTGTCACTCTATAACCTAGGCTGGTCACTATTTAGTGGTTTCATACTTCAGCCTGCTCAATATTGGGATTAGTGACCACTTTTATCTTTAACGTTTTTTGCTGTGGAGACTTCAGACTACATTTTTCTTGAAGACTTTTCTTACACTCTTTCAACCCCTACCCCTCTTTTCTTAGCATTGTACACCCTCAGATTGCCCTTTTTAGTTATTTTTAATGTCTGTTCTCTATTGACTCCTTGAAAGTGCCAGGGTCTGACCCCTTAGCCCTCTTTGTTGGAAGGCACACTTTCCTACCGCACACTAGTTGGTCTAACCATTCAGATAGGACCAAGAGCTGAGTTGATTTGCATGCACACTGCATGCACAAGGGACTTTTACACAATACTTGTCTATTGGAGTAATATACCCACCTAGAACTTATATATACTATCTGTAGTTCACAAAGGCTGCTCTCTCTCTCTCTCTCTCTCTCTCTCTCTCTCTCTCTCTCTCTCTCTCTCTCTCTCTCTCGTATTATTTTATAGTAGTACACTAACTCCCTCCCCAGAGCTCCTGGAACCTGGAATAATTCTCCATTCATTTTCTTACTGTTCCAGCATCTCTATCTGCTATGCTTTGGATCTGCGATCTTCTCCACAGGCCTGTAAGATACTCTTGCTCCCTGGCACAAAGGTGATGAAAATCTTTAAAAGACAGAAAGGCTAGTGGGAAGCTTTAGGGTCATTGAGGGGTATGCCTCTCGGTGGGTTGTGAGACCCCCTCTCTTTCTTTTACTTCCATGATGTGAGGAGTTTTATTCTGCAGTGCATCCCTGCCTTCTCCTCCTTAGTTTAAGCTGTCAACCGGACAGGCAGCAGAGGGAATCTCAAATGGAGGACCGCCTTGATCAGATTGGCTTATGGGCATTTTCATGATTGATCCTAATGCAGAAAGGCCCAACCAATGTTTGCAGTGCATCCCCTGGGCAGTGAGCCTCGGCTAAGAGAGGTAGCTAACTGAATGGGAGCCTGGGAACAAGCCTGTAAGCAGCTTTCCTTTGTGCTTTCTACTCTTCTATTCTTCTCACATTCCTGCCCCAGCTTCCCTTGACGATGCGCTATAAGATGAAATAAACCCTTTTCTCCCTGGGCTGCCTTCGGTTATAATGTTTTTCACGGCTACAAGAAACAAATGAGAACATGCTCTGATGTGCTTGCCCTTCACCCCAGGAAAAGCCTACCAGGTCGGGACCGGAACTTCCAAAACAGAGCCAGAATAAACCTGTTCCCTTCATAAGTCGATTGTTGTGGTGACATAAAGCTAATTAACATCCTAATACTTCTCCTGGTGTCACTTTGACCACTTTAGACCCTCTCTCCATTGCCACTGTCACTTCCTCATTTGTGCCATTTAATCAGTAGGCCAATATTTATTGAACATTTTAATATCAGCTCAAGATTTAATGGTCAACAAAAGTGACAAGGTTGCTCAAGGAGGCAAGAGAAACAGTATGGAGTAAATTAATAACTAGGTGTGTGTGTGGGGGGGTGAGATGCATTGCAATAACTGAAACAAGGCAGTTGTAGCAGAGCTCGGGGTTGTAGAGCAGCTCTTCAGTGCAGTTGCTCTGCCTCCCTCTTGTTTCTGTCTTCAGAGAGAACCGTGTTGGTTCTTTCACCTGGTCTTGGTTTCATTCATCTACTGAGAGCTTGTTCTGTTTTCTATTACTGCTGTCTAAATGAAAGTCCTCCACATCGATCAGAATCAGATGGGGCACTTGACAGTTTTTGTTTTGTTTTGGATATTTTGAGGGTTTTATTCTGTAGCCCTGAAACTCACAGAAATCCTCCTGTGTCATCCCGAGTGCTGAGATTACAAGTGTGAACCACTGTGTCCAGCAGGAATGTTATACATCTTTGTGTCTGTCGTTGGCTTAGAATAGTTGCTCACAAGTGAGTATTATGTGAATTGGTGGGTCCCCTGACACTTGTATCAGGCTACCACAAGAGTAATCCTAGCTCAAATCAAAAGGCAAGGTCGGTGATCTCAACTAATTGAGTGTAGTAGAGGTGATGTTTAGTAGGGAGACAGACTTATGGATGGTGTACCTGATCTGGTACCATCTAGGCCTGGGATTCCATGATAAAACCACATGTGACAGCATTTGCTTCATAAATATTGCTTTACTTAGCAGAGCCAAGTATATGTGGGCAATTCATAAGTACTCTTTGTTTCCTATGATGAGCCTCAAACCCAAAGAACTCTGGGTGAGTTGCCAGGGTAGGCCCAGCAGGAGGTTGCAGTCACCACTTCACTTTGCATTTTCAGGCCCTTGGGTATTGCACCCCAACAGGGAACAAGCTGTTGCCAGTTCCATCATAGCCTTTGTAATTAAATTCAAGTCTGGCAGAGGACAGTACATAATTATGAAGTATTATTATGGTTTTTATCATTATTAGGCACCCAGCTGCCCAACCCAGGAAACCACAGTAGTAAAACACTGAGAACCAAGCTCCTCTCCCAGCTGGCATGAATAAATACCAGGTGTACTGGCACAGAGTTTTGCAGCTCCACATTCATCAAGATGAGGCCTTCTGTCCCCTCCTTTTGGCAAGATACAATTTTAAATGAATGGGAAAAGGAAATGCAAACAAAGACCTTTGCCACAACCTCTAAATCAAATTCATTTTTTTCCATCTCCTGAGAACAATTCCTTCTCATCTACATATTTATTGCATAAACCTTTTTCAACTTTATCCTTGACCTGCACGATTCCTAAACATCATTCTACAATGTCCTCTGAAGGGGTATAGGATTTGTGAGAGTGCTTGCAGAGAATACATAGAGTGCTCAGAAAGCAGAGCCCTGTGTTTATTGAGCTCCTACTCAGTGCCATGCTTGGTGTTTCCACTTAGGTTAGCTGACTCATTCTATAGCACCCTACAAGGGAGGTCTCATTACCCCTACTTTCTTCAAGGTCACAAAGACTTAGTAAATAACAGGCCCGAGATTCCCAAACAAACACAAGAAGTTGGTGATTATTCAAAGTGACTTGTGCATCCTGGTGGCTGAATGGAAGTATCAGCTTTCACCCCTTTCTATCAACTTAAAAATGGCTTCCTGTACAAAGTGGGTTTTAAGTTGAGCACTGAAAAGACAGTTCGGAAGTGATGTTGAGGGAATGGCGCCAAATGAGGACGCAGTATTGGCCATAAGCCTAAAATCAATAAGAAAAGATTTTTGTGTTACTCAGAGATGAGTCATGTCCTATTCTTCAAGTACCTCCACTGTCTCAGCTGTTCCAAGAGGGAAAGTCAAGAGCATGACGCTGGACTGAGAGTGCAGGTCAAGGGTGGAGGTGGGATGGATGAGTAGGGATTGAGTCCCTAATGCAGAATTCCCAAATGGCCAGCGAAGCAGCACATCCAGCCTTGGCTTCTGATGCAACTAGAGCGATGGCTGATTGATGCACAATGTATTTGTGACTGATGTGTACACAGCTGTTTCCTGGTTTTTTTTTTTCCTAAGTCAATTGTTTAACATTTTTAACTAGTTTATTCAGTACTCGCTATATTTTATCAGGAATAAACACTTCTGCTATCTTCAGTGCTTTTTTCTGGGAGTTTAAAACTCAATAAAATACATTTATTTTAAGCATTCTAGTTTGTTCCGTTTTGAAGCATATGCATTCCTTTGTAACCATCACCATTATAAAGAGATCAAGCGTTTTCATCATTCTTCCAACAGGCTCCCATGTCTGTTTGCAGCTGACATCATATATGCATATAGGTTCTGGGGTCAGACTCAGGGCCCTGCCCATACTAGACATGTGCTCAGATGCTGCACCCTCCCTCCCTTGAACCATATTGAAATGGATCCAAAAATCTAGATTTTTAGTTTTTATCTTGTTTTCAAAATCTAGATCTCCATTTCCACACCAGCTTCATCTACCTTCCAAGGTGTTATAAGTACTCAAACCAAAGAAATGACAAAGCTTTACCCTAACCCTAACAAAACTCCTCTTCTTCTCTGCTTTCACTTCCAGATTAGCTTGATTGTTGAGGTAACTGTCACCTATCGTGTGTGTGTGTGTGTGTGTGTGTGTGTGTGTGTGTGTGTGTGTGTGTGTCTGTCTGTCTGTCTGTCTGTCTGTAGCTGGATCTCTCCCCCCTCTTGTCTCTCTCTCTCTGTGTCTGTGTGTGCCTGTTTGTGTCTCTATCTATATCTCTGTGTGTGTCTCTATCTGTATCTCTCCTCTCTCCTGTGTGTGTGAAACTCTTTCTTTCTCTCTGTCTCTCTCTGTCTCTCTGTCTCTCTCTGTCTCTGTCTCTGTCTCTGTCTCTCTCTCTCTCTCTCTCTCTCTCTCTCTGTGTGTGAAGAATCTTTCTCTTCCCTGTCTTCCACCATATTAAGTGAATCTAGTGCACACAGATTAGGTCCTTCCCCTCTCTACTGTTCTTGCTCAGTTGTCTCATTTGCACGATCACAGGAAGCTCTTAACTCCTTTCTTCATGCTCCAATTCATCCACACCAATCTGCCATTGTCATTTTTCAAAACCCAAATCTGTCTGTTTCAATCCTGTTTCTAAGGGCTACCCAACAGCTTGTAAAATAGCACTGAATATTTTTTGCAATATTGCCCCTTCTGGGCAATCTCCCCTTCTGGACTTTTCTGCTTTTCTCTATATATATTTTTTCACTTTTTTTTCCTGATTGTCACTACATGTTTGCCCTAATTATGCCTCCTTGACTTGAAAAATGTTCATTTTTGACTATTCCATTTAAATGGTCTTGCCTTGGTGAAGCTTTGTAGTCCTCTGCCCTGGAGACAGTCCCCTGGAGCATGTGTTCTTTCCCAGAATGCTCCTGGTGAAAGAAAACAGGAAAGCTTCAGCAGAACAAACACATCAGTGGAAAATCTCTGTGCTCATTGGCTGTGCTATCCATCAAATCAGAAAACATCTCCAAGTCTTGGTCCTTTCACTCAGAGAATGGCTGTTAAAACAACTGTAGCTAGAAAGCTGTCTCCTGATGAGTTTTGAGCAGCTCAAGTGAAAACCCAATATCTGGACATTTTTCTGTCCCTCCTCCCTAACCACTTCCTACATCTGCCTATTCTGTAGACTGGGGAATGGCAGAATTTACGTTTTTTGGGTGCATATTTTCCCAATTGTTACTTCACTTAACTCTCTCCACCTGCTTTCTGTATTGTTTCTTCCAAAACTAAACATGATGGTCTCTGCCCTTTTTATAATTATTTATTGGTTTTATAATTAGTCACAAAAAAGTTCTCAGAACAAACAAAATAAATATTTGTGCTTTGCTTTAGAAAGTTTTATTTACTCAACAACTTTTCAAAGCCACTATCTGCCAGCCCTGTTATAAGCACTTGAGCATACAAAGATGAATAAGAAAATTTGTAACACATCATAGGTGTGTGGAGCAACAAATATAAATCATGAAAGATTCTAATGTATGTAGTTATAAGGTGCTACAAATAGCTCAAAACACTGGTGTAACTGGAGTGGGCTGGTTAAGCTGAGGAGACAGCGTTTGGGCAGAAGAAAGCAGACAAAATACAGGTGCGAGAGCTTTTCAAGCAAAGGTGAGGACAGTGACAAGCCCCAAAGCAGGAGCAGAAAGTTAAAGAACACAAGGTAGCCACAGTGTGGGCAGAATTAGAGAAAAGCAGATGAGACCAGATTCTATAAGGCCTTGAGGGTCAGAGTGAGGAGTTTAAGTCTTAATCTAGTGGAACCATAATCCTTTGAGGAATTTTGAGCAGACGTGATATAAGACTTGATTGTTTTCTAAATCACTTTTAAGTACTTATAGGGAATGCATTCTCGGGGCAAAGGGTCAGAAGGTAGACCAGTTGGTTTGGTCCAGGCTACAGATGATGACAATCTGGATTAGGGAGGCAGCGATGGAAACAGCATGGAAGAGAAAATTTCAAGGTGTATTTCCAGGTAGAACTGAACTCATGGATTTGGTGATGGCAAAGGAAAGCTATCAAATATAAGTAATTTGGTGTGAAAATTAGGTTTATTGAGTACCAAAGCTCTGAGATTATACAACTTCATGAATAAGACACAGCCCTTGTCCTAAAAAAAATCCATGATGGGAAAGAATACATCAATAGTCTAGTCACATCTGTGGTCTGTTCAGACATGAGCTATGCAAGATTGCTGTGTGGCATTGGGAAGGAACCCTGGCACAGTCCAGTGAAGTGGTCAAGAGCCCCGTCTTCTGGAGAAGATAGATATCAAAGTCTCAGTATTTACACTTAGATGCAGCAAGCCATATTTTAAGGAAAATGTTGCCCTCATTTATTTTTGTTTTGGCTTTTTTTGGAAACTGTTTTCCACTGTGTGGCCCAACCTTTCTTTAACTCACAATCCTTCTTCAGTCTCCTGGGTGTTGTGACTACTAGTCAGTAACACAATCATTGAAAGTGGTGTGTTCCACAATATCTGATTGATTGGTTAATTTTTTTAAAAAAAGGAAAGAAGCATATAAAAACAATCCAGGAAACTGAAGATATTGGAAAAAGCAGATGTGTGGCTATGAAGAAGAAAGCCATGACATAGACATCTCTTGCAGTTGCCTACTGAAATCCCACCAACAATATGCCTTGGATCATTGATTTGGGACTTTTTTTATTAATAGCAACTATAACTTTTATGAAATTACCTTATACCTACTGAATGATTTCTCTTAAAGATTTTTTTTAGTATAGATTTATAATTGATCAGCCAATATTCTCATGTGCCATGAATCAAAACAAAATAAAAAGGTATAGAGTGGTCTCATTCCTAGACACCCCCTTACTCAGTTCTCAGTCAGCATTATGGGTAGAGATAACTATTTTGGTTGATCCTCTATGTATTTTCTATGTTTCTTCAAATACAAACACTTCTTGTATCTATTTTCTCTTCTCCTCCTATGAAAAGTAGCAGGTTTCATTCCCTTACCTACATACTGCTTTTCCCTTGAGCATTGTAACTTGGAGATTTCACCTCTCAGTTCAAACAGAACTTCCTCATTCTTTTAAACAGGTGTATAGTATTACACTACAGGATATTCCATGGTTTATTCAACCATTCTTCTACGGAACATTTGGATTGTTTCTAGTCTTTGCTGTTTATTACAAACAATTCTTCAGTAAATAACCTGGCATGTATATAAGCAAGAATAGCCTTCAGACAAATTCCCAGAAGTATCTCAGACTGTAATAAACTTTAATAAGAAATTTTGAAGGGATGTTCTAAAATGATATGACTGAATTACCAAATTGAAACCTCAGCTTTCCAAGAATTAACTTTGATGGTCCATTAAGGGTACTTCCTCATTCTTGGCCTGGAAATTACATCTTTGTATTTTTTTTTCCAATAAGAAAAATTTAAAATATTTCAACTGCCTTTCATGCAACAAACAATAGTTGGGATGAAGCTTACAAAGAAGAATAATCTGAAGAGAATACATTGTTCCGAGTATGCCTCAGTGACTGGATTGTAAACTATAGAGCATCTACATTTTCTTAATTCATCATACAGTGCATTCCATGAAATGCTATGTCAGATAGGGATGCTAGGTTTAGAACTGAAGACTTGTAAAATGAATCCTAACTCAAACTGCGCTAGTAACACCCTTGCCTGAAGTCAAATAGCCTTTGACAGTTTTTTATTACCAATGCTTCTCATTTCCTTATAGCTGAGACTCTCTCCTCCTGAGAAAATGTCTCACCATAACATTCTTTTCACCTTTGACTATTATATGGCCCCCATCACATGCAAGACTTGAATGCTAACCTCAGGATATATTCAGAATTCCTTCTTAAGTGAAAAAATGGTATTTGATAAAATTATCTTTCTAGTTTCTGAGTGTCTGTAGAGAACAACTCTCACCTGACTATTCATTTCATTTGAGGGACGATGATATTTTATTCTTGACCTTGAGAACAGTGATATCCCAATTCTAGTCCCCATCTCCTTTCAGGAAGAGTGAAGCATATGTAAACTGTACAATATTAACTATTTCCTTGGCTACGGCAAGCAATTCTAGACATTCTAAATTGAGTCCCTGTTGAAACTGGAGTACCTTTGGACATTTGCAGGCAATCTAGCCTGAGAATGAAATGATTGACAATGATGCTTGATTGAAAATGCTTAAAATTGGAGTCAATAGTAAAGATGTTGAATTTCAGAGTGCACAGAGAACATTAGGTAAGCCCTGGTACAGTATATGAATCCTGAATAAGGTTCATCTGAACTAGATATCTAAATTATTCGGGTTTTGTTGTGTTGGTTACTTTTCTGTTGCTGTAGTAGAACACCATGTCCAAGGCAGTTTACAGAAGGAAGGTTTGGGATTACACTTCAGAGGGTAAGAGTCCACATGGAGGGATAGCATGGCAGCCAAGGGGCAGGAACGGCAGCAGGAACAGGGTGCCTAGACCTCACATCCTTTGCTGCAAACACGAAGCAGAGGGAGCAAACTGGAAACAGAGTGCAGCTTGTAATCTTAACCCCACCCCCAATGACATAACTTAATGGGCTGACAAACTTACCCTTTTGCTTTACTTTAGTGTGTGTGTGTGTCTGTGTCTATGTGTATTGCATATGTGAATATGTATGTGTATGCACACATGTAAGTATGTATGTGGAGGGCAGATGTCTACCCTTCCTTGATAGCTCTCCACCAGATTTTTTTTTTCCTGATACAAGCCTTTCTTGAACTCTTAGCTCACTGATTGGCTCATCAGACTGGGTAGCAAGCCCCTGAAGTCTTGCTATCCCTGCCTTCCCAGCACTAGGGTTCTAGCTGTCTGCCACCATGCTCAGCTTTTATGGGAGCACTGGAGACCCAAATCTGTGTTCACAATTATGTGGCAGGTAATTCACTGATGAAGCCTTCTCTTCAGCCTCAAATTTACCCTTTTGATTAGGCTAGTTGGGCTAACACATTTTTCTCTTTGGCAATCAAATAAATTTTAATTAATGCAACATTTTCAAACAGAATGGGATGAACTAAGCCATGTTGTTACCATGGTTTGACTAATGATTTCCCTGAGTTAATTCCCAGAGTCCTCTATTCTTGGTATGAGTGATGCTACCATTGGGTCATACCCAGGGGCTAATAAAAGGAAGGGAACAAATAATCTCCTGAGGGAATCACACCTGTTTATCTGAGGGAATCAATTCTAATTCACTTTCAGTAGAGAATGGAATTGTTGGACACCATTTCTTTTTTTAATATTTATTTTTATTTTATGTGAATTGATGTTTTGCCTGCATGTATAACTGTGTAAGGGCATCACATCTTGGAATTACAGACAGTTGCTAGCTGCCATGTGGATGCTGGGAATCGAACTCAGGTCCTCTAGAAGAACAATCAGTGCTCTTAACTGCTGAGCCATTTCTAGTTCAAGCCTGTAACCATCTGGACTGATTCCCGGTTCACATGGGACAGCTATGTAGAGGGTTGCAGTCTTGTTTCAGCTGTAGAGAGTTGAGCAATATGTAGTCCAGTGGAGCCTGTCTTATTAGGTCTTTTGTACTAGAAAAGTTAGCATCTGCACTGGGCAGAGTGTGGAGGTTAATATTCTTTTTTGTTAATGTATGTGTATCTGCATGTATGTATGTGTACATGAGTGTGGGTGCCCACGGGAGTCAGAAGATGGTAGCAGAACCCCTGGAACTGGGGTTATGGGTGGTTGCAAACCACTATGTGGGGCTGTAAACTCAACTGGGGTCCTCTACAATGAGTGCTACTAATCACTGATCCATATCTATACTCTAACTTCTGCAATTTTTGAGGCAATGTCTCAAGAAATACATAGCTCAAGCTGACTTGGAACTCTGTATATAGCCTAGCTGATTATGATATAGCCTCCCTAGGGCCAAGATTACTATCATATGCCACCAATCCTAGTTTTTGCCTCTTTTAAGCCAAACTTTTCAAAAGTAAACCACTTGATAGCCTCTGTTTGACAATTTGCTGGGCATAGCAGCATATACCTTTAACCCCAGCATTTAGGAGGCAGAGGCAGGCAGATTTCTGTGAGTTTAAGGCCAACATGATCTTCATAGTGAGTTCCAGAACAGCCAAGAACACACAGTGAGACCCTGTCTTGAAAGAAAAGAGGGAAAGAAATTTATTTCTAACTGGAGTTTAGTCTGTCAATGTCTTGAGGCATTAAGATATAAATGACCACTCTTAGGACAAAATTATTCCCTAGAAAATTGTCTTTAAAAATGTAGGCTCAGAATATTAATTGGATCATCTCAAACCTACTGTGACTAATAGAATGGATAGACTCTGATATGAAATATTTTTTGTTTCCTTTTCAAAAAAAATTCGGCAGTACAGTGCTTAACTTGTTCTAGGTTATGCTTTGTGAGTAAATGGTTTGCAAACAAAAGACAGAGATAGATCCCACCTATATTTTACAAACATCTGTTGCTTGGCCATGTGCAAGAAGAGAAATGTCTGGATCTAGAAAAGGAGTGTCTCAGACTGGCAGAAAACCTAAACAGGACAGAGCTACCAAAATGGACAGGCCACAAAAGCAGCTCTCCTGAGCACATACACATCGGTCAGACCTGGTCTTGTGCAAAAACATTCACTTAACTCAGTTTAGAACTCCCTAAATTCAAGACAGTCTGTGGCCACCCAGATGGATTGCATATTTTTCTGGGTTCATCTGGGTTTGTCCTGTTTCTCCTGACTGGCATTCAAAGTTAAAGGCTGAAATTCATTTACTTAGGTCTGCAAAACACCATAACTGCAATTAATTTTATAGCATTAAATTCATTGGCCATGTGCTTCTCAAGGAATAAACAAACATGTGTTCTCCAAAAGGGCTTGGCTATACAGAATTTCAATGCTTCAAATGATGTAATTTTCTATAATATTTAGCCTGCCATTTTTAGTTCAGTGTTCAGATAATAGGAGACTTCTAAGAAAAAGCTAAAGGGGGATTGATTTGCCTGGTAATACTTCTGTTCTTTTGTTCTTTCAGAATCTAAAATTAACCAACATCTGCAGTGTCAACAAGGACTCCATATGGCATTCCAGCTCGCACTTTTCCTAAATAATGCATTGGAGGCGATGTCATCTGAGAGGAATTCTGAGGTAATGGTAGATGAAATATTGTATATTGTGTAGTGCTTCAGAGCTAAAAAACGATGTAACAAATAGGACCTTAGCTAATCCTCACCATGGTGTTAAGAGGTGAGCGATCAGGTATTTGTTATTGCTGTTGTTTTGTGCCCACTGGCCAAATGAGGTAACAGAAGCTCACTGTGCTAATGGGGCATGACCAGTGCCACCAACCTGGAAAGAAGCAGTGTCAGAATAAAGCCAAGGCCATCTGATTCCTAAGATGTACCCTCTCTACTGTTTTGCCAGCGTCGAGTTACTAACAATCCATGTTAAGACAGAACATTTTCAAGCTGAAAAGGAAAACCCAGTACCAGAAACTAACTAACAAGCATGTCTGAGTTTGAAATGAGACCTCATCTGATCAATTAAAATTAGTCAATTTCTATAGAAGTTTTCTGATTTTCTCTTTTACCATCAAAATAAAAGTTCTCACCAAAACGCTTGTTTTCCTTGTGGAATTGCCCCCCTCACATATGTCCTTGTCATAGCTGGACAATTCCAAAGCTTTTTTGTAAGAACTGCTGTAATGAAGAGTCTTCTCTTTCCATAAGTATGACCCATGACCTGTGTCTACATGAGGTTTGAAACACTTTATTTTCATTCAAACATCTGTAAATTTTCACATCATAGCCTCATGCAGATTACCTGTGAAATTAAAGGATGTGTTCGAAATGCAGTTTGATGTTAGAACACAGGCAGAGTTAGAAGGACCCTTGTGGCCAGGCAGTAGTGGCGCATGCCTTTAATGCCAGCACAAGGAGGCAGAGGCAGGCAGATCTCTGTGAGTTTAAGGCCAGCCTGGTCTATGGAGCGAGTTCCAGGACAGCCAGGGCTACATAGAGAAACTCCATTTGGAAAAACAAACAAACAAACAAAAAGGACTGTTGTGTTTAAAGCATGAATAATGCTATCTGTTGCCCGTCTTACTTTATAGAAACAGCCACCTGTGTCACGTAACTGCTTCTACACTAAAATGCAGCAAGATTCAATTGCTTCCATTTCTAGGGCCTTTTGAGGTTTTAAAATATTTGACTACTGGCATCCTAGGAATGGGACACTGTGTTTGCAACCTCTGAAAGGTGCTGGCATTCTTCAACATTGACAGATATATTTCCAACAGGTGGAAACATGGGACAACATTGGCAAAAGAGCCAGCAGCAAGAGTTTTAATCAGGGTTTGGCCCAGCTACGGCTGGTTCTGTGGCTGCCTCACAATGTGCATCTTTAGGAAACATCTTCCACCAAGTGGAAAGTTGGCAAGAAGAGGCATTTGATGTTATTGACAGCAGAGCCACTCCGGCTTACTTAAAGCTGTAAGAGAACCTTTTCCATTAGCTGTTTGGATGTACTCAAGGAGCCGCAAGCAGAAAAGCAATATTTAATTCTGATGGTATCCAAACATTCTCGAGACTCTAATAGGCTGTGCAGGCTCTGTCAGACATTTGTGGAAAGAAACTAAACATCTTTGAAAATGTCTCCTAACAACCTGGACAGAAAGTTCTGTCCGCACTGGCTGTGGCAGCTATAAAAAGGGAGATGCTTGGAGAAAGAAATGAAGACATAAGTGGTAGGAGATGAGGGAAGCTGGAGAGCCTTAGGAAAGGAGATTGTGCTCACTAGACAAGGCAAGGGATATATGAGGAGGGGCTCATGGGAGACAGGCAGAGGCTGTCCTGGCCGCAGTCGGTGAGGCCATGGCACTGTAAGGCGCCACACCCTGTGGTAGTCTTCTCTTCTTCAGTCTGATCGCTGTTGGTGTTTGTGATTACTTTTTGGTTTTAGTAAACCTTTACCCTACTATTGCAACAAGAATAACATATGCCCACAGGCTCAAGTGTGTTTAATTTAGGCTTTAGTCACCTGTTGTGTCGTGTAGATTCGGGAACTGGCAATTATTAGTTAGCCATGACCTCGGCACTAATCAATCAGAGTTGGAATGATAGGAATTTGTTCCCACTTATGACCTAGGTTTCTGTGTGAAATATGGTCTCTTGGCTAGTCTGCTGCTGACAGCAGGCTAGATGAGAAAGTGTTAGAAGGATTCCCACGGCTCCCATCATAGCCCAACTCTTTGCTTTGTCCGTTTGTATGTGTGGAGGGGGCATTATGTCAAGCTAAGGTAGCCAACATCTGTATTGATGTTTTTGTCTGTCTGAATAGTAAAACACAATGGTATATCCTGTTCTCTCCAAGACCATCAGTATTAGACAGATGAGAATACATACAAACTAGAGCATAAGAGTATCTTGAAAACAAGGGCATTACTGCAAACGAGACCTATCATTTGCACATTGATACAGTAGCACTTCTCAGTACTTCTCTGCCTTCCTCTCCTTGTTTAGATGCATCTGGGCAGTTAGTTACTCTTGGATACCATGGCAGAATGTTGAGAAAGAGCAAAGATTCACCCACACACCGATAGTTCACTAACGTGCCTTCGCCGGGTCCACATGTATCATTGCCACAGGAAGAATTGAGTCCCCTAAAGGCCATCCTTATTGGTATCTGTGGTGGCTGATTGTGTCTCTGAGATTTTGCCTCACACCTAAGGGTGGCCTTTTATATCCTGGGCACTCTCAGAATCAATCTTCTCCTGTGTGAGAATATAGAGGAACAAAACACAGTGTAATTTTTCCCTGAATCCTCATAAGGCCTGCTGTACAGTACCATAGAATGAAGTAATTCTGACAACTACAAGTAAGTCAGCTTTGAGTGATCCAGTGTTAACTGAGACTTTCTGGCTGTAAGATGAATCAGTAGGTTGAGGCGCTTGCTGCCAAGTCTGACAATGTGAGTTAGAGCTACAGGAGCTAAATGTTAGGAGTGAGCTGACTCCTGAAAATTGTCCTTTAATTGCTACATGCAAGCCAAGGTGCATGCATACATACTCAAACTCACATGTGTATGCACGTGCTCGCGAGCACACACACACACACACACACACACACACACACACGACACACTCTAAATAAATAATTTTTTTTCCTTTTTGAGTCAAGATCATAGTATGTAGTTCTGTATGGCTAGAACTCTTCATATAGACCAGGCTAGACTTGAATTCATAGAGATCTGCCTGTCTCTGCCTCCCAAGTGCTGATATTAAAGGCACACCCCTATGCCTGGCTAAAAAGAAAATACATTACAAGTCTTTCTGATGTTTCCAGGACTCCATGTGGGGCCTCTGTTGAAGCTGGAGCAGAGATTGGGAGTGGAGGCTAATGTTAGGGTACAGTAAGGACAGGTAGCTTTGTAGTGATCATCGGGGGGCCTTTAGCTTTTACACCCGCCTCAGCTGCCTCAACTCTAAAATGAGAGTGGCAATGCAGAGTTCCACTTTAGAAATTTAGAAACGAGTCTAAAGAAGAATTTAGGAGCTGTGTGTCCATGTTCTCTCCCTTCCCCTTCTCATCTTAGTCAGCTCTGTGTGTCATTGCCCCAGGAGAGACCTGTAGATAGATGTCCAGGCTTTAGTCCTGCCCAAGTCTATGGTGGAGATCCTTATTCTATACCCAAACTAGAAAAATCAATCTTTGCAAATGCAGCATGGGCATTCTCTTACCTCTTAGCAGTACCTTCTGTGTGTTGCCAGAACCCCTCTTGTCTAAAGATCACCAGAGGGGTGACCCCAAAGGAACTGCACACACTGGGACTCTCCCCTGGGATGGGAAGACCACCAGATGGGTCCTGTGCTTCTTGAGACATCTAATCCCAGGGCTGAAGATGTAGCTCAGAGACAAAACAATTGCCTAGTATGCACAAAGTCATGAGTTCAAACTCCTCCACCCCAATCACACATGCTGGACCCCAGTCCTTCCCAGAGCATGATCGGATGGCAGAGAAGCAATTTAAGGTCCCACCATCCTGTAAGAGGCCTGGGTCTTGGGTCTCTTCATGCTCTGCAGCTATGTATCTTTTAAGGTTGCTGCTAAAATAAAACAAATTATCCACATTTAGATCTCCTGTGTGATTATTTTACTGTTGCTACTGTTGAGGGGGGGAGAGATTTTGTAGATTCAAGACTGTGTGCTGCAGCTGGGAAGGGGCAGATGCTTGGTGAAATGCAAAATCTAGCCCAAGGATGGCCAGCTTTTTCATTTCTGAGTGTCATTTGACATCAGCCTTTGGTTTTTTGTAGAAGACATAAATAATTACCGTGTTGTTCTGAGGCCATTTTCCTGCTGTTGCTTGCTTTGCTCCTTAAATATTTTAGAAGGAAATGTAATGTGCTGTTTGTTGTGTTGTCTTTTTTTAAGTTTGTGGCTCAGGAAGCCTGTACTCTCTTGATTCAGTCAAAATAATCTTTGGGTCATTTTGTATTTCGCGCCAAACACAGAACTGCCACACCTGGATAAAGGACTAAATTGGTGCATAAAGCCTCCCCTTGCTATCTTCCCACTGCGTCATACTGGGGGTTTTTTGGAGGGGGGGGAGTCCTCCTCTCTAATTCAAAACCTCCAAAATATAGATTACCTATAGTTTTCCATCTAATCTGAAATGTCTACAAAAATTAATGCAAAAATTTTTTCCAATAAGGAACTACTAGCCAGGCGGTAGTGGCCCACAACTTTAATTCCAGCACTTGAGAAGCAGAGGCAGGCAGGTCTCTGTGAGTTCTAGCCCAGCCTAGTCTACAGAGCTAGTTCTTGGACAGCCAAGGCTATACAAAGAAACAGAAAGCCTGTATCAAAAAAAAAAAAAAAAAAAGAAACTACTAAAAATAGTTACATAATTTATTTCTTACTATTGAATTTATTCATTTTTCTTCACTAATAAGAAATTAAAAGATGTCATGCAAAACTTTCAGAGCAACAGTTTGAATATAAAAATATATATTTCTAGGATGTCACAGGCATCCTGACAGACAAGCAGGAAGGGTGGGAGAGGGAGCTGAGGCTGGAAGCCATGTGAGGTCTTATTCAGGTAGCAGCTTATCCTTCAACAAAAGCTGAAGAATGAAGAAAAATTCTAAAGAAAGGTGAAAGGCTGCAGACAACAGAGAAAAGCAAGTGCTACAAAGAATAATTATTTGTGCAAAATAACACCAGTGTCCAGAATGATTCTTAATAATAAAATTACTTTCAAATTAAAGGTTTTTTTCCAAGTCAAATGGTCTGAAGAAACTCATTGCCAGAAAAAAGTAATAAGTTTTTTCTTTCTTTCTTTCTTTTTCTTTTCTTTTTTTTTTTTTTTTTTGGTAAAGTTCCTTTTCAGCTTAGCTTTCTGAAGCAAAGTTAGATCACTGGAGTCTAACAAAGCCAAGTGACATAATACATTCCATCATGACTTTGCCACATTTGCCCATTTGAGACATAATGCTCCCAAAGGCATTACCTTGCTTTATGTGATCTACTTCCAAAGGGGGATGATTGCCTAGCCAACCATATTGGCTGCTTGTTGCCAGGTAACAAGCATTCCCAAACTGGAAGCTCAAAACAGCATTCCTCATCATTCCTTTCTGCAGGTGCAGCTTGGCTGGCTTCTCTGCTTCACACCAAGGCTCTCTCAAGACTGTGACTCTGATATCTGCTGGAATGCTGCAGTTATGAACAGCTCAGCTGGCTCTGGATCTGTGTTCCAGGACACTTATGCTTCAGTCGTCCACAGGCTATTGGACCCAGGACCTCAGTTCCCTGCTGATAGCTGGTCAAAGGTTGTCTCAGTTTCATGCATATGCTATGAAGGCTCTCCAGCTCCTACAATATTGCAACTGACTTCTCTCCAAGAAAGTGTGGGAGAGAAAGCCAAGACCATGCAAAATGAAGGTTGTAAGGCACATTGGTTTGTAACCTAATCTGGGAATTGTCCTGTCACCTTCCTTTTCAGTGTTTTTATCTATTAGAATCAGGACCATCTACTATCTACTAGGACCAGCTCAAACTTCAAAGGACAGAATCTTCCAAGGATGTGGATACCAGGAAGTAGAATAGTTGGAAACCATCTACAGGGCTCCTAGCACATTAACCTTAATTTATAACATAGCCACAATAAACTGTTACTTTAAGATTAAAAAAAAAAAACTTTGAGGAAAATGCTTCAAAAATCTATGTGGCTCATAATCTCTTAAATCCAACAGTAATTTTTTTTTTTTACTTTGTATGATCCATATGCTACTGAGAAGCTCAAACCATCTTGCCTGCAGGCAAACTATTCCAGTCAGTGAAGAAAACATTCAGTCATGTGGTCAATGGGTAGGTCAGCTTTCTGAGGACAGGACCTTATCTGTCATGTTCTCTGCAGTGTCTCCAGTGCCTTCCTCGGGGGTTTCATACAACTATACACCAACAGAGAGCTGATAAATGAATGCAGGGGCTTCAACTATATTTATTATAGGTCTATGTCATGTGTTGACTAAACTCCCTTACAAAATGAGCAGCAGAAATGTTTGCTTTTGTATCAAGAACAGAAGGAAGACATTATTAGAACTTGGGGTTTTCAAATGCAGCCCCAGGGCTGGAGAAATGGCTCAAAGGTTAAGAGCACTGGCTGCTCTACCAGAGGACCTGAGTTCAATTCCCAGCAACCACATGGTGGCTCTCAACCATCTGTAATGAGATCTGATGCCTGCTTCTGACATGCAGGCATATGTGCAGGTAGAACACTGTATATATATAATAAATAAAATCTTTAAAAAAATGCAGCCCCAGCTTAGAAATTACCAGTTTTATAACCACTGGGAGTTTCTAGTGAAAGAAGTGTTGTGGCATTCTGGCTGTTCTTGGTTTCCAGTTTGACTATACATGGAATTAACTAAGACCCAAGTGCCTGGGTACATCTGTGAAGAATTATTCTTAATTAAATTATTTGAAGTGGGAAAATTCACTGATAATAATCCATATCTTTTGAGCTGGGAACATCCCCCTGTAATCTGGGCCACATCTCTGCTGGCAGTTTATGAAGGACTCGGAAGAAGGGAGCTGTCACTCTCTGCCTGCTTGCTCTTGCTATCCAGTCCATTAGAGCCTGCTTCTTCAGGATTCCAGTGTATACCAAAGACCAGCTGAGCCACCCACTTTGTATATTTATTCTATTAGTTTTGTTCCTTTGGAGAACCTTGCTAATGCATTTTCTCATAAAAGCAGAATGATATTTCTCCTGAAATAAATTTCACTTCCTGTGGCCTATCCTCCATTCACTGGGATGCTGGTAAATGAGCACAGATTTGAAAAAAGAAAAGTCAGAAAGAAAAATAACAACAAATAGTTCACTTTAAAACATACACATAAAACAAGGTATACTTTTAAAAATATAAAATCACAAACAGTCCTTGTCATTTGAGTTTATCCCCAGTCCTACCCCACCCTCAAAGGTAGAGTTTAGCAGCTTCTTCGGTAGCCTTTCAAACATTTTCACATGGAGATGCTGTCTTCTTCTTTTCACATTTGGTATATAGTAATGTTACACACTTTGTTCCTTTTATCCTTAATCACATGTCTGGAGGTCTGAGAATGTGATTTACTGGTAGAACGCTTACGTAGCACACCCAGCACCCGGGGTTCGATCTCCATTACCACACACATAAATAGTATGTTTAGGTAGTCTAGACCTGCCTCAGTTTCCATGGTGCCAAAATATTCCACTGGATGGATGTAACCTGAGTTATCCAGAGTTCTTATCTAATAGATGTTTGCTTCTACTCCCTCTCAATCTCTTAGCCATTATAGCAGACACACTTACCTTTGTGCATTTGAATAGGTTCATCTTATATTTTAATATTTTATTATTTTATGTGTATGAGTGTCTTCGCTGCATTTGTGTGTGTACTGCATGTGTCCCTGGTACCCATGGAGGCCAGAAGAACACACAAGATGACCTATAACTGGAGTTACAGACAGTTGTGAGCCTCCATGCATGTTCTGAGAATCAAACCCTAGTCCTCTGGAAAAGCAGCCTGTACTCTTAACTGCTGAACCATCTCTCCAGCCCCTGGCTGTATTTTATAGATAGATCCTTAGTCACAGACATGCTAGGCTAAGGGATGTGGTTATTTTAAAGCCCCTTTGCAAATGAAATAAAATATAAATGTATAAACACAAAACAAACACAGAGTTTAATAGGTTGTTCTGAAGCCCTCCCATCTCCAGAAACAGAACTGCTGCCGACTGTATCCAAACTTTCTTTGTGGTCTGTGGTGTTCCTGTTCCCTTTGGCCCCAAAGTCACTATTTACTGGCTTTGAGAATCACTTCCTTTTATTGATTTTGTGGCTTTCTGTCCAACTAACATTTCAAAAAAGGCTAGTTTCACTTTGCCAAGTTTTAAAAACTTTGATGTCTTTTGAACCTTTTTGTGCCCACAGTTTTTCTTACAAACTTTCCCAAACAGTTGATCTGCTGAAGCCCCCAGAAGCCAGAATCTGAGCTACAGCTTCCTGCAGTCTGTGTTAGCCTTGTTCACTGGTGTGGTTTAACACACTTCTCTGTCCTCTGTATTTCCTGCAAATTGGCAGGCGGGGTTGAAAGCTTGCTGAGACTCGGGTGTGATCCTGTGGCCTTGCCATGATGGTGGCCCACCAAGAAGCACATGGCAGCCGCTGGCTGTTTCTTTGTGACTTATGTAGATGGTAACTGCCTAGGTCTATTAGTTGACTGTGGGCTATAGACTATTCTAATCGGTTACTTCTTGATTTACTTGCTAAAGGCACATGCATCTCTCCCTCTGTTTTTTGTTTCATCGGGGTGCTGTTCTGCTGGGAAAGGTGAAGCAAATGCCCGGTTCATCCCCTACATTTACAAGTTAACAGTTAATGTATGTTTCCTTTCTCGCTGAAAGCTAACTCGGTTTATTTATCCTAAACTTTACATATATGCATGTGTTCACACATGCATTTGACATATTTTATAGGTTTCAAATCACTTGCAGTTTGGTGTGTTTCATGTTTGGCTTCTGATAGCTTTTTCCTTTGGCACTTGAATCCTTTTGAGATGACCCAGTGTTCTTGACAGCTTCCTCATGATCTGATATGACCCTGTTTCAGGATTACCTTTGACACCTTACACCACAGATTTGGAATCTGCCATTTTCCCAACACTCCCTGGTTACTTATGTGAGAAATTTAGACACACAGTGTGTAAATACCTATTTTACAGATCAAATAACTCAACCAGGGGTGCCGGTGCTCACCTTTAATCTCAGCGCTTGGGAGGCAGAGACAGGTGGAGCTCTGAGTTCGAGACCAGCCTGGTCTGCAAAAGTGAGTTCCAAGATAAAATAATTTGGTAGTTCATTCTGATATTCCAATTTAAAATAAGAACTACTAGGTTTTCACAAATGGCTCAGAACAGTTGTGCTACCACTTCTGCAACCAAATGAGTAGGTAGATGTCACACTTTTTCAATTGCTGTCTGTAACTGCATTTATTTTTCCCAAGTAATTTTTACTCTTCATTGTCTGAGTATATAGCCAGTGTATACAAAACATGTTCCCTATCACTCTTCACTTTATCTTAATTCTACAAGTGGTTATATATTAAATGTTTCCTGTTAGCTTTAGAGTTGCTATATCTGGCTATTTTGGCTTTGTTTCTGACATGTCCACAGGAAAACTCACGGAAACTCAATTCCTTGGATCTTACATGTTGATAAAAGTCACTGTCCTTTGTGCCTCATGTGGGTTTTCTGCGTATAAAACTCTCCCTCAAAATTGTTACTCTATTTATCTCAAACATTCTGGAACACCTGGAGTAAAGCTAATGTTCTTTCTGTGGCCCTGGGAGTCAGTCTTTACAAGCCCACCTAACAGTTCCCAGCCATGTGAGTATGTTTTAATCTGTCATTCTAAGTCAATATCCTATTCTGGGTTCTTCCTAAACACTGGTATCCCATTGCGTATTTAATTTTGATGCCAATAACTGAACTTGGGCTTTGTACATCCTCAGTAAACACTGCTGAGCTACATCCCTAGCCCCCAAATATGTTTTTTTTTTCATTTTAAAATTTTATGTGTGGGGGTGTTTTACTTGCTTGTTCTCTACACCATGTGTGTGCCTGGTGCCTTTAGGGGTCAGAAAAGAGAGCCAGATGCTGTGGTACTGGAGATATAGACAGTTGTGAGCTGCTACATAGGTGCTTGGAATTAAACCCATGTCCCCTGGAAGAGCAGTCAGTGATGTTAACCACAGAGCTATCTCTCTACCCTTCCCCCCATTTTTTTAAATTCAGTAAAGGTTTTTAGTTAGATATTTTAAAATAAATACTCTGAAGCCATGCATAATTCTGAAGCATGTAATATATCTCAGCATGCTTGAGGCTGAAGCAGGAATACCGAAATCTGGGAGAGGAAAGGGGAGGAGGAGGAGGAGGAGGAGGAGGAGGAGGAGGAGGAGGGAGAGAATATTCATCCTACGGTCTTTCCGTGGTTTTAGTCTCACAGCTGAATGCTAGATTTTCCCGTCTCACCAGTAATTGCTGCTTTCTTTTAGATCTTTTATAATAGATTGTTAAAATGCATTTGTTGTTTATGTGTATTAATAAGTGTCTGCATGACGTTATGCCACATGTGTGCAGTGGCCAGAAGAGGGTGTGAGACACCCCCTCACCCCACCCCCTGGAGCTGAAGTTACAGGCAGTTGTGAGCTGCCTGAAGTGGGTGCTCAGGTCCTTTGGTTAGGAGCAAGTGTTCTTAACCTCTAAGTTACCTTTTCAGCTCTCTTTTGGATCTCCACTTTAATTTTTATAATTTTCCTTTTCTTTTACCTAAAGTGTTAGTTGATGTGTTTCTTTGCTCTTGTGCTCCTTTTTAGTTTTATTTCTGAACTGAAGCTTTTCTTTAATTCTTGAGTTCTTTCCCAACGTCTGTCTCACTCCTTGTTAAGTTTTAAAATCGTGTTTATGTCTCCTTCCACGTGTGTGGAGCTTTCCCAATGCTTCTTGCTTTCGTTTTGAGACGGCAGGTTATAGTTTTGATCCTGTCTGAGGACTTAACTCTACTTAGCCCCCATTCTCTTTTTATGAATAAGCTTTTGTGCAACTTGACCCTGATCCTTTCCTTCTGTCTATTTCTTTGTAAAACTCATTGTCCTCACTCTTTAGCAGAAGACATGCTGTAGCAGAAATGCAGGGCTCTGGAGTCCGAAGAGCTGACTTTCCAGGGTCCCCGCCCTGTAGTGTGTGTGGTGTTTGAAGGCCTGAGATGTCCTGGCTCTGTTCTTTGCCATGGTTTCTCTTCCTTCATCCCGGCTGCCACAATTCAGTTCTGTTTCCCTAGTGTGGACCGCTGGCCTCTCGGTTTCAAGAGTTCCCGGGGACTAGAGACTGCTTTGCCCTTCATCATCACAGTAGGCTCCATGCTCTCACCCACTAGAAAAACATCCAAATCCCTTCCGATCCAGCTGCTGTTATCATGTTGGTCCCTGTGTTTCTCAGAGACTGTGTTGGCCACCTGGGGCTTTGCTGTTCCTAGTTCTGTTATAATCAACTTTCCTCCCTCTTGCTTCTTTCTGCACAGGTATGGACAGCATGCAGCTCTGTGACTCCTCTCTTGTACGAATGTTTTGAAGTCAGTGCTGATGTTCATAATGTATATAGGTATATATACGTATGCCTTATCCTATTATTTGTTTAGGTGTAACCCTATGTATGTGTGTATATGTACATGTGCATGGTGCCTGAGGAGGCCAGAAGGTATCAGATCTCCCTGAACTGGAGTCACAGGTGGCTGTGATTTCTCCTCCCCAATATGGGAACTGAACTCTGGTCCTGTGTGATGGCAGCAAGTGCTCTCAACTGCTAAACCATCTCTCCAGCCCCAGGAACTATATTTTTATCACAAATTTTACCAAGAGTTTTGGCCTTTTTTATTGTAATGACTTTTTTTGTGAAGAATGCTAGGCAAATTTCAATTAATGCTTTCTCTTCTGCTGTCTTTCCAGAACCTTCTTTGACTTTAAGAAGTTGGTAGATGTTGCTAAATTTCTTGGAGGGTAATCTGTGTCTTAGTTACTGGTCTATTGCTGTGAAGAGACATCTTGACCAAAGCAACTTATAAAAGAAAGCATTTAATTGGGGGCTGGCTTACAGTTTAGAGTCCATGATCATCATGGCAGGGAGCATGGCAGCAGACAGGCTGGCATGGTGCTGGAGAAGTAGAGTCTGGGCCTGGTATGGGCTTTGAAACCTCATAGCCCACCCTCAGTGACAGACCTCTCTGAACAAGGCCACACTTCCTAATCCTTCCTAAATAGTTCACAAACTAAAAAACAAACATTCAAATATTCAAGCCTATGGGGGAACAAGCCTATGGGGGAAGCTGTTCCCAAATTAAACATGCTATATGTGGGCATTTTATTTAAATTAATAAAGACTTTCTGTTATAAAACAGCAAAGGGGTGTTATTGAACATTCCTGGAAGAAGTTATATAGCTTATGCCTTCTCTTTATGAACCAAAGTCTGAAAACAGGCACCAAAGAACTTGGTATGTGAGAGTGGTAGACTTTGGCAAACTCCCTACCAGCTTCCCTGAGATAATGCACCTGGAGACCAGGGGCATGCTGACTTTTTAAGACCTAGGCAGGAGACAGATGCATATGAATCCTTTTATAAGCCATATTTGAAGCAGAAACTGCAGATGGCTTTAGGCCAAGTTTGAATCCAAACATGTTGGAGAAGTTTATTTGGGCACTTCTCAAACCACAGGTCACATGTCTGTTTCTTCAGATTCCTTAAGAAATCAAAACATCTGAGAAGGACAGTTGTTTTTATTTATCCCTCTATTTCAACAGGCTTCTCATTAATAGTAAGGAACTTCTGACATTTTTAGACTTTATATTTACTTTATCTATATGCCATACAGATAAATCCAAGTACTCTGAAACTAGCCATTGACTCAGAATCATCTTGTAGAAAAACAAAACAGCCTATTTCTTTTTCTTCCAAACTGGGGTATGGATCAAGTGTAGTCGTTGACTAATTACAATTTTTTGAATATTAGATTCAATAGGCCTTGTATGTTTGTGTGAACATGTGTTCTTGCGAATTACATGCTCACTCTCAACTCTCTGAACATAATGCATGACCTGGTCATATTGCGGTGGGAATCACACCTCCCTCTCCATACAACCCTATTTGTGCTGGACCTATCACAAGGAGCCTTAAAAAAGCTCAAGAAATATTCTCTTAGGACCTCTAGGCTAACGATGAACCTCTAGAGTAGATTACAATTATGAGGAATTTATCAGTTCAGTGTAACATCAAAGGCCCTGTTGAGCACAATTTTCTTTTTTCATTTAAAATTTTTCTTAATGAACATTTTGCAAAGACCCATTAAAGAATAATAGAAATAGCTATTTCTAGGAGTCAGTAACTTAACTAAGTCTATACCACTGATAAATTTATATGAATTTTATAGAATCCTAGCCCACAGAACATCTAGATAACTAATAGCCCCCAAAGACTATTACCTCTTAAAAACTATATACTCTGTCCCATTCCTTCTAAGCCCACCATGTAGTTTTCATCCATTCATTAAAAAAAACCCAAAACATAAAATTATCCAAATTTTTACCTATCAGGCATCTACATAGAGTATGACCCATAAGACGGTGGGATTTCTCAAGGTGTTATCAGAGTAAAGACCAGTGGGTATTCACAAGTACCATGGTAAATCATCTGCAATGCTGTAAGGAATTTCACATACCATAAGGTATTTTAGAGTAGTTAATTCCTGCTAAATGCAAATCTCTCAACTGACCTTTCTGAAGTATGAAATGTCAAAAGCTGTACATTTATGTTTTTCACATTAGGACACTGGTAATTGCTAGAATTTATCTAGCGTAAGAGGTCTAGCTATAGTTACACTTTATCTGGGGAAGGGGGGTGTTCTCTCTTCCCTGCATTTAAACTGTGTGGAGGAGGGGGGAGGGAGAGAACTTAACAGACTAGGGGAAAGCTGGGAGCTAGTGAAGTAGTTGAACTAGGTCAAAGAAGTGACTGCAGGAGCATGAGGAGAGAGGTTACTGTTTACTTCTTCACAGGTGAAAAACAGGGATGGCATGGCTTGGTTTGCTTGCTTTTGTTTGAGGATGAACAAGCAGATCATATACAGAAAACCAACCTCAGGGAAGAGAAGTAAGCAATGGGTGAAGCTTCTGGAAGGAATGTGCCAGCTAGATGTCTTTTCAGTACTCTTTTTTGGTTTTGAAATAGGATGCATCACATGATATGAGAATATCTGGATAAAACCACAGGTTGTGTGAGATACCGAGGTCTAGAGATTGATGTTGACATTAATGTGAAGGCATGCTAGTATCATGGCAGTCTATGTAATGCTTATTGCCTACTTTTCTAGCAACAAAACATCATTGAAATTATAAAAAGCTAGAAATGGTCTGGAATAGCCTCAGAAGTGACCTGGGAATGAGATACTTACTGTAGGGAAAGCATCAGGGAAGGAAGACCAAGCAAGAGACAGTTGCATTCTTTGAAATTGTGCTACTTACATACTGTACCATTGGGAATGATTTGCCAGATAGCTTATCCAATGTGAAAACTGAAGGAAAGAGCCCTTGAACTTTGAAAGGAGTAATTTTAGAACATATAAAGACCTTCTACTTTACTCTTAAGTTATAAATACATGCTGCAGAGTTATAAATACACCATACCAACAGCATCAGAGACAAACAAATGCTCAAGGGATAAAGTGCTCATGATGAAGTTGTTAAGGAAGTGAGAGCTGGTCAGCATGTGTCCATGCTTTGTAAAGCTCACCTACTGATGACCACGCTTGTCCTTCCACCAGACATTTCTTCATTTCTCTAGCAGAGTAGTCTTCTAAGTGAACAAACCGTGTAAGATCTCATATAGTGACACCCAAGCCCAGCACTTGATGGGAGGTAGGCTTTGGACTTTGTGTGGTCTGTTGACTCCCCTTTTATACTTTAGAGAAATACCATCTTCCAAATATTGATGTTAATCTAGCATTCTAATACTTAAATTTGGATGAGTAAGGTATTTGAGGAATGCAAACAATTGTCATCAATAAATAAACACACGAGATGCATTGCTATTAGCAATGTGATGTTAATGTATGGGCTAGAGAGTGGGTTGAAATTTCTAGGTTCTACTGTGGTTTGTGCTACTGCTAGGGAGTGACTCTTTAGTGGGGGAGGGGAGCATAGGCAAACAGACACAGATAAACAAGGCTGGACCAAGACAGCTGTCTTCATAGGCTGATAAATTATTGCTTCAAATTCTTGATGTATACATTTATTATTGGCTTGGTAAATACAGGGGATGTGCATAGACTTGGTGTCTTCTCTGTTGGTTTGAACAAATTGGGTCTATCTCTGCTCAACCAAACAAAGTGTCTGCAATTAACCATACACTTACCTTCTTTGGAAGCAGGTGATTGACATATCCTTGCTCCTTGAGAAGCTCACTGGGCACCTCAGATTCCTATGGCCACTCTGAGCAACCACCTGAGAGGTACCTAGAGTGCTTACCTGTCTCCATTGTATTAGCTTTAGCCTACAGGTTGATTTACTATATAGTATACAGATTAAGTGCCTAATATTTTTACAGAATGGGAGCACAGTACCCCTTCCTTCACTGAACTCTACAGTAAAACAGAAAGAACAGTGAGAACAATTAGTGTGTAAATTTGAGATCTTTTCCACTTAAATTATCTGCATTGTCTGCGAATGGTTCATCTGCTCCACAAGGGCACACATGGTATTTCTGTAACCACACTAGCCCTGTGAGGACAGATAGTGCTTATAAAAAAGGGTGACTGGAAGATTTAAAGACTATAATGCTGGTCCACCCTCTTATTATGGGCTTAGTGTTGTTCTTGAAGTTACTTTATGATCATTATATATAATCTCACACTCCTCAAGATAACTGGCAACTCAAGCATCATTGGAAGAAGCTACCCAGATCATGGCATCCAGCCACAAAAGAAGTTCAGTCGGCCAAGTACAACGATTCAGTCTCATCTTTCTAACAGCACAGTCTCCATTGGATTAAGTTGTGCCATGTCAAATAGCCTATGTTCAGCTGTTCTGGGTTTCCAGGAAGGCTTACTATAGTGGCAAGTGACTGCTGACAGAGTGGCTTGGAAGAACTAGCATGGAGCGCAGTTCTGGAGTTGTAAATTCAAGTTTCAATGCTGTGTACTTTTGAAGAAGCCATTTATCTTCCATGTGTTTCATTTACCAAGTCAAAATATTAAGTTGTTGTCATATGCAAGATTCTAGGGAACTTTAAGATGCATGCAACACTTAGTTACATGTGAGTTCTTCAGGCTCACAGTTTACTTAAGATAAAATTCACCTGCAAAACACTTATCTGCCAGGCAGAGCACAGGGAAGCCACAGTTGCTCTTTTATAAATATATAAACTGCATCCTGAGCAAGATAAATGACTTCCTGCTGCAATAATCAGGAAGGCACTATAGAAGCCAGTTGAGCTCAGGATTAAAGGATGATTAAATTTCATTAAGCAGAGAACCAGGGGAGGGCGGTTCAGACAAGCGCTGGGGCAGGAGGGAAGGTAGAGGCCTGGAGACTGCAGTGCTATTTTGGTATGCTTAGACAGATGGCTTGTGTGGGTGGCCTGTGAGAGATAAGGCTAGTGGCCTGCTTCATCCATGTCATGGAGTGGAAACTTTAAATGCTAGTTTCTGCACTGGAGAAATAGAATAATGAAGATACCTCAAAAGAACCCTAAAATGGAAATCGGGAGCCCAGTCTCAGCCCTGTCACCAGTTCTCTGGACTCGCTTGGCTATACGTCTCATTAGGAAGCGATATTGTCCTCTGCTGTTTAGTGGAGGAGATTGACTGTCCCTACATAGTCTTAAGAGTTACAAGGAAGAAAGCATGGCTGTGCTCTTCACCAATCAGAAGCTGCTATGGAGCAGTTAAGCTGAGTATTCTTGATAGCCACAGACAGGAACTTCTTTCTCTGGTGTTTATCACTCGGTAATGCAATGCTTCTTCCGAATGGGGCAGGGAAGCTCGGGGAAAGTGCAGATTGTGAGTGTCTGAGTTGACCATGCATCTGCCAGTGTCTGAGATGGAAGCATGCAAACAAAGAGGCGAATATCAAAAGGAAGGCTCATTGTGCAGTCCTAAGGGAGGCCAGGCTTAGGCGCCCCCTGGAAGTAGGGGACTTGAGTGGGATCTGAACCCCAGGAGCAGGCTCACATAGCAAAAGCCTTCTGGTGTGCCTGTGGTTCATCAGCCAGCCGGCCCCTCTGCTCCAGGGAGGGTGCAGAACAGGGAGAAACACTCTTTCCTTGCCAGTGACTTACCTGGAGCCAAGCTACTTTGGCACCAGGCAGGGTGGATGTGCCTCTACCACGGCTTCCTGGATGAATGAATTTTGCTCTTTTCAGTCCATTTTCTCCGCTCTCAGATTCCAGTGAGGATTCTACCAGAACAAGCTCCCAGACAAGAGTTGATTTAGCAATTTCTCCTTTGCCTACTCAGGTCAAGTTAGATGCCTGTTGAAGTATCTCAAGTTCGTGCCCCAGAGACTGTGGTTTCTTTCATGTTTAGGCTCTGTGGGTAGGATTGAGCTACCATGTGGGCAGATCCATCAGTGTGGCACTGTCCCCAAAGCCACAGGGATGAGCATCAACCTTTTGGGCAGTTTTCCTTGACACTCCTAATGAATGTCACGATGTCTGTCAACTCAGTGATGAAATGAGCCTGTTCCCTCTACCGCAGTGAGTTCTCCTGGAAAATGTGAGCCAAACCCCCGGGACACAGAGCCTTCAGAACCCCACTTTCTGTTCTGAGTATGTGCCCGGGTATCTTCTTCCTAAGCAAACACTTGACTTTCCATCTAAGGTGAAGCTCATGGGAAAGTGTGGGAAAATGAAAATGGCAGCTATGGAATTTGAAGCTGGGCAGAGATGTATTTTCAAGACTGTAGATACCTACAGCCTCTGCTCATCAGGTGAGGTGATTTGGTGATGAGCTCAGAGGTCTGTTTGGTGATGAGCTCATGTATCTGGGGATCTTGAAACCCCTTCATCCAGCCCTGACCAGTTGCAAGGGAGAGGAAGAAAGGGGAGCAAGAGAAAGCGAGAATGAAAACAGGAGAGCATTTGCCCCCCCTCCCCCCCGTGACAAGAGGGACATCAACCCAGGAAAGTTATTTTCTCTGTCAGACTCCTGCGAAAATACTTGTTATACCTTTGTGTGCTTTTATTTCAGGACTGGTGGGTGCTGGTGATGTGTTTCTGCTACCACAAATGGCTGAGTTTCAGAAAAACACCTTTTGTAGTATGTGAGGGTCTGACAAGGCTCTGTCTCAGTAAAGGAAGGTAAAGGGTAGACATTGTCTCTGATTGCAAGTAGACAGGAACAGAGTTCAGTGTTGAACTTGATTGGCATTGCACATCACAGCTGCTGTGGTGGGATCAGGGTTGATTACAGAGGAGAACTGAAGGAGTTGTCTGGAAGCCTAGGAAAGCCTTTGCCCAAACAGGTGAGGGTCTAAGTTTCAAGGTTATAGATTTGCACGTTGAGGCATCCAGGAAGACAGGGGTAATAATTAGGTCTCTTGAGTAATAAAAGCACCCATGCTTTCTTGCCACTACTGCACACATAAATTAAGAGGTTAGGAATGTGTGTATATGCTCTCTAGGGATATGTCACTACATGTTTGCATGTGCTTGTTTACCTGTGAGCTATTTTCTATAATTATGTGTATACAGCACACATGTATGCATGAAATATTATTATTTGTTCTCAACATAGACTAAAAAAAGATTTTAGGAAGCATGTTTCTGAGACAGGGTCTCACCATCTAGAACAGGTCAGCCTCAAGCTCACGATCCTCTTCTTTCAGCTTCCTGTTTGTTGAGTTCAGGTATATACCACCATGCTCAGCTAGGAAATGTACTTTGTTCTATCATTTTGTAGTTCATAAAGCTTTGAGATATAGAGCCGTCTGCCTTTATCTTTGGGGTATATGGTCCGAGATCCCTAGTGAATACTTAAAACCAAGGGGAGTACCAACCCTGTATACAAGCACCGTACTATGGCAGTGGTTAGTCACATGACTGCTGCTAAGTGACTAGTGGCCAGGGAGCACATTTTTTGTCGGGTACATCAATGATTCACGTTCTGAAACAGGTGGAGTTGGCAATACATTTTATCACACTACTTAGAATAATCCAGTATGTAAAAACTCAGCATTTTTAGAAATTTTCATTTAATATTTCAGGACTCATCTGACTATGGGTAACTAAACCATAGAAAGCAAAATGTTGGAAGGGAAAGACCATAGTTTGCATAAGACATCTCCATTCTTCAACAAGTCAACGTTGGGGGAGTAATTAGATGCATAAGATGTTAAATCCCTACTATGCATCTTTTTAAAGATGTGTCCAATACATTTCACAAAAGCAGAGTTCAAAGGGAGTAGAATGGAAAGGAGAATGCTTGGGTACCTAGATTTACCTTGTATTTGGCTATTGGATCAGATGGGATAATCTCTTTTAGCAATCTTTTTCTTCCCAGGAGACCCCAGCTTGCTCTGTTTACTGGTTCAGTCTATCTCTAATAGGCATGGGCTCCTTTCTTTGAAACTGTTGATACATGTAACTCTGTGAATGTCCACTTTCTGGTGAGATAGGCACGCTTAGCATCAAGACCTGCTGCTTCATTAGTCAAGGCTTCTTTACTAGGGGAAGGGAAGATCTCTGTGCTATCCCATCATGGTTACCCACAGGATAGAAGATCTTCCTGCTCCCCAAGACCATGTCCCTTGAAGATGCTGCTGTCAATGACTGAATCCAGTACTAGCCAGCCAAGTGGTGGTAACAGGACCTCAGGCAAAATGGGCTTGTGCTTCATAGTAGAGCATTCCACCACGGCCACGGGACATACAGTGCAGATGGCACCATGTTTCCAAGTGGCACATTCATCTGCTCCTTCTCTTTGTTCTGTTACACACCCTTCCTGTACCTGCTTCCTATCTCATGCTTACTTTCTATATCCTTGCCAATAAGCCTTCAACAGGCAAGAAGATTGTCCACATCTGCCTTATATGTTTTATACAAGATAAACCAAACCAAAACAAAGTAGTAAAATATATTGCAAAGTCCTGGCATTGCCCTGGGGTCTCTATAATTGACAGTGTCATTGCTACAGGATAATGTACAGGAGGTTTGGGGGATGGTGACTAGCTGTCTATTAGAGTTTAGGAGCTCCTTTTTGGAGCTTCACCATATCATATAGTCAGACATTATTGGATGCAACTGCTTGGCCTGAAATTGTCCCCCAAATGCTTAAACACACATACACATACACACACACCACCACCAATAACAATACCCCCCCAAAAAAAACCCAAAACAAAAACCTGAATTGTCTACATGTAGCAGAGGAGTTAGTGTTTTTAATAGCTTGAAAAATGATATCCAGATGCTCAACACAAAGGAAGAGGCCCTTCCCTATAGTTCTGAGCTGGCCACAATGATCCTTAGCCTGGTCCCTCCCATCTGGACAGCTGCCCTGAACCCTCTGGGAGGCTACCTTGGGAGACCGCCCAGGAGCTCCAACTGGCCCCATATCCAAAGAAAGCAGGCAAACCATCTGGAATGTATTGTTCAGATCAGCTCTGCATTGCCCAGGCACCCTGACAGCTTCTTGAGTCCATGTGAGGCTTGGATTTAATCCATCAAGTGCTCTCCAGACAGAGGCTTCCAGACATCTCTTTGAGTCCTTTCAGAATCTGGATTCCAACAGAGGTACAATTAGACCTGCTAGTCACTTCCAAGTTTGGCCTTCTCGGGGAAAGGACCAAGGTGTGCTCTGAGAGACACTTTCCAGCAGCTCTTGGCCTCGTATCAAATAAAGTAGGAGAATAGTTTTGGCAGGAGGCCTCTCTCTCTCCATTTCCTTTGTATTCTCACTACAATATGCCAACCATCTATCCAGCCCTGACAACTGACACTTCTTTGGAAAGGATAAAGAAAATAATCCTATCCCATGACACTTTGGGGAGCCTTTTAGAAGTGGCAGCCTGTCCTTCCACACCCTCTCTCGACCAGTCTGCTTGGGAGAAATGATGGGCTAAAATCTGGGAGGAGGGGGAAAGGGTCAGGAAGGCATTTGGAATTGTCCTTAAACTATCAAAAGAATCGAGGGTTTATTTTTTCTTCTTTAAAACCATAGTCCCTGAAAAAATAGGTTGATACAGTTTTTCTTCTAGGATAATAAACATTTTATTGGTGTGCAAACAGTATTGAATTTTACAAAGCCTCCACCTTTTCCCTTTCCCTGTGTTTCTTCTCCTTATTCGTTTCTTCACTGATAAGAACAATGCATATTTTCTCCTAAATCTCTCATCAGGGTGCAGATTCCAAGGTAAATGGGCCCAAGTTGAAGAGAATCTACTGTGTCCAGCTCCCTTAAGTGACCAGAGAGATGGTATAGATGGATTTTCTCTGTGTCCCTGGTAGCTGCTCCCAAAATAACCACACAGAGACTTAATATTAATTATAAATGATCAGAAGGTAGCTTAGGCTTGGTTTTTAGCTAGCTCTTATAACAAAATTAACCCATTTCTATTAATATATGTGTTGCCCAAGGCTTGTTTACCTTGTCTATAAACTTCCCATACTGCTTCTGGATCGTAACTCCTGAGCTTTCCTCTTCTTCACTCCAGCATTCTGTCTGCCCCTTAAAGCCTGCCTAGCTACTGGTCATTTAGCTTTTTTTTTTTTTTTTTTTTTTTTTTTTTTTTTTTTTTTTTTTTTTTTTTTTTTATTAAACCAATCATAGTGACACATATATTCACACAGTGTAAAGGAATATTCCACATAACAGTAAATCTCGGAATTATCAGCATCATCTCAAACTTGCTGTCAAAGCTTTCAGTATGTTTTGCAAGCAGGGATATGTTTCACGTCCTGGCCTGCGTCACACACCTAGCAGCGCTCTCTTCCTGTGTGTCTAGCACCACTGGTAAGAAGTACTGTTCACTCTTCTGATGCCCACCACCTGGCAGCACATGCCAGCCTAGAGCTGAGATGTAATGTAGTGAGCTACACACAGGTCTCAGCAGATGAGTGGGAGCAGGTCAGTTCAGTATATGGTCCTGCTTGTCACCACAACAGCTGCACAGAAATAGCAATATTTGGAGCAATGGGAGGTCAAGCTGTCTCACAGCAGACCAACTGAGCAGAGGACATCCTCTGACTACTCCATGGAAAGAATGTCTTCTTAGATACTTTCCGACATCTCTGCTACTCAGAGGACTCTAAGCTGTCCCAGGAACCTTGCTTTTATTTGTTTGTCCACCTCCAGTCATCAACCAATTCTTTCTTTAAATTTTTACTTACTATTCTTCTCTCTCTCTCTCTCTCTCTCTCTCTCTCTCTCTCTCTCTCTCTCTCTCTGTGTGTGTGTGTGTGTGTGTGTGTGTGTGTGTGTGTGTAGAAGTCGGGGGAGGGTGCAATTTTCCGGAGCTGGTCCTCTCCTCTACCATAGTATTGAACTCAGATCCCCAGGCTGGAGTAGTGGGTGCCGCTGTCTGCTGAGCCATATTGTCAACCCAACCAATTCCTAGCACAGCATCCTTTAGCTGTCTCCGCCTTGTTCTGGACCACCATATTCCAAATCAAAGAAGCTGCACAAGGCATTGCTGTCCATAGATCTCTTTGATTCCTTCTCCACACTGAGGAGAACCTTATGAAGCTCCTGCCCTCTGTGCCCAGATCTCCTGGGCACAAAGAAATGGAAGATGTGGCGATGGTGTGATGGGGCTGGGAATTACCCCACAGTAGAAAGAAACCAGTCGTGGAAGTGGCAATGACAGGCAGGCAGCTCAAAGCCAGTCTCACCTTGGATTTCAGGCCGGGGTGAGTCTGAGCTCTGCAGTTTGGTTGGCAGAGCATAGCCCAAGGTAATTAAGAGGCAGTTAGGGCCTCAGAAATCCTCTAGCTAGACAAATATCATGTAGCAGTTTGCTTGCCTGATGCAGGACATAACCACTAGGTTTGAGTGTAGGTGAATGTTCCAACCCAGGAATAAGACCGATAGAAAAGTTCACCATCACCAGCCACTCCTCCCACCCTCCATTCATCCATCACTCCCCATCAACACATGGATGAATGTTCAAAGTAGAACCTAGCTTCAAGAAAGGGAGGACAATAAAATGAGATGTCAGACACCAAGGCCAAAGTTTTCCGTGAACATGAGGGCTGTGAAAAGGGTTACTGCTCAGGACCAATGGGTATTACTCTGTAGCCAGTGCAGAGCCCCCAGACCTCCCGTTTACTAACAAGGACAGCAGGGCTATAAAACAGATGCAAGGCTCTTAGGAGTGGACACCCAGCCATGACAACACTCTGTGACTCTCAGCCCTATTGGGCAGTGGATGAATGACCAGAGTGGGCTATTTATGTACTAAAACAGCAGAGCCAGCTCTGTTGGCCTAGGGAAGGCAGAGGAGAAAGAGGCGTATGAGACTGGTCATCTTCAGTCATAAAGGTTAACATTTATGATTAAAATAGCAGCTTGCTATTTTAATTCTGATCTTGTGCCAGCTTGAAGTGGTAGGAGAAATATTACAAGAGTCCAGGTATCTCTGGGCTGGGCTGGCTAAAGCCAGTTACCAGTTTGGGAGCCCCCTAGACATGTCTTTTCCATAACTGTTGGGGAGGGGTGGGTTCGATCAGGAAGTTAAACGAAACTAGAGGTTTTCAAAATGTCCTTCTGAAAACTGTCAGTATCAATGTCACCCTGTGGCTTAGGAGAAATGCAAATTCTTATGCCCTGGCTCTACCAGATCAGAAACACTGCCGCTGAAACCCAGCAACCTGTGTTTTCAGGAGTCTCCAGGTGGTTCGGAGCCCAGCGAAGTCTGAGACGCTATGGCCTAAATAATCCTAAATCTGCGTGCCCAGATGCCGCTTCATCTGCCAGAAGAGATGAAATGCGCCCACCCCGCTCTGGTAGGCAAGCACGCACGCGCACGCTCGCACAGACGCCCCCTGAGCAGGTCTCAGCACAGAGCCTTTTTTCTCTTTAGTCTGTTGCTAAGCCTAGGCGGCCTCAGCAATGGATGGATTAGTGCTCCAGCCAGCCAGTTAGAAAGGAGCCAACGCTCTTGTCTCCTTTACCTCCTGCCCAATTAGCCAGGGGTAAGTTAGGAAGATTTACTCTTTTCCACAAGCAAGGTCACAGCCTGAGGTTGTCATAGAAGCCAGTTTCCATCCTGGCTCTCCTGAGGCTGCAGCAGCGGATTGGCTAGTAGGCAGATGGCTCTGCCTGGTAGCAGGGATTTAATAGGCAAGACGATGCAGGGAAGAGAACCAAGGGGGAAGAATAGCTTTGCTAAGCCTGTTGCCTTCTGCTTAAAAAAAAAAAAAAAAAAAAAAAAAAATTTATAGGTCTATTTATAACCTGTCTTGCTCCACAAAGGATTTCAGGCGGCTGCCTTCCTTGTTGGAAAATCCTTGATGCCAATACTTGGCATCTAAAACCAAGGACTTCCTGACCCAGAGCAGGGGGCCAAGTCTTTGTTCATGCGGCCTCAACAGAGCACATGATGGATACCCTAGGCTTTGTGTTTTAGGATACCCATCTTCCCGCATCTCCTTTCTTCCTGCCTGTCCTGTGAATACAGTCAGCATCTTTTCTGTCCTCGTTTTCAGTGGGCATATCAGTTGTAACCTGATAACTCCTGGTTTGTATCTTTTCCATTTGAGTTTATTTAAGTAGGATCCAATCAGAAAAAGTCCCAAAGCCCCGATTGAGACGTGATAGTCAGAACTCTGTAGATAAAGAGAATCCTCTGGGGGATAGAGAGATGGCTCAGAGGTTAAGAGCACTGACTGTTCTTCCAAAGGTCCTGAGTTCAATTCCCAGCATCCACGTGGTGACTCAATCATCTATGAGGACATCTGGTACCCTCTTCTGTATACTGTATACTGTATACATGATAAATAAATAAATAAATAAATAAATAAATAGATGTTTTTAAAAAAGAGAATTCTCCAACTTTCCTCAAAGGAAAATGCCAACTGCTCAGTTATTGATTGGACACACAATTGGAGTAGTTTGAATTTTGAGGGTTCCTTAAATTAGTAACACGCACAGCATTCTTAGGAGAGAGCCTGCTTCATAGCAAATGTTCCATAATCATTTCCTTAAATAAATAAAATCAACTCCAGAGAATGGACTGCTACTGGGACCTCTTGGGAAGTGATGGGCTGGGACTACTGAGTCAAGGTTTGTCCCCTCACAGGAACAATTGATCCCTATGAGTCTGAGCTCCAAATTCTGACCTTGTCATTCCTTTCCACTCATCTCCTTATCCTAGGGCTGCATCAATAATCAAGTTATTCAGGCTTTTTTTTTCTTCCAGAGCAAGTGGTTCAAGTTCCTTGACAAGTCTCCCTACAGGAGGCCTATATGGAAGACTGATGGCCTTTGTGATATCCAGCGTTCCTAACAAGTGGACAGCCACATGAGTTGACACTGGCTGAGTGTCTCTGTAAAGGGCTGCCATATTCTGACTCCCAGAGTCCTTGGGCCCTGGACTTCAGACATGCTGGGTCTGCCCCCCACATGGTTTCATGGTCATTGCCTTGCCTGTGGGTGCTTACCCTGTCCTTGCTGCTCATACATGATATTCTTTTTTGGAATCTGACTAACCATGACAAAAATGGGCAGGGAAGAGCCAAGGGCAAAGAATAGATAAGCTGTTTCTAAAGAAGAAAAGAGGCTTAGCCTGCTCAATATCAAGTAGTGTGTGTGTGTGGTTTTTGTTTTTGTTGAGCTGGTGGACAAAGACAAGGCAGGTGCTAAACCAATGCTCTTTTGTAAGCCAGGATTCATTGTTCTGTGTGTATCTGGGTACATACAAGAAGGAATATGATGATGAAAAGAACTGCATTAAGCAATAGAAATTATAATATTCTTATTAGTGCTGGGATAGATGGTACACAGTAGAACAGAAGAGAGAATACAGAATGGACCATGTCTGTACACTAGACACTAGAGGTGGCTATAGGGGATGGTGCTCTAGGGGACAGTGGCCATTTTGAGTGGTCCTAGGAAGCTAGTTTTCTTAAACATGAAAAAAAGAGAGTATGACAAAGTATATATATGTATATATAGATACACACATATTTATGGCAAATTAAAAGCATTTTTAAATGTCTACACTTGTTTATTGATTGACTGTCAGAGCATGTGGTACGGCACGGATGTAGAGGTGAGAGGGCAATCTGAGGGAGCTAGTGGGCCCCGGGGTTGGACTCAGGGTGTCAGGCTTGGTGACAAACACCTTTGCCTGCTGAGCCCTCTCACTGCCCATGAAGCACTTGTTAATCATAGCCTATAAAATATAAGATGGGCTACAGTATCCATTCTTAATAAGAAAAGTACTACCCACAATACATAGGACAGAAAGGTCCTAAAGAGATAAATGTAGTACTATCCCTATATAGGAAGCACAAACATAAAACGTTTATTCATAGGATCAAAATGCCAGTGAAATAATTTTTTTAAAAAAGCCTTAAAAGGTTGAAGGGCTGAGTGAGCAGCATCCTGGAGGCCGTCCCTTACTAGGCATCTTAGTCACTGGTCTATTGCTGGGAAGAGACACCATTAGCCCAGCAGCTTTTGATATGGGATATCTTTCTATACACTGTGATTATACTTTGTTACCATTTGTTAATAAATAGATTGTTTTGGCCTATGGCAAGGCAGTTTAGAGGCAAGCAGGAAATCCAAGAGAAATAAAAAAAGAAAAAGGGCAGAGTTAAAGAGATACTGCAGGCTGCTGCCCCCAAAAAACCAGAATATAATAAGACACAAATAAAGCCATAGAGCCACGCGACAATACACAGATTAATAAAAATAAGTTAAGTGATAAGAATTAGTTAATAATGAGCCTAAACTATAGGCCAAACAATTTATAATTAATATAAGCCTTTATATTATTATTTAAAACTGCAAGTCCAGACCTCAAGGAAAGGCTGGGCCACAGACTTCTGACTATAAGCTTTTATGAAAGATAGCATTTGACTGGAGGCTGGCTTACAGTTTCAGAAGGTCAGTCCATTATCATCATGGCATGGGGCATGGCATTAGGACAATAGCTGAGAGCTAAATTCCCATTCACAAGCAGAGAGACTGGGCCTGAAATCTCAAAGCCCACCCTCAGTGACACACTTCCTCCAACAAGGCCACACCTCCTAACCCATCTAATCCTTCTCAAACAGTTCTGTTCCTGGTGACTAAGCCTTCAAATATATGCAAATATTATCCATCTCATAGAGGTTTTTGTTTTTTAATTGGCAAGGTAGTAGCTAGGAAAGGGATTAAAATGAAAAGAGTACTTACTGTCCTGGAGACCAACAGCTGGGAAGGATGGCTGGGGAGCCATGCCCTCTGCCTCACCTTGGGCTAAGCATTGCTACAGTGGCTACATTTCTTCACACCTGCTGCTCATCCAAACATCAAGGAAATAATTCCCTGCTCTCAAAGTTGTTATGACTAAATAAAATTATATATAGTCTGTGGAGTCATGTGTTCTTCCAGCCAATGCCTAGCAAATATGTTCTCCTCTATCTTGCCACTTAATTCTGTGCATTATGGTTTATGCCTTTATAAATTCCTGTGTTCCGACCTCCTTGATGTCTCTTATTCTAACCCCAGCTGACTGGATCCTGCATAAAGACTTAGGCCTGTGTCCTTCCATGTGCCAACCTGCCTAGCTCAAGCCGAGAGCCCCCAACATGCTCAACTCAGTGTCTACACAGTTCCTTAACAACTAGTTAATAAAACTGGAAATTAAGTTAGTGTCATAGGTTCTCTCATCAAATACAGTTGGGACTACTGCACTATTCCCACCTTGTTTAAGATCCCTAGAGGATACCAAGGACCAGAAGTGTTACAGAGCCTATAAATAGTGTTCTTTCCAACATTACAGGTCTATGATAAAGCTTTATGTATAATCAATAAATTATTAATAGCAATAAATAGAATGAAAATAACACAATCGTAATATGCTATAGCTATTTAACTTTACTTCTGAAATTTGTCCTCTAGCATATTCAAATTATAGCTGGTTGATAGCTAAAGTGAAGGAATCTCAGGTATAGATAGTTACAGTGATTGTAAAAGTCATTTAGAACAGTGATCATTGCTTAAGACTCCCGATCTTAAAAGGAAAAATGAAACTGAAACACATCTGCCTTTAAAACTGCAGGCTGTGGTGAAGTGTTTCCATAATCCCAGAACTCAGAAAGTTAAGGCAGAAGCATCAAGAGTTTAAGACTAGCCTAGGTTGCACAGTACATCCCTGTTTTAAATAATAACTTCAACAAGTAAATAACGCAAGACAGATGGATGGGCACGTCCTTGACAGTCCTAGGGTAGACGGTTCAGCCGTTTGAGTGAGTGCTTCGTTTTCCTCACACTGTCTCTGTAGATGAAGCAAGAAGACTCTAGAAGCCCAAGGTTGAAGAGCTTGCAACAGACATGTTACCAGAATGACTTTGTCTTTCTGAGCACAGTGCCAAGCTGCATAGTGCTCTATAAATTTAGTTGAATTGCACAGAGCTGCTTGGCTGGCTGCCGGAAGAGGCTTGGGATGGGAACAAAGAGGCGATGAGATGCAGGGTGCCAAAGACAACTTGACCTAAGCTGTAACACTGTGTCCAGGCCTGGCTTCATTCACAGAAGCCTTCAGCTGGGCCTGCCCTTTTCTGCTGTGGAGTGTGGGGTCCCTCACTAAGGGAGGAGATCTCTGAAGGCGAGGACAGCAGGGTTTTAGCTCCCCTCTTTAACCAGCTTCTCTGGATTCTCCCTTACCCAGTCTGTGTCCTGAGGTCAGAATCTAGTTCTTGCCTATTTAGAAATCTTAACTTGGCCCTGCAATGCTGGTCTGTGCTCTTGGAATTAGAGTTTGTGAGTGTGATTTCCTAGGGCTGGTGAAAACATTACAAATCTCCAGGAGATTTTGAACAAGTATGTATGTGTCTATGTATATAAGTATGCCCATCTACATACATGTGTTCAGAGGTCTTGGACTTCCTACCCTGGCAGGCACAAATTTCATAGGAATTGTAAGGCAGTGTCCCCCAGGTTATGGTCTCTATAATTTCAAGGTACTCACGTGTTGCTGAGATTGTTTTATTTTCCACAAATATCTTATTTTCTCCACACAGACATCATAGCACACAGGGGAGGCCATGAAATCTAGCCTGCTTGTCATAGCGGGATCTGGGGACAATTCATGAGTACAGGCTCTTACTAGAGTGCTGGCAGCCCTTACTGGGAGACTACACGGGCTACAGAGAGTGTAGGCATGTCATCCTCTGCCCGTTCACAGCCTGCATTAGTAGAGCTGCTGCCCAGCAGAAAAACAGGGCAATGCTCCATGAACTCCATGAACTCCAGGCCAGTGTAATTTGGGTTCTGAAGACATTTGGACTGGGAAGCAGGAGGTTTTATTTGCTTATTTGCTTGTTTTTGATTTCTTCTTCTTTTTTAAACAAAACAGAGACACATGGGAAGTCTTTCTGTCTGGTTTGGCACGGAATTAGTAGAACTCTCTAGATTACTTTCCTGATTTCCAAGATGTTCAAATTAAAGCCCAGAGAGGCTCCTGGCTCTCCCCAAGTCATTCTGTTCGTTGTACAGCTGCTACTTGTGGCTTTTTTCCTTTCTAAGAACTGAAATATTAAATTTTTTTCTTATTAATTTTTATACCAGATGAATACTAGCATCCTGAATTTCTGCTGGCTAGAGATTTTGTTTAAGTTAGTTAATCCATAAAACAGGGTAAATAACACCTTCCTGGATGACTGTGAGGTAAGTTAATGTGTTTGACACTCAAAATAAAAACAAAACAAAAACACTTGGGTCTCACTTCCTCTTTCCTGTCTTTCCACCCACCTGGGTTTTCAAGACAGTTTCTCTGTGTAACTAGCTGTCCTTTGTAAACCAGGCTGGCCTCGAACTCAGAGATTCACATGCCTCTGCCTCCTGAGTACTGGAATTAAAGGCTCCTTCCTGCCATTTTAAGACCATAATAAACCAAAGAAAGTTTCTGTTCCATTGACAAGCTAAGCTCAGATTTACACTGCAGTCTAAATAGAAATGTCCTAGGCAGTTCAGGTAAACCAAGGGCATTCAAGGTGCTGTGGGCAGGGCAGGACCCTGGAGTGGGCAGGAGGCTGGAAAGGGCTGTGAACTGATGGCAAAGTCTCCAAAGGGAAGTTAAAGACTTAACTCCCAGCTTTAAAAAAAAAAAGTCACAAAAACCAAAACAGTGCAATGGGGCTGGAGAGATGGCTCAGAGATTAAGAGCACTGACTGCTCTTCCAGAGGTCCTGAGTTCAATTCCCAGCAAGCACATTGTGGCTCACAACATCTATAATGAGATCTGATGCCCTCTTCTGGCCTGCAAGCAATGCAGGCAGAACACTGTATACATAAGAAATAAACTCAATCTTTAACTAAAACAGTGCTGAAGGAGAGGCATGAGGCTGACAGTGACTGCAGAGAACAGCATCCCAAGGATGCAGCCGAGAGTCTCAGAAAGCACGGAGACCGGTGGCTTTCCAGCAGCCCAATGATCCCGAAGGGAGACAAGTGGGGCATTCAGCTTCAGGTCTCCATGGCAAGCATGCCATAGCAGAAAGTTGTGTGGGTGGCCTGTCTGAAGAGACAGCCTGTCCCTCTGCAAATAAGAAAGAACATGGGAGTTCCTGAAGCCCCACAGGAAAAGAGACTTCAGTTGTGATTTAAAACTGTTCTGGACTCACCGCCCTTCTGGTCATATTCCCGTGCCAAGGTATTTGCAGAGCAAAGAGGGCCCTTTGCGTTTTTGCGTACAGATTACATCAAAAGACAGGCAATTTCAAAACATTTGCTTGCGGGGACAAGGGGAGATGTTCCCATTTGGGTAAGATTGCTTGTTGTGCGAGCATGGGGACCTGAGCTTGGACCCCCAGCACCCATAAAAGCCATGCATGACCCTGAATACCTGCAGCCCCAGCACTGTTTCTACTGGTGGGCAGAAACAGGAGGTTAGCAAGGGCTTAGTGGCCGTCTAGGCTAGACCAAACATGGCAAGCTCCATGTTCAGTGAGGTACCCTGTCTCGAAAGGATAAAGCAGAGGATGAGAGAGCAGGAGGACATCAGCCATCCTCTTCCAACCTCCACACTTGGAGCATGGGCATGTGCACTCCCACAAACCTGTGCACACACCCACATACAATACACACTTAGATATTCAGTCTGATGCTTTTGTAGCAGTGATGGGCAGGAAGGTCTTGTGACTATGGCCATTCCATAGGTACTATAGAACAAAACAGAATCTCATTTGAAAGGAACATGTATGAAGTTGGGATGGGAGGCAAAATGGAGAAGAAACACAGCCCCAGACCACAATGCCAATGGAGCCCACTCAGATTCAGTTGTGGTCCTCTGTCTCTTCAGGTTCACCTAGCAGAACCCAGAGGTCCCCGGCTCTTCTGAGTCACGCTCGTCTAGAGAGAGACAAGCCAGTTTGCTGTTGGAGGACAACACAACACTTTATCCCTCACCTCTATGGCGAGCCTCCAGCTTGTTTAGCCCTCCCAGACAGCCCTCCATCTGTAACTCCGAGATCCGAGAATGCAGGGCTAAAATGTGACGTACTCAGGCTGCCACAGCCCCCTCCAGTTCCTCTCCACAGACCAGGGGTCTCCATGTTCAGGCCAAAACAGGAAGACGTACCCAGATGGGGAGAAATGGCATCTGCCAAATACTAGATGCTTGTAGTTTAAGAAAGAGAACAGCTAGGGAATACACATGAAATAAAAACTAAACTGTCCAAACTAGCCACTGGCTGACTGGCTCAAGAGAGAGACCATCTGAAGGCACACAGCACCTCTGAGGTAAATTTCTTACCTCCCCAAGGAGGGAGGTGATTGTAGGTCAGCTGGACAATCGTGGCAGAACTGATGTGGTCTTGTCACTGGCCCCAAAGAAGGGTTCCTGTTCTGCATTCTGTTCCTATTCTGAAAAGGGGGACTTTTGCTTCCTCCCCGTAGTTAAAAGTACTACTTGTACTTTTCAAAATACAGCCCCGCACTCACCCCCACCATGAAGAATGTTGGAGTGATTTTGCCAGGACCCCAGAGCTTTTGGAGAATACCTTAACCACATCTCTTATTAGGAAAAATCTGTCTTATCTGTCTAAGTCTCTGTTCTAGCCTCGCAGAGTCTCCATCCCTAGCCAATCCTCTTTGTTGGGAAGGTACCCTAGCTTAGGGTGGATGGGATGTCTTGAATCATGGGGCACAACCAGAATTGGAGCAGATGAAGGGAGATGGCTTTAGTTGGTGAGGCGAGGTACAGCTAGATGGATGAAGCCAGGCAATAATGGCGTTTCAGCAGGGGGGTGGGAATGGGGGAGTGGGGGAGGTGCCAGAGTAGAGACATTAGTTCTAGCTCAGACTTTCTGGATTGAGAAGCTGCCTTCACAGCTTCCTGGGCCAGCCCAGCTCTGGCCAGGTACAGTAGCTCTTCTGTCTGGACTTGAAGATGAAGAAGATGGCCTGCCTCTTCTTTTCCTTATTCAAATGCTGACAACTGATAACCAATCAACAATTAAAAACACCTTCATGCTTTTCACCTAAAGGTCTACAAGGTCACTTATGTGAATGGAAAAATTCTTCCTTACCTTTTTTTGTTATTGTTGTTTTTATGATCTTTTGGTCTTCTCCAGAACCCCCTTCCCCGCCCCCCAGACAGGCCTTGAACTCACTATCCCCCTGTCTCACTCAGTTCCCGAGTTCTGGTAATAGATAAGCAGCACCACGCCTGGCCCACCTTCCCATACCTAAGTTCCCACAGTATTTCACATGCCAAGTCCATGCAAGACAGACACTAATCTGATTGTTTTCTTCAACCTCCACATAATACATATGTGTACAACACATATACAAACCGCACCATACATATACATTGTTAATGTGAATATGCAGGTGTGTGCGTGCTTATCTAGAGGTCAACTGATAACCAATTAATTGGCCCTTTGTAGGCAGGGCCCCTGGTTGAACTAGGAGCTAGGCTGGCGGCCAGCAAGCCCCGGCCGTCTTCCTGTCTCGCCACCTGCACTGGAGTTACAGGTACGCACATGTTCATGCCTGCCTCTTCACATGGCTGTGGAATTGAACTTGGCTCTTCATGCCTGTGTGGCGAGAGCTCTTCTCCACTAAGTCACCTTGCTGGTCAGCCCCACTCACACCCCCTTTATTTAGAGACAGGGCTTTGCCACAGCCCAAGCTGGCCTTGAACTTGCCATCCTCTTTCTTCGGTCTCCCAAATGCTGAGATTATAGGTCAGCCTGCTTCTGTACTGTGGGTTGCATTTTTGATAGTTTCAGATCCGTGTCTTATCCAGAAGTTGTGCAGTACTTTGGATTTAATACACAGTTGACTTTGTTTTAAACACTTTTCTAAATACATTGTGGAGACTAGTTCATCTAATTTTCATAGCAGCCCTAGGGAGCAGATGTCATAACGGATTGTCCCTATTTTGCAGAAGGGAAGAGAAATGTCAACAAACTCTCTTAAGATCTGAAGAGATGAGTTGTAACTTCTCATCTATAAGATGGGATGCCTCAGTATCTGCTTCTGTACTGCAAAATCAGCAATGGCACATTGCTCTCATGAAGTGTGATGTGATCAGCGTTCGGTGATGGATCTGAGAGGCCCAGCTTAAGCCTCGGCACCCCAGGACTGGCAAAGGCCTGAGCTCAAGTGGGGCTGGTACCTCTGCTCCAAGAGATGCTGTTGAGTAGCTACAACATGTCTAATGTGACCATGTTCTTCTCTTCCCACTTCCAATGTCCCTCCCCTGGGTGAGCTTCGTTATAGATTCCTGGGACCCTGTGCTCTTTATATTTCTTTTCACAAGATTAACAGTTACTTAAATTTAGTCTTCCTCATCTGATGACAGACTTTCTAAAAGCAGGAGCCACGTCTGTCTCGTTCACTCTGGTGCACAGCAGGCATTCACAATTTTTTTTAATGAATAAAGTCATACATTTTATCCATGCATCCTCTTGTTCAGATTCCCTTCCCCCTCCTACTCCTCCCAGTCACTCACTCTTCTCCCCATCACTTTATCTCCTCCCCAGCAAGGGCAGGAGGTCCCAAGGTCCCAAGAAGGCTTAGTGCAGCATCCACTCCAGGCAGATCTGCTTTTCTCATCCCTAACATCAAGACTGGGTCAAGTGTTCCTCTGGAGGGAATGAGCTCCAAGGTGCCTGTCCAAGATGTTTCAGATCCCAAGCTGTTCAGTGGTTGTGGTATGCAGCTTAGCTTTTTTTTTTTAAGCCCACTAGTGAATGAGTACATTCCCTGCTTATCTTTCTGGGTTTGTGATACCTCACTCAGTAGGATATTCTCCAAATCCATCCATTTGCCTGCAAATTTTAGGATCTCAGTTTTTCTTACCGCTGAGTAGTACTCCATTGTGTAGATGTACCACAGTTTGTTAATCCATTCTTTAGTTGAGGGGCACCTAGGTTGTTTCCAGGTTCTTGCTATTATGAATAATGCTGCTATAAACATAATTGAGCTAATGCCTTTGGAGTTTGAATGTGCATCTTTAGGGTATACGCCCAGTAGTGGTATTGCTGGGTCTTTGGGGAGATTGATTCCCAGTTTTCTGAGAACCCTCCATACTGCATTACAGAGTGGCTGAACAAGCTCACATTCCCATCAACAATGGAGGTCCTTGCTACACAACCTCTCCAGCATAAGCTGTCATCTGTGTCTTTTATCTTAGCCAATCTGACAGGTGTAAGGTGGTATCTCAAAGTTGTTTTGATTTGCATTTCTCTGATGGCTAACAATGTTGAGCACTTTTTCAAGTGCCTTTCAGCCATTTGTAATTCTTTTCCTGAGAATTCTCTTTTTAGTTCTGAACTCCATGTTTTGATTGGGTCATTCAAGGTTTTGGGCTCCAATTTCTTGAGTTCTCTATATATTTTAGAGATCAGTTCTATGTCATTTGTAGGGTTGGCAAAAATCTTTTCCCATTCTGTATGCTGTCGTTTTGTCTTATGGACTGTATCCTTGGCTTTTTTGAATAAAACAAACCAATCAGATGACAGTTCATAGGTGCACAGAGAAGACAGCGGGCGCCTTGGCAGTGGTCAGCCACTAGAGGGCGCGAATGCCCCACATGCAAACTATGCAGCAGGCTTTCTCAAACTCTCAAACTCGGGATGGGTGGCAAAGGCTCAGTCTCCAAATCTGCTTGAAAGGGATTCTGCTGAGTTCATAGCATCTGTTTTGACTGAATAGATGCTAGGCTGTTTACAATGCTTACTCTTACAGCTGCCACCAGGGAAGTTTCCCCATTTTCCGGGGGTAAGAAAGAGATGTCCAGCAATTTGAAATAACTTTCCTTAAGATACACAACCTGTGACAAGGGAGAGACACTCTGAACCCGAATCTGCTGGCCCCCACATCCAAGTTCTTTCTGATGTATGCTAGTGTTTCTATGAGGGTGGCCTCATAAACCAACAATGTACGTACTTCTATTAAAAAGAAGAAAACCCTGCCAGGTGGTAGTGGCACTTGGTTTTAATCCCAGCACTCAGGAAGCAGAGACAGGTGGATCTCTGAGTTAGAGGCCAGCCTGATTTACAGCATGAGTTTAGGACAGCCAAGGCTACACAGAGAAACCCTGTGTGGAAAAAAAGAAAGAAAAAGAAAGCCCTCACAGGTGATGAATTAGCTCTTTATCCAGCAACTAAGTTTGTAACTGGTCTGGCAGAAGTGAAGATAATCAATTTATTATGTGTCTCTCAGTTTATCAAACTGTTGAAACAGTCGATCCCAATAAAATGGGAATTTTCCTGGGAATCTCTGGTTGAGAGAAGGAAAGGGCGCCTGCCTCAGGAGGATCGTGCCTCCTTGACAGAGACCTGGTGCGAGATGAGACTGTTGATGGAGGATCTGTGGTGGGCAGGGCCACACCTTGATGGGGCTGCTTAAAATGTGCACACCTTGGCCCTCTCTTTAAACTTGGCTGTCATTTCACACCCCCAAAGACAGACCTGAGGAGTCCAATGGATTTCCTTGTCCCTCTTCCCAATGTGGCCACACTGAATAATTCTTTTTCTGTTTTCTACTTATAATGTGACTATTTTAATTGGCTCATTGAGGATCCCCACAAGATGTGACCCCCAAATTTACTAACAAGCTCATACACAGGGTCAAGCAAACACAGGTGAGTTTACAACCTGGTCCATGATGTTAAGTATATGCAGGTGAGTCACATCCACACACAACGGAACCTCAGTGCTAGGCAGGTGTATATATGCGAATATATCACAAAGGACCATGAGTTTCGAAGCCAAAAAGATTCCTGTAACAAGTACTCACAGATTTGAAAGGCCAAAGTGACCAGAAAACACATTGAGACTGCAAATAAATTACAACCTTTTTTTTTTCTTTTTTTTTTTTAATAAAGTTTTTTTTTCAAGGTTTCTTTTTTTTTAATTAATTAATTTATTTATTTATTTGCCTTGGTGTTTGCCTGGAACCGGAACTATAGGCAGTTGTTAGCTGCCATGTGGGTGCTGGGAATCGAACCTGGATCCTCTGGAAGAGCAGACGGTGCTCTTAACCATTGAGCCATCTCTCCAGCCCCAAATTACAACCTTTTAACTCAAAGTTCAGACCACAGATCAGAGGCACTGGCTCTGCCTGAGAGCTTGTGGGCCATGCAGAGTGTATCCCAGACCTCCTGAAAAAAAGTCTGCATTATAACAAGCTCCGAGTGATCTGCACGTGTTTAGAGACTTCCAGGGGCCAACTGTGGGGATTTCTAGGTCTCCTTAAAATATACTAACACTTTAAACTCCTTTTCCTTTGGCTTTCGCCTTACTTTTAAAGGAATTGTACTGTGTACTCAGGGCTTCTGCTGTTCTTCACAAGGAACTCGTAGACACTTCTAATGGTTAAGTTCTCTATGAGCTGCTAAATTATCAACTGGAAGAGAAGCTCCTGCCCTGAAGCATTTTTTGTATACTTTTATATGAAAACAAACAAACAAACAAACAAACTTCAGGAGGCTAAGCCTGGAAAACAATCCAAAGAATTAACTTTTTAGTCACTAAAAGTACTTTCACATATTCATTTTAATCGTGGTATACTGGAATTCTTTAGAGATCAATAATTTAAATAGGTTACATATATCAGGACCCCTCAAGTCACTCCCTAGTTCCTACACTGTCCTCTTACTCATCACCCCAAATTCATGCGAGGTGATACATGGAGTCCATGTTCACTGTGATGGAGGAAAATGTCTTCAAGAGACAGGCACTTCCAATGGAGCCAATTTAACATCTTGGTGAGAAGAGACAGTGCCTGTATGTCTACCTGTACTCCATAAATGTTGTGTGAGCCCATTTGGATAAAGCAGTGTGATGTAAATTTAAAAAGCATAGAAAAACAAAAAACCTCTAAACAGAGGAACAAGGTCCGAAGCTTAGCCAACAGGTTCCTGCACAGCAGCATCCCTTCTCTGTGACTCAGTTTGCTGAGTCTAAATAGGTGGATTTAGATGGTTTATAAGGCCCTCTCCCTGCTCTAGTATTACATGTGCCTGATTACTCAGGAGTAGGATCGTGAGGTGTTATTCATGAAACCCAGAATATATATTCCCAAATAGAAATGGCCCACGCTATCCTCACTCCCAGATACAAAAGTTGAGAATGCTGGTTACCATAGCAACTCACCTTCACACAGTCATTTAGAAATTCAGTTCTGTAAAGTGACAATATTCTGTACCAGCACCTGCAGAGCCCCATCATACTGCCTCTACTTCCCTTCTTGCCCTGGGCTATGGTGCCAAGAATTGTCATAATCTGGAGAAGCAATCGGAGTTCTCAAGCTGCGGAAACAGAAGGTGCCACCCCGGGGGGGGGGGGGAGTGAGGGGAGGCTCGTTCCCGGTTACTAATTCTGCAGCCGCCCTTCACAAACTGCAGCAAATATTTTGTGATGTTGCAAGGTGTTACGGCAGTGAAAAGCAAGCTGTGATTTGGCTGGCATGAAGACTTTGCAAACACGAAAGGGTGATGTGCCGCAAGGCCGACTATTACTTGTGAGTCAGCCGAGCAGAACACTGAAGGAGCGCTTTCTGCCAGACAGCGCCATCGTGTACAAATATATATATATATATATATATATATATATATATATATATGACCTATTTAAAATTATTTGGCCTAGTAGATCTCACCTTATGGACCCTGGGCCCTTGTGAGCTCTGGAGTTACTGCAAGGAAGCTGCAAACCCTACGTGTGTTCCCTCTGCAGAGGAAATGAAAAATGTGCTCATTTATATGAATTAGTTTTCAAATTTGCATGAGTATTAAGATGTCCAATATGCATAAATAAAAATTAACTAATTTGCAATGTTACTATGTCTTAGCTGTATTCTTTAATCAACTGATCATAAAAACGGGGTTAGTATCATTCTTGAGCTTAAGGAAGAGAGTTTATTTTGGGCAGAGTTGGCTACAGACATCTTGATTCTGACAGCAGAGGAAAGGGATGCCTTCCTGTTAGGAGGGAGATTTTTTTCCTCAGTTACTGGCTTTGTTTCCGTGGCTTCAGTTGTAGTTTTAACTGCCTTCTAGAACATTAGCACTTCCCAGGGAGCCCTTCATTGGTCAGCTGGGCACCTTTTCTCCATGGGACCTGTCATATCTGAATATAAGCCATGAACAATGGATGCAATTCTTAATCCACACATAGACAAACATACTGAGGGACTAGGGTTAGACAGACACTGTGAGGGACAGACAGATACGGAGAAGGACCAAGACTAGGTGACAAAGATTGTCAACTTCCCAGATGGCTGGCTTCTTCCTCAACAGCTTAAAGCAAAGCCCCCCTACTTAAAATCAGGCCCCCTGCTGATGGGCTGGTTCAACAAGTTCAAGGCCCAATCAGGACAGGCTACACCACCAACGTAGCCCAGTCAGCCATCTTGTCTTTTCTCAAACTGACCAACCTTAAACTGGGGGAGGAAGACCCTTCAAAGACTTGGAAAACAAAACAAGACAAAAACAACAAAATCCCCTGCAAGCCCTCGAGAAGCTTGGCTTCCTGAGCACCCCTTCTGTTTTGTGGAGGGTCTTTTATCTGTGTGTGCCTACCAGGTATGTGTGTTTTCTTCCCTGTAGAGAGCTGCCTGCTGCTGCACCCTAAAGATGGTGCTGATTTCTGGCCTCCATCCACCCCCTGTGGGTGAGTGCTCTCTTTTGATAAACAACTCCTTATTTGGCTTGAGCCTAGAGCATGGTTTGCTGTTGCTTATGTGGACCTATGAGCTGTGCCCATGTGGCTTATTGGGATTGGATGCCCTGAGAGTATTTAGTCAGTGGGTGGGGTTTCCCTGGGCAGAAGAAGACAGAGAAGAACAAAGAGAGAACAATTGTAAAGGTCCCGAATAAACTGCTGAAAGAAGATCCTGGGTGTTGCACTTTCCTTGCTGGCAAGGTTGCGCTTGACACTTCCCCTTAATAGAAACAGATTGTCTGTCTGCTGCAGTTTGCTTGTTTGATAATTTCTCTGTTACCCATCACAGCTGAGATTTTTTTTTCCCTGTCTCTTAATTCAAGAGGCTGAGAAAGGAGCCCAATCAAAACCTCTAGACAGTGTTAATCTCAAAGATGTAAGGAGAAAGCCCATAGACCCAAATCATCATGGTCAAATTAATTACAGCAAGCTTTTTTATTTGTGTAGATGGGCTGCCTCCCCCGATGGCAGAGTTGAAGAGATCAACATTGGATGTGAGGAACACAAGGTTTTTACAGCTCAGGGTTAGGGGTTTTTCAAACGAAGGATTTGGTAGGAAAATGGGTGGGGTTACAGGAGCAGACTATAACAAGGTGGTCAGAACAACAGGTGGTTATAATAACCTTCCGAAACAAAGACATGGTTGTAAGTGATCATAACACAGTGGCCATAAATACAGAACCATTGGTAGTTAAGGTTACAGGTGGGATCACAGCCCAATCCTTGAGAAACAGGTTTAATCATAAACATAAACAAACCCAGTTTGTCTTTACTATAAGATGGCTTTCAAGCCTAAGATGGAGGCAGGCTGGTTCTTCAAGTCACTTAACTATTTGGTTTCAGACCTCCTTCAATTGACATTGTCAAAAAGTGGAACCTCAGTGAATGTACAGCCTTCAACCTTCTTTTTTCCTGGGGCCTTGTCTAGAGAAAGGGAGTGTTTAGGAGATGCCAGGAGTTCAGTGTGTGACGTGGAGGGGGCAAAGGCTTGGGGAGTCTGGGCCTCAAGTATATCCTAACATGTATTATTTATTTGTGTGACCCCTTTTAGGTTCAAGAGTGCCCTAGTATAAGAAAAAAAAAAAGAACTGCACAGCTGCAAACAATCAACAAAGATGGCGGGCCATCCTGTATACAGTGAAGCACTGCTGGAGTCCATGGATGCAATACTAAAGGATTTCTGCAGATATTGTGTTTGTTAAATGCTTGTAAACTTGACACAAACTAGAGCCGCCAGGGAAAAGGAAAGGCACTAGCAATTGCCTCAGTGAGATTGGCCTGTGGGCAGATCTGTGGGCACCCTTTAGATTAGTGATTGATGTGGGAGCTCCCAGTGGCCTCGGGTAGTGTCACCTGTGGGCACTTGGGCCTGGGTTTTATAGGACAGCAAGCTGAGCCAGTCACGGGAGCAAGCCAGCAAGCAGTGTTCTGACGTGGTTTCTCTCAGTGACAGACTATACCTGCAAGTCAGTTTTGGTGAGTGTTAAATCACAGCAACAGAAAAGCACATTTCTTTCCGGGGCTCTGCCACTTTCTTGGGGCTGCGGTCACAAGAAACATGTACTCCATGTCTTGCAAACTACCTGAGGCTGCTCATCTTCCTAGGTGGGCCTGGGTAATAGGGCACAGCCCTCTACCACCAATCTATTTCCCAGAGAACTCCCCGCTTCTATGCTTATCTTTTCTTCCAAATAATTGTGTCTGTTTCAATAGTTTGTTTTTTTCCATCCCAAGGGAACGTCTCAAAACCAAAGCCAGGAAGACTCTGTTGTTGTTTCTTGATGTTAGGTGTCTACTCTAGCGCAAGCCAGCCTTTCTGGAGGACAACCAAGGAGGAACATGGGAAAAACGTCTGTCATGCTGCTGCATACATCCACACATTAGCAGAAATTTCCTGGATCCAGGGCTTGCAGGCCAGATGAAATCAGATACTGGACAAAAAGTAAAATTTGACGGTGTAATAAAAATAGAGCCCTTCTCCCCCAGCATCAGGCACTTTGTCTTCAAAACCTTGACATTTTCTAAAAAAAGGAGTGGGTACCTGTGGTAGAATGTTTTCTGTATGATGTAAATAAATAACTGTTTGGACCCATGCAGGACACCGTAGAAGTGGGTGGAGAATCAGAGGCAGCCAGGTAGGGAAGGAGGGTGGAGTTAAGTCACTCTCCATCGGACCCCCAAGAGGAACAGACGTGTAGAGGTACCAGCTAGCCACGGGCTATGGGCCACGTGGTGAAAGATTAATAGAAATGGGTTAATCTAAGAAAAAAGAGCTAGCTAGTAATGTGCTTAAGATATGGGCCAAACAGTGTAAAATATATAAGCATGTGATTTCATTTCTTTGGGGGACAAAAGCCATGGACGCGAACCAGGTTCCAACTGCCGCCACTGCGCGTGCCAGGTTACAAATTCTAGGCACAAACCTCCCGGACCCAAAACAGGAAAAACTTACTACAACAGGTACCCAGAACTCAGTGTTGGGCTTAGGGGCACAACATTAGAATACAATTATTTTCTCTGGATTGGTGAATGATAGAAGCTGTTGTGTATGGTACCCTGCATCCTAAGGCTTGGCAGGAAACGGGTGGAGGCAGGGGGAGAAAAAGCAGCTACCCCTTGACATGTTCTCTCTATTCAAATGTACTCTACCCGGAAAGTCTCTAATTCCTCAGACTCTTGGAAACACAGACTTAACCAGAACCAAAATAATTTATTATACATAACTAAAATTAATAGTTTAATGACTTAATAATCATTAATTTACTAGAAATGTCATTAAGAACCACCAAATTCCTGTTTGAGCTAAGAAGTGGGAACAGGCAATCCTGTCTTCATATTGGTGACTTTATCTAGGGGATCTGTTGAACAAAAAAAACATATCATATTTGGATGTATGAGTCTTACAGCTTAGTTGGGGAATGGGAGAACTCACATAAATATGAGCGGAGTGACCTCAGCATTATGATGGGGAAATCATAATGTGCGGGATGTAGGGCACAGAGCAAAGGAATACCTGGCCAGCCAGGCCTTTGTGGGGCAAAGGCAGGAGGCAAAGAAGGAACAGGTGGAAACTTGAGAGGCCCAAGGTTCTGGGTGCAGGACAAGCTCTAACAGGCCAGCTGTATAGGGAGATGGGAGCGGCCGTAGGGCTACTGTACCAGGAGACCAGCTGTAAGGAGGTGGGAGCGGCTGGCATGGCTCTGACTCAGCCCCAAGTTTCCAGGAGCCGTGATGCACTATATGTTTTAAAATTGGTGGTCATGAACATGCTTTTCCTTCGACAAAAGAGAGCGAATGAGCTGATGCACACCTGGGCAAGAAGATTCCACTCCCCTGTTTTTCTACACGGAAGGATATGCCTATGAGGGTCAGTCCAAATGCAAAGGGCACAGGTTCTCTTCTCCTTTGCCCCTTGGAGAGAAGGGACCAGTGCCTTACAGGGTTTATGTTCCAGGCAAAGGAGTGGGTAAGCACGTGTGAGACATTAGATGCTGGATCAGACCTTTTGTGAGCAACGCATTTTTATGATTAAACCTTCAGGTAAAGCTTATTTGTTCCAAATGGGCTGCTTCAGCTGAGTTTGAGGTAAACACCTTAAAACATAGGTTGATTGTGAATACTCCATAGAGAAACTGAGTAAGAATTCATTTTATAAAATAAGGACTGCCCAAGTTGTAGGAGGCTTTCTGGCCCACTGATTCACGAGAAAGAATTACATTTCTGCAGCTCTGAAAAGAAAACCTAACATCCTGCCTGGGGAACTCCAACCACATTGCCCAAAGGCCAGTTTCATGTCATGGAAGCAAATCAGAGGGCTGAATTTGGAGAAAGTCCATAAATTCTAGATTACACAGGAAATAATTACATACTCCTATTAGTGAGTGAATGTAGCAAGAAACTATGATCCTTGAGTAAATAACCAGAAAGCCTAAGTGCATCTGTGCTAAGCTGCAAACAGCCATATGGATCAGATTACTGATAGTTTAGTTCATGAATGTACAGTAATATGTGCTTCAACTCATGCCAATAGATAATCTTCAGAGATGGCTGAGCAACTTGTGGCCCTTACATTTATCTGTAAGATCAATAGGGGATTAAAAAAACATAAGAATAGTCTGGGAACATGATGAATCATTGTTGGGCAGATACTAACCTTTCGTATCAACTCAGTTTTCCAAACAGACCCATCATTTTGAACCAACAGGAGCTGGGGCAGCAAGCTTCTTCTAAGGAACAAGCAGAAAATATTTCACGCTTTGCAATTATGTCCTCTCTCAAAGAAGCCAGTAAATGTCCTAACGATGCTATGTCCATGCTGGTGAATGTCTGTGACTATGTTGCAGTCCAACTTTACCTGTCAAAATAGTTATCTTGCCCCAAGGTTGTAACTCTCTCATGCCTGACCTTGAACAATTGCATCAATGCAAAAGATTTTAAATTCTTTGAGAAAAATTAGGAGGTCCACAGCAGACTTCTGTGAAACTGTATTTTGAGGGCATAGTAGTCACTGGCCAGTAGACAGTGTCTTTTACTATTTATAAATACTGCACGAGGAAGCCTGGGTGAGGGCTACCTGCTTTTGTAGAGGCCAGTTGCCTCTCAGGAGGCAGGTTTGGTGCTGGGATCAGCAAGAACTGCCAATTCAAGGCATAAACAGCACATGGATGAAGGGAATAACTATACAAAGCACATTCCCTTACACATATCCCCTTTTCCTTATATATATTTTTAACACATTCAACCTCAACCAGGTTGAGCTCTCACATCTCCATGAACACTGTTCACTTCATTCACTGCCATTAGCTTCTGTTTGTCCCAGCATTTCTCTGGTTAGAGGATTCATTTTGGTGGTCGAAATCTAATAGCAGGGTGCCTAGCATTTGTAGAGGCAATCTGTAGTACCACAAACTAGATAGATGGATAGACATATAAATAAACAGCAAGACAGACAGACATAAGTAATGTCTGGTGAACATTAGGAAGATGGCGAAATCATAAAAATATATGAAACTAAAGTTTCTGGGGAAAGAAAACAAAACTATCTAATTTTGACCCTCAACTTTCCCCTCTAAAACTATATTACTAATATTTTGAGGGGAGGTGGCACAAACCACAAGGACAGTGAAAGGAGGCACCAAAGGATCCGACTCTGAGTGGACGGAGAAGCAAATGGTAATAGACCTGACACACTTAAGCCCGACTGCCAATGGCAGTAAGTAAACAGAGGAACAAGCTCGGCTAAGTCCAGTGCTGACAGGCTCAAGAACTTACAACACCTCTGGGTGCTGGTTTCTCGAGTGAGATCAGACACACACACACTACCAGGGCCACACGAGAGTTTATTCGGGAGAGTTGCCTGCGAGTGCAGGGACAGAGAAGCAGAAGAGAGAAAAAGGAGATTTCCACGTGGTGGGGGCCCCTTTTAAGAGAAGGGGTGGGCACGCATTTACATAGCCACGCCTAGGGGCGTGTCCTCCGTATGCGGTGGCGGAGGGGGGTGGGGGTTCTGCCAGAGCCAAGTTGGCTTTACCATGTGGCCACTAAAGCTAAGTGCCAGGAATCCTTATCTCACCTGGTACCTAGCTGGGTTCACCATGTGGCGTGCCAGGAATCCTTACATCGGGAGTGGGCTGGAAACTGACTGAAGAGCACTGGTCGAATGAAGAGCAGGAGTCATGTGAACTCCTGACCATGCCCCGTAACCCTCTGTGTATCTACTAGTTACAGAGTACTGTCCCTCCCACACTACCTCCAAAATCTAGAGGCACAGGTCCACAGCTGATGCTGGGCACAGAACCTTAAAAACAGTCACAGGCAGCGACTGAATGCTCACTACGTGTGCTCCCTCCACGTTACTCTCCAGCGAGAGAGACTAGAGAACTAGTCATTCTCTTCCCAGTCAAAAACATCATTCAGTCCCGCTGTCGGAAAAGCTGGCCTTATGTTCAACTTGTGGTCAGCTGGCCGACTAATAGCAGCAGAGCTGCTGAACAACCTAAGAGTCTCTCCACTGTTGTGTCTGCATGCACACAAATGACCAGACAGGTGAGGGAAACCTTTAATCAGAAAGAGGGGGGTAGAAATGAGAAAAGCAACCTGAAAGGGCAGAGTCTATAGGGAAAAAAAACAAAAAACCAAAAAAAACTTTTAAGAAACTGTGTAAGACCTGCAGGCATGGAGTTGCATGCCTTGTTCATCCTACCATTTGGGAGACTGAGGCAGAATCAAGAATTCTAGACCAGCCTGGAACACACAATGATGCTAATTCACGCCCCCCCCCCACTAGCCCCCACACAGATTGTCCTCTACTTATGATAGCTTGACTTCGGATCTTCTGGGCTTAGTTTGGCCAAAAAGCATTGGAATGTTGAGCTTTCCCCAGGCTAGCTTTCTCAAGGCCATCAGCAGCAGGTCTCAGCCAGCCCCACCATCAAGTGTGTGTGTGTCGGGGTGGGGGGCAGGTAGTGAACTTTTGCATAAGCTATGATATTCAGTCGCTGGATATATGAAGTGTGTTTATAACAGTGTATAATGAGTTTATTGGGATGGGCACATTATCAAACATCTTAGCCCTTCTGTGACCATGACACTTGTGACCATGATAAATTACCAAGGGTCATACTCATGTTCCTGCTCTAATCAATTTTTAGAAAGTGGGTAAAACTAAGAAGATGAACATTGGGGAGCAGGTAGCACAGAACAGTGACTCCTGAGAAGGAGCCCCCATGAGGAAAATAACCACTAGAGTTTAGGTAGTGTGGGGCAGTTAAAAGATTCAGGACAGAGTTCTAGAAAGGATGCAACGACACAGAAAAATCCAGAGACCCTTCATAGAGATTTCTGTGTCTTTATCAAATAGTGAGATACACATGTGCAGTGTGCAAACCTATAAGGATAGGGGGAAGACTGGGCTGGGAGCTGAAGGGGTCCCAGATTTCACAGTTATAGGGCATGTAACTCCAAAACTCCAGCATCCTGAGAACTGGATGCGGTGGTTTATGTGGTAACCACAACATTCCAGAGGTTGAAGCAGGATGATAGTAAGCTTGGGGGCAGCCTGGGCAACACAGACTCTGTTGCAGAATATTAACACTGTAAAGATGTGTCTCTGCCTAAGGCACCTTCTGATTGATTTAATGAAGAGCTAATTGGACAATAAGTAGGCAGGAGAGAAGAGGTGGGACTTCCGGGCAGAGAAAGGGGAAGGAGGAATCTAGGTGTATCCATTTCTCCAACAGACACAAGCATGTCAGATGTGCCATACTGAGAAGCGGTAATAGCCACATGGCAAGAACGTAGATTTAAAACAATGAGTTAATTAAGTTGTAAGAGCTAGTTGGGAAAAAGTCTAAGCTAAGGACAAGCTTTCATAATTAATAGTAATATTAAGTCTCTGTGTTGTTGTGGGGGGGAGCCGATGGTCCCACAAAAGGAAGTCTGACTACATTTGAGAAAGCTTCTTAAAAGACGGTTCAAACACCTAGAGTATAGAGTGGAGGAACCTTCACTGACAATAAGGCCTTAGAAGTAATCCTGGAAGGACCATGTCTTCACACTGGAGCTAATTATCTTTAGAGTGAGGGCTCCTCTATATCCCTTCCAACAGAGATAAGAAGTTTCTCAAAGAACAAGCTTAATCAAACACAGTTTCTCACAAAAACAAAGCCTACCTAGCACACCCCTTTGTGGTGATATATTGTATATTTAATAAAATTAGTCTGGAATATCAGAGGACAGAGCCATCTCTCCAGCCTTTTTGCTTATTTGGTTTGGTTTTTTGAGATAGAGTTTTCTGGCTGTTCTGGAACTTGCTTTGTAGACCAGGCTGGCCTTGAATTCACAGAGATCCTCCTGTCTCTGCCTCCTAAGTGCTGGGACTAACTGCCTGGCTAATTGCTTCTACAGAATGCCCGAATCTCTGCTTCCTTCTGCCTTAAATATCTTCCCGCCCAATTGTTTCACTTCAGGTTCAATTCTGCATGTAATACTAGAGTTAGGAGTAAAGGTGTGAGCTACTACTGTTTGGCTGTTCGGTCTTGAACTCACAGAAATACAGAAAGATCTGTCTCCTGAGTAATGGGATTAAAGGTATGAGTCACCATTCTCTGACCTTCATGGCTTGACTGTGAGTGATTCTTTTCTCTGATATTCCAGGCTGATTTTATTAAATATAAAATATATCTCCACACCCTTTTCAAGAAATTATTTACCATTTGTGAGATTTGTTGTGGGCCTTTTGGTACCTTAGTATGCTAAGAAATTTCTTTCTGATCTAATTTTTAGCAATATTCATTATAATTGAATTTTTAAAATATTTCATTATTTACATATCAATGTGTATATGTTTAGGGGTACACTCACCTGTTTGTACAAGCAAAGGACAGAAGAGGGCATTGGTATCTTCCTTCATGGTTTTTCCTGTTCCTCTGAGGCAGGGTCTCTTAAACCTGGGTCTCTGCTAGGTTGGAAGAGCAGCAGTGACCTACCTATTTTTACCCTTCTCAACCTCGGGATTATAGGCATCTGCAGGGGCACACTATTTCATGAGTGCTGGAATCAGAACTCTGCTTCTTCTAATTGTGGAGCAATTAATAACCACTGGGCCACCTCTCCAGCTCCCAATCACTGAGCTTTATCAAATGTTTGTCCTATACTTTGAAATCATCGTTAAATTTAATATTTTAATGTATGTCCCTCTAGTAAGTTTTAGAAAAATGTCAGTAACTCTGAATTTCTAGAATATACCCATACCAGTCACAAAACATATTGTCTTGTGTTGCTGGATTTCTTTTCTTTTCTTCTTTTTTGTATTTTTATCTTTTATTAAATTGAATTGATTTTATACAAGATACTCATATTCCTAAGAAATCACTAGTTAACTTGATTTTTAGTTTATACTATTAATTCATATCCACTATGTATAGACTTACTTTGATTTTTTTTTTTATCCATGTATCCCCTTATTCAGGCTCCCTTCCCCCTCTTGCCCCTCCCAGTCACTCATTCTTCTCTCCATCAGTTTTTGCTGGATTAGTTTTCTAATATTTTCCATTTTTGGCTGAAGATTGCCTTTAATAACATTTTAAATATATTTTTTCAGGCTGCGAGCAACCATGTATGTGCTGGGAACTGAGACCAGGTCCTGGGTAAGAGCAGTATACACTCTTGGCCATTACCCCACCCTTTTAAAAACCGATAGTCTCATGTAGCCCGGGATGGCTTTAAATGTTACATAGTCAAGGGTGACCTTCTAGCCTCTAATCCTCCTTTGTCTACCTTACAAGTGCTGGATCAGGCCACCTAGAGCATACGGCACTAGTAATTGGACCCAGGGCTTCATGCACCCGGGGAAGTACCCTACCAACTGTTCTTATTTTCCAAATTTTAAATGTTTCACGATAAACTTCTCTGGCTTATTCACAGTATTATTGGGAACTTAGGTTCACATAGTTGGTCTTTGGGTTGCTTTAACCACATACATTTTAGCACGGTGGCAAATTAAAACTAGTGGAGCATTGTTGCCATCTGGTGGAAATGCCTACTATGACCACACTGAAAAAAGTCTACTGTGACACCAGCCTTTCCTTCTGCTCAGGAAGTCAGTCCTGCCAGTTTCTCTCTGGGACTCTCAGACTTGTATCTTCATTTCCACTTGCCCTCTGCTACCTCAGTACAGCTTCTAACTTCATTATTTGTCTGAAATCACTGCTTTGAAAAGGGCCCAGATTCTACCTTATATGTAACATTTTGGAATGGGCAGTCTGGCTAGAGGTAAGAATAAAGCAGAAGTCCAGTGAATACTGGCTGAATTTTAAAAGCATTCATTCCCTGGTAGGAAGCAAAAGCATATAAACTGCCACGCTTTCCCCATATGAAGACTGTGAATGACAAATACATTAACTGTCTTGTGGGCTTGTCCAGAAAGCTCAGAACATAAGCCAAATAACATCCAGAAGAATAAATAACCACAGGGCTAGGGATGTGAGGACAAAAGTAAAGCAACCCGAGCCAAAACAGATCAGCAGTGCTGGAGGAAAGTAACTGTTCTATAGGTACAACTTGTTAACAGATGTGCCCAGATGGGTCCTGCTATGACTTCTCAGGGGCCAGCTTGGTCTACAGGACAGCCAAGGCTGAGGAGAGTGACCCTGTCTCAAAAACCAAACTCCAAACCCTAAAACTCTCCAACTGATTACAATAAAGGAGAATATTTTTTGTCCTGATAGGTATTATTTATATTTTGCATTATTCTGTAATCTTTCTGATAAATACAAATAACAAAGCATCCTAGAAAAACAATGAGGGGACTGGAGAGATGGCTCAGTGGTTAAGAGCACTGGCTGCTCTTTCAGAGGACCGGGGTTCAATTCCCAGCACCCACATGGCAGCTCACAACTGTCTGTAGTTCCAGTTCCCAGTTCCAGGCAAATACCAAGGCAAATAAAAATAAATAAATAAATAAAAAGTATGTATACATATATATATAAAGAAAAACAATGAAAAATATGGTAGATAAAATGAAGACTTTCTTCACAGTAATTTTAAAACAATAAGCAATGTCTACTTTTACATTCTTATAGTGGTTCCCACATTACATATGTATTTAAGATACTATAGCTCAAAACACAATTATCCTTTCGGTCTCCTGGTTGGCTGAGGGTTTTTTTTTTGTTTTTTTGTTTTTTTGTTTTTTTTTAAACTTTATTTTATTTATTTATTTGTCTTGGTGTTTGCCTGGAACTGGAACTACAGACAGTTGTTAGCTGCCATGTGGGTGCTGGGAATCGAACCCGGGTCCTCTGGAAGAGCAGACGGTGCTCTTAACCGCTGAGACATCTCTCCAGCCCCTGGCTGAGGGTTTTAAAGGTAGAAGGCCTAAATTTAAGACAGCAACAGAAGAAAAACCTTCATTTGGAACCTCAACAATCTGGTAAAAGTCTACAGTAACATCATTAAGACACAACACAAGCGCCACCAAGATTTTGTTTATTGTTTTATTGATTTCTGGGGAGGGAGGGGGTGGTAGAGAGGTTTAAAAAAGGTTTGCTTCCTGCTACAGGGAACATTCCCAAGCAGAAGCCATTCATTGTCATTACACAGGGACAAACACTGCTGGTCCTGCCTTCATGCCAATGTGAATTTAAGCTGAGGCCCACAGAACTCTGCACTACAGTGCGCTCATCCCAACAAATAGCTCTTGCTCACAGGTGACAGGAACTGGCACTTAAGCTTCACCAACAAATTTATAATAGAAAAATGCAGCTTGTTTGACTTGTGGCAGTACTGGTTACCAAGGAACCATTCAGCAATAATGGTCCTGGATATTTATAAGTACTGAAAATGCACTTAACCAAGGGGCTGCTGATCCTAAGAACAGTGACATCTGTGAGCAAGGGAAGAATTCTAAGTCTGGATGTCAAATTTAGAGCAAAGTACCAATAATTTCACATTTGCAGAATCTATAAATAAAATACACAGATCAGATAAGAATTATATGAATAATGTTAAATAGAAAGTGCATACAGAACTCAGGAATACTTTTTTCATTAATTTTGTCAATTATTTTAGCTCAGGAAAATGTTCACAAGGAAGATAACCATTCAAGGCAGACGACTGGTTATACCATTGCTGTTCGAAGCTTCACGAGAGCAAATGCATGGCTATTGATCAACTTCCCTACTTTAGACTGAATCATTCATCTTGAAACAGGTTATTTTGTAAGATGGTACATCCATATTGTACTTTGAAAAGTCAAAGCAGAAAGTACAATCACAGAAAGTCACAGAGTTCAGAGTTCATCAGAACATCTAGACAGAAGTCTGTTTGTAGTTTTTGGTGTCCAAAACTTTTTTTCCACACATTGCACAGATGCCTGAAAGAAAAGAAAACATGTGAGTAGCACAGTAGCACCGATTTCTGGTTTATTTATGTTAGCACTTAGAAGGTGTGCAGAGAAGGCCCAATGGCTAAGAGCACTGACTCTGTACCGTGTGAACTAGAGTTTGGAGTTCAACATTCACATGTCCTCCCAAATGCCCATAATTCCAGATCCAACTGGAGTGAAGACAGGAGGGTCCCAGGAGTTTGCTGGCTTCCAGCTCAACTGAGGAAATAAGAGCCCAAGATTCAGGGAGAGCCCACCTCAAAGAGGGGAGGTAGAGAGTGCAGAGGAAGCAGACACGATGCCCTTTTTTGGCTTCTGTGTGGATGCCTAGGTGTGTGTCACACACACTCACACACGCACGCACGCACGCACGCACGCACGCACGCACGCACGCACGCACGCACGCACGCACAAACAAGAATAAGTAGAATCTTTAAGAATTTCAAAGCATCATAAAAGAAAAATAAAAGAAACAGCCTTTGACTGCAAATACATTTCAAACTCTATTTTGTCTTGGAAAAAGAGAGTATTTGAGTACTAGTTTGTGAAAACCTACTCCTTTCTGTTACCCAAGTCAAAGCAAATCAAGAGATGGTGCAGACAGACATAAAAGTTAACCTAAAGAGACTGACCTTTTTTGTAGGCACAGCCTTGGCAGTAATGAGAACCCGGCTGGTGTACAGAACTCTTACAAATTCTGCAAGTGGAGAACTTATTCTTCCCATATGGATCAAACCTAGAAAGTTTAAAAATAGAAAAAAAGACATCCATACTACAAGAGCCACTCTTAACCCCTTGTAAGCCGAACCCATGATTAACATGCGCACCATCATTTCTCTATCAAATTCTGTGAGTAGCAGGCCTCTTCTGCCTCACTGCTGGGTAATGTGCCTGCAAACCTCTGCTCTTCCATTTAAGCTGTGTATTTATGAAGAGCCAGCTGTGTTTATTATCAGACCTGTTCCTATCCTTCGTATGTGTCATTCTATTTGTGTGACAAATGTAAAAATGTGATGTATAGGAGCTGGAGAGATGGCTCAGCGGTTAAGAGCACCGACTGCTCTTCCAGAGGACCCAGGTTCAATTCCCAGCACCCACATGGCAGCTAACAATTGTCTGTAGTTCCAGTTCCAGGCAAACACCAAGGCAAATAAATAAAGTTTAAAAAAAAATGTGATGTATATGGAATGTGAGTATAAAGAATGACTGATTCTACAAAAAATTTGAAGTAACTGCTTTAGGATAATTAAATATGAACTGTTATAACTACTATTGAATTGGGAATGGGTAAGTCAACTACCAAAAATATCAAAAATATTTTGCATGAGTGTTTGTGTGTGTAAGTATGCCACATGTGTGCAGTAGTTCTGGAGGGCAGAAGGGTTTGGGTTCTTCAGACTGGGATGCAGGTGGTTTTCAGTTGCCTAATATAGGTGCTAAGAACCGAACTCAGGTCATCTCTGGTTCCAGTTCCCTTAGTTCCCTTCCCTTTCCCCCCCCCCTTTGGTAAGCCTAGGCTGGATAACCCTGAACTCTTGGTTCTTTTGTTATACCACTGAGCACTGGGATCACAGGCATGTACCATCACACCTGGCTTAGCTATTGATCCACTAAGGTATAAAATACATACTCTGATGATGGTTTATGTGAGGAAAATGACATAAAAACCCGTGTCAAGCTTTACCTCAATTCTCAGAGACAGACAGATGAATACATCTATAGTTTATGTTTCACACAGTTAAAACATAAACTATGGTATGTACATCCCCTACTTAATGAGCTTTTAATTGACTGGCCTTGGCCCTCTGAATAAAGGCTTTTCTACTATATAAACATGGTATCCTATAGGAACCATGGGGCAAATAACTTCAAAAGAAATAGTTCTCCCTAAAGTAGAAGTAATGCTCTAATTTAAAACTGTTGGCCCAGCTCCAAAGTAACTATTTATATTTTCTCCATGTATCATCATAGTCCTGGTATTCTGTCTGGGGTGCAGCACAGGAGCTTCTTTTCTTTTTTACATTTTTTGTCTTCATTTGTTTATTTTTATTTTATGGATATGGGTATCTTGCCTGTATATATATCTGTATATCCACACAGAAGCCAAAGAAGGGCATCATGTGTTCTGTGGGAGCCAGAAGTGCACCTGATCTCATACTGGAGCTTCAGACTACTGAGAGCCACCATGTAGGTGCTGGGGATTGAACCCAAGTCCTCTAGAAGTGCCGTCAGTGCTCTTAACCAGTGAGCCATCTCTCCAGCCACATTATTTTCTACATTAAACATGTAGGTAAATAAGCCAGCACCCTTTACTTGCTTGTTTTTAATTTTTTTAAAGACAGAATCTGGTTATATAATTTACTGTCTTCCTGCTTGCTCAGCTCTCCACATGCTGGGATTACTAGCACGCAGCACCATAGCCAGGGAACAGATCACTTTTGAAGGTCAACTTTCTAAAAAGGCAATCGCTTTACTCCCACAAGAGTAAGGATGTTTGGAGTCCTTTTAACAAACCATACTTTTATTGTTCTAAGATGACATTTTAATCTCTGAACTCTTTTGTAGAGTTTTCTCATTTTCTTTTTAAAGATTCTATTTTTTTTTAAATTATGTTTATGTGTGTTTGTGTGGAGGTTGTGAACGTGCTGCCAAAGCCAGAAGGTGGAATTGGAGTTACAGCAGCTGTGGGTCCAAACTGAACTCAGGTCCTCTGGAAAGCAGTGCTTTTGACCACTGAGCCATTTCTCCAGCCTCTCAGTTTCTTGTTTCTAATAAATAATGGCACTGGAAATTCAATGTAATGTAGTAGTATACTTTCTAAAACAAGCTAGATACAGTACTCAAAAGTAATAGCTATACTTCAGAAATAAAAATAAATAATTTATGAGCCCCAAGGAATTGAAGGTATATGAAATTGCACAATTTATATAACTAGTAAAAACTAAATGGTCTTAGAAAACACCAAGTCAGTCAACAATCCAGAGCATGGTGCTGTGCTGAACATTAAGTCCATTATGCTGTTTTAATCCATTTTTAAGTAAGATCCTACTATGTAACAGCTTCTTTATAAAGTAAAAGCTTTATTATTATTTCTTTTGATCACTGAGATGACACCATACTTATTCATCCAAGTACTGTTTTAAATACCAAAGATGAATATTACAAATTCCTTGCATCACCCAGCTCATACAGGAGCGGACGGAGAGAAAACAATAAAGACAATCAAATAAAACAGGTTTTTCAGGGAAGTATTGAGGGTTAAAACCCCTGGCCGAGGAGCTACCACCTCAGCTGAGTATCACGTAACGAGGAGTCACGAGGAACCTCGGAGCAGCAGACCGCTGTAGGTGATAGTGGGATTGGCAAATCTAATAAGGATGCTAATGGCACCTGAGGAGGGTGTGGTATAGTCGGAAGTCAGAAGGGAGACATGTCATATCATGAGGACCTTTATAAGAACATGGTGGAGAACTTAGATTCTATTCTACAGGAAGAGGGAAACCAATGGGAGGGAGGCTTTCAGACATGGAACTACGCGACCTTCTAAATGATCATTCTGCCTAACAGCTCTGCAGTGGGGTGAGAGGAAGCATGGTAATGGGATAGCAGAGGAAAAGGTTCCTCCAAAAATTAAAACGGAATATAACCAAGTATAGTGTCAAAATCTTGTTTTTTAGGATGAAAAAAAAAATCTGTCCTCATCCTCAAATGAAAAGGTACAGTTCAGAAAGGGCAAGAAAATGCAGCAACATGCTTCAGGTCACGTGACTACAAAGAGACAGAGTCCAGATTCAGGTCCAACTCCAAAGCTTATGATTTTACCACATGTTCTTGGTACCTTTGATTTGTAGGCAAATTAACAGGTATATAAAATAAAAATCATGTTTTCTGGTAAAATAATAGAAAGTAGACTATTCCCTCTACATATTGGTACAGGGTGGAGGAACAGCTTATGGCAAACAGGCTGTCTTTGTATATCAACCCTGCCTAGCTCAGCCACAAAGAGATCATGCACATTCACTCCAGGAAGCTTGCTACTTATAAAAAGTCAACTTCCTGAATGCCCGAGGGATGTCCCCACCTACCTTGCTTTTTTTGAAGTTAAAGCTTTGTTTTCATTCAACTTCCTTCCACCACTTTCTAGATATTAAAAAAAAATTGCAAACACATTAATTTACTTCTTTGCATTTAACATATAAAGTGTTTAATGCTCAGGAATTAGTTTCAAAGTTGACTCTTTGACTTCCTACCAATAAATTACCCTTTATCTGATTTTTAAAAAATCCTCATATAATAGTCCAGTTTTTAACAAACACCTGTATGAAATATAATTGCTTTATTACTTAGTCTCAAAGTAGTGCTTTGGCAATAGCCTACATTTTCTTTGTATCTGTAACATCTCTCTACTTTGATAGCATAGACCGAATACAGAAAAACATTGGGTTCCCCAAAATATATGTTTTTTGGAGACAGGGTTTCTCAGTGCAGCCCTGCTGTCTTGGAACTCAAGATAACTGCCTGCCTCTGTTTCCCAAGGGCTGGGATTATAGGTGTGCTTAGTAAAAAAGTAAAAGTAGTTTTAAGTTTATTTAAAAACATAAAACTTGGATGTGAGAAGGAAATCTAAATACAAACCTTATTAAGCTGAATCAAATAGACACACATTGAAATAATTTTACTACTTCTTGATTAGAAAGCCATACATGTAACTCAGATGATGAAAAAGATGGGGAAACCCAGTATTCTTCAGTGTTTAACAGATGAGATAAACTGCACTTAACAAAAGCAGTGTCCACAATTACTTGATCGCCTCCTGTTTCCTAAGGAGAACATACCTGTGGTGTTCCTCGCACCATCTTTCCACGTATCTGGAGTGATAACTGTGCCCAGTTTCTTTTCACCTGTTAAAGAAAGATAGCAAAAGGGAAGAATTACCATCCAATAAACACACTGTGTGGAAATAAAATTAAGAGCTTGCTTCTTTTCTAACCTTACAATAGTAAATATACTATATCATGCCTGAGGTTCATAATGTTATCAAGTCAGATTACAGCAGGAACCTACTGATGCTGGGGGAGAAACCAGTGATTGAAGACTTAAAATAGTAACTGTGGACAATGGGTAGCTGATTCTGGATGAGGTTTATCAGACAATAAGACACTTTCACTGTTCATACTTTAAACAATTCTGACAAACTTACTCATTCTTTTGACTTTTCTTAATCAGCTAGTATGTACAAAACATTGTACAAAGTACTGATGAAAATAAAACCATAAATTTAAATTAAAGGGGGCTTATACTCAAGTTCACTAGTTTCTTGAAAGCTTATAGGTAAATCATTGAAAATAAATGAACCAGATGGAATGATACGCAAACCTAATGTGTGCTTCTATTTTTTTTTCTTGTTAAAGGTCTATAGCATTCATCAGATTTTCAAAGTGATCAGAGACTTTTAAAAGAGTGAAGAGCCTTTCTGTAAAAATATAAGCTGAAAAATAAAATATAACTATGAGCTGATTGAGATAGTTTAAACATCCAGCAACTCGAATATGAACAAGATGAAGTCAAACTATGCAGATAAAGGACACATCCTGAGCAAAGACATGGGAAGCTCAGGGTGTACATCAGAACATTCTACTCTGGCTAACTCAAATGTGAAACTGGTGAATGCTGGTGAAAATGGGGTTAGAAGGATAAGACCTGTAGAAGGTCTCAAACATCCAAAATAGCCAAAATTATTTTTTACTATTTAAGAAGGGGAAAGGTCAGGGTGAAGAAGTGAATTTGATACTCTATGGTATGATGTGCTAGCTAAGGTCAAACAATCCCCAAAGATGTAATGGAGCCAGAGAAATAAAGTAACACAGAACAAAACAAAACCCCCAAACAAACAAAAAGCACACCAAAACACAAATCAAACCAAAAAAACTCCCAAGCCCCCAAATAACCAAAACAATCAAAAAATAAAACAAAACAATACAAAAAGACTCTCTGGAACTTAGTAAATGAAAGACCTACCGGTGAAAGCTTAAATACTAGTCCTTACAGTGTGTGGAAAGTCAGTTTGTATTTCTAATGTTATAAGAAGCAACTCTAAAAATCTGGAGACAAGCAACTTTTCAGAACAATTTATGACACCAAGAAAGACAGAAGCGCGGTGGCTGCCTGACATTACGGCTTTTGCATGAGCATGATTTCAGATAAGTGTGATGAGCAGGCAGACTAGGAGGTTTCAAATAATAAAACATCTGATCTTTTCAGAAGACCAGAGAAGTTAAAAGCAGTAGAAGGAAATGACCTTTTATGGCACATGCTAAAGTCCAAAGGACGTGCATTTTATGTTAATAACACAGCAGATCTTGGATTCTGAAATTTTTTTAATGTGCCTTAGATATATTAACTCACAATTTCCTACTGTCCTTAATGTCTGCTGGGATGAAGCATTGAAAGAGAATTAAAATGAGGAACAGTAGACAGAATTTTTGTCATTTATTACTAAATGTACAGAACTGACAAGAATGACAAAGACCCAAGTTACATATGTAAGAGCTACACAGCACAGGCAGGTACATAGTTTAAATACAGTCAAGCCCCATGTCACAGCACAGGCAGGTACATAGTTTAAATACAGTCAAGCCCCATGTCACAGCACAGGCAGGTACACAGTTTAAATACAGTCAAGCCCCATGTCACAGCACAGGCAGGTACACAGTTTAAATACAGTCAAGCCCCATGTAGCCAAATATCTCTCTCACTTTCAAAAATAAAATAAAAATAACTTCTTAAGGATGGAGGCTGGGTCTGATGGCATAGGCCTGTAGTTCTGCTACTTGGGGATTTCTGTGTCCACAGTTTTATGTACTGAGGAGATTTAAACAAAATGGATCATGTGCATTAGATAATAATTGGAATTCAAAGAGTTGGAATCTTGTGTCTAGGCTGAGGAAGAGAGATTGAGATAAGAAGGTTGTTTTAAAAAAAATTTTGCAGTTAAAAAATCAAATATTTTCAACAAATCTCAAGGGTTTCATTAGAATTATTGACTGGTAAGTAAAAAGGTTAAAAAGGAGCTTTCTAAAAGCCAGGGCGGACTACATAATTTTTTTAACAATGAGGAGACTTTCTCCTTCACCTCACTCAATGCTCTGGGTATTAATAAAAGGAATGGACGGGATGGTACAAAATATCTAGTTAAACTCAATCTGTATTAAATATTGCACATTTTTTAAAAATAAGAAACGACAAAAAGTCGATTCAAATACTATACAGGACATATTAATAGTACTAGAAACGATTCGTTGTTTATAACCTTAAAATGTAACTGAGCCCGGAATTTATACTTGCTACACCCGGCCAACGCTCGATGCTACTGTAAAGACTCTGAAGATCCATTTTAAGCCTCTTGGGGCCAGTTAAGAAGCTGGAATTGAAGAAATCCAGGAAGGGTGGCAGAACAACCGAAAGAAACGTAAGATGCTGAACTGAGACCATTCTGAACCCAAAGCACAGAACTACACACTCCCTGGGACTGGCAAGAATGACAGAAGGACACGGGAGGAAGACAAAGGTTACAGCCACAGATCTGTAGGAGAAAAAGCAAAGGCCGAGAGCCCAAGAGAATGTGGTCAGGTTTCGCCAGCGTCCTCCTCCCACGAACGCAGCCTCTTAACTTACATTTTTCGCACACCATCCTTCCACGAACTGTCCCCACAACCGCTAGAGCAAGAACAGCCGCCAAATAACATCAACAACCTAGCCTAAGAAGGCTTCCGTTTCCGGCTACCTCATCTCACTTCCGCTCTCTCAGCATCCAGCACCAGCCTATCCTGTACCTGGAAAGCCGCGGGAGGGACAAACGAAAGATGGTGGGCGGAGCTTCTTTTATTGTCCCGCCCCTCTTATTCAACTATTGGCTGTGGACGTAAAAGTGCCCACCTCTTAGATCTGCGCCTGCGCGAGGGCCATGGCAGCCTGTCGCACCTGAGAAGGGTGGGAGGCGGTGGTGTCCCCTTCCCTTCGGCGGGCGGGAGAGTTAGGTAAGCTGGCGGCGTGCCTCTCATGCTTGCCTGGGGCGGGTCCAGGACCCTCTGTCGACTAGGAGGCCTCCGGAGCGCCACGCCTCCTGCAGAGCAGAGGATGCCCGGGCCGGATGGACCCTTTCAGATCCCGGCATCTGTCCGCGGGACTGACCCTCTGTCACTGTGTCTCAGGTCACCCGGGTGGGCAGCACCAGCTAGCACTCTCTCTCACTCTGATCACGCCTCTCAGTTGCTCACACTCCCGCCGTTCGAGGTTGAGCCACCGTGGGTGGGGTTGAGTTGCGGTCCACACCTGGGCAAAGGCTGCTTAGGAGGGCTCGGAAGCAGCCAAGCCCTGATCACGACTTCAGTTGCAGTCTGGAGTGCTGGGGGAACGAACTCAGGGTCCACCAATGTCTGAGGAAGTGCTCCATTGAGCAAGGCTTTGGGTTTGGGTGCTTGCTAGGTTAGATCAGGATTTGTAGGCGACCCAGAAAAGCTCTCTACTTAGAGGATGGATTCCTGATACCCCTACCTGCCTGACACCCCCCCCCCCAAGGATTTCCCCAAGCCTTGCAATCTGGACACTTGAAAGTTAGCTTCATGTTGAAGAGGCTATGCTTTGGTGTGTGTAACCTTGGCCGTGTCTGCTAACTTGTTCATCCAGTTTGCTTAATCAGTATCTTATTTACCTTTGAAAACGATTGTGTCAATTAAAGGAGGGTTAACAATGCCCTAACTTGCACTTTTACCCTTTCAGGCCATTTCCCCTTCCCTAATGTGTGGCCGTTTTTGTTCCGGCCGGATTTTTACCACGATGTAACATGTATTACTTTAAGTTCTTTCTTAATTTAGCCAATATAACATATAAACTGCCAGTTAGATCTAATATGTATTTAGAGACCGTAAAGGTTTATTTCTCCTCTAGTCATGTTCTGCTTTTGACTAGATCTTAGAGTCTGTTATTTTATTTTTCCAGAAATGTTGGGAGCTCTTAGTTTAACACAATGACCCACCCATTTGTTCTCACTGCCATTTGCATATCCAAGTTTATACTTGGTTGGCGTTTGGAAACTAGAGTGATTTCATTTTCTTGATTTTGGCCAAAGAGAAAAAGTAAAATTAGTTCCTTAATTGTCTCTAATACATGTCCCCTTTGCAGAAATCAGTCATGAATATTTAAATTTTTACTGAACTTTTAAAAAATATCTCTAAGATATTTGTACTAGAAAAAACCTAAAGTAGCAGGTCATTAAATCTACATCTGCATCTTTGTGCTTTGAAGCAAATATATTGCCTGTAGAAAATTATTAGTACACAGTTTATTTTTAGAGTATGGAAATGTTTGGGACATGGGGGGAAATCATTACATGTTTTTCTTAATTTGTTTTCTATAGATAACTTCCCAAGGAAACACCATGAAAGATACTGACATCAAGAGACTTCTGTATACCAATCTTTTGTGCATTCTTTCAGTTTTCCTGAGTGTTGTTATTCCATCCCTCTTCTTGGATAACTTCTCCATTCTAGAAGCTCACCTGACCTGGTTGTGCATTTGTTCTGCTTGTGTGACTGGTGTCAATCTCCTGTTATATGTAGTCGTGAAACCAAATGTATCTCCTAGAAGAAGTTCATTATCACATAAGGTAAGGTTTCCTTATTAATCACCAGTTTTTAAGTTGGAAGTAATGGTATATGAATGAAGCATTGTGCCAGGTGGTGGTGCACGCCTTTAATCCCAGCACCCAGGAGGCAGAAGAAGGCAGATCTCTGTGAGTTCAAGGCCAGCCTGATCTACAGAGCTAGTTCCAGGATAACCAGGACTATACAGAGAAACCCTGTTCTGAAAGAACGAAACAAAAAATGAAGTATTTTTATGTCCACATTGAGTTATTAAGAGCATATAAAGAGAATCCCCCCCCCCAAAAAAAAGCAGTAGCTTGTCACCTACAATGTTTGGTAGATCTTGTGCATTAATTGTGAAATTATGACTCCTTTAGTGCATTGCAATATAAATATGAGCCTATATGGTCATTGCTTTATATCATCACTGAAGATAACTTATAAGACACTGCAGCTTATTTTCATTTATTTTTGCACTTTTTTATGTGGGTGGGGGTGGGGTGTTTATACTATGTGCAAATTCGTCAGGAGGGCGAAGCACAACTTGAAGTGTCATCTTTAGAAACACTGTCCACCTGCTGTGTGCAGGGTCATCCATTGTCCTGGAGCTTGCCAATTACGCTCGACTGGTTGACCAGTGAGCCCCAGAAATCCTCTGTCTCCCCGGTGCTGGGATTACAAGCATGCCCCATACTTAATATTTTACTGTGGGTTCTAGGAATCAACTCAAGTCTTTATTGCTTATTGGCTGAGCTGTCCCCTAGCCCATGTATTGTAGCTAGAGTTTTCTGGTCTGTTCAGGCCCAGCAGTCCAGACAAAATCTCTCCCACCCACAGTCCTGCAGCTGCTTATAAAATAAGTATTCAGAGGCTTATTTTAATTACAAACTGTTTGGCTGATGGCTCAGGCTCATTATCAACTAGCTCTTACAACTTAACTCAATCTATTTTTATCAATCTATGTATTGCCATGTGGCTCCTTGGCTTTACTCATGTTCTATTATATCTTGCTTTCTGGGCAGCAGCCTGCAGTCTCTGCCTGACTCTGCCCTTCTTTGTCCTTATCTCTTTCTCATCTGCCTCTAAGCTGTTCTGCCATAGGCCAAAACAGTTTCTTATTAACCAATGGTAATAAAGCATATTCACAGTGTACAGAAAGACATCCCATATCAATGTATATTTTTAAAATATATTTTTATTCTTTGAAAACTTCATACATGCACACATGTGTCTTGTTATATTCATACCCATCTCTGTTCCTCATCTCTGCCCAGATCTTTCTTGTTGTGTTGTTATTGTTATAACCTCCAGAGTCCTGTATCTTCATGGATGTATGGACATCCACTGGAGCATGGTCAGCCTACCAAGGACCACACTCCTAAAGAAACTGGCTTGCTTTGCCTGAGTAGCCATCAACTGTCAATAGCTTTCTCAGCTAGGGGTTGAGGCCCAACCTATATATTTGCACTCTTTAAATAAATGAGTTTTTCAGAAATTTCAAAATTAGTCATCCTAACTGTTATTTCACATGTGGCCTTTCTTGATTAAACAGTTAAAAGCTTTCATATATTAGAATCAGTTTTTCCCCCCAGAACAGTCAATATTCTATGACACTTGACAGTTATGTTAAAATTGTCACTGAACATTCAATACCATATAATTCCCTGTTAGACTGTTTTAAACACTTTATGGAACTTAAAGCCTTAATATGTGTTTTATAATTATGTCTCTTTGAGTTTCAAATCAAGTGTGTTCCAGGCATGGACCTACTTGTAGATATTCAAGTCTTTTTAAAAATATTGTTTATACAGCAATATGAAATAATTTTTAATATTATTTAGTATGTTTCTTTTTCAATTTAATTTCCCCAGTTTTGTTTTAATATGAAAGAAAAGTAAAATGTTTATTATTTTCTGTAGGTAATTCATGTGTCTTTATATAACAAGGTCACTGTGGTTTTTATATACTAACACTATTGTTAGTGTTTCTTCAGTATTAATAATATTGCAATCACATCACATAAGCAGAAATCAATTTTGGCTCTTATGTTGGTGTGGAGTAGAGTATATTTGTGTGATTATTTTTTGTTTATATGTTTAGAGTGTGTCTGTGTCTGTGTGTCTGTGTGTCTGTGTGTCTGTGTGTACATATATTCATGGAACACAGATTTCATATTGAAGTCAGAGAGTGGTTCTTTACTTTCAGTGTGTGGGTCCTGATGCTTTAACTTGGATCCTCAGGCAAGTACCTCCAGCTGCTGAACCATCTTTCTGGCCCTGTCTTTTAAATTTTTTTTTTCAATCTGTTTTGAGGGCTGTATGTATGATAAAAAATGTGATCTGATTTGAAGTTACGCAACAAAAAAATGTTTAGCTGTTCCAGGCATTATGGGAACAAGTTATATTTGTATGTAAAATGGCAGAATTTATGGCTTTTTAAGTATATTCTGAGTCTTCATCTTATTCATTTCTCATTTAGGTAACCAGAGCTTTGAAATGCTGTATCTACTTTCTTATGTCTTGTGTTTTCCTTCACATCATCATTGTTCTATATGGAGCACCACTGATAGAGTGAGTTCTGAATATTAACTTTAAATTTATGTTTTCATATGTTAATTTACTAAATGATATGCTAACTCTTATCAACTGTAGTAGAACCATAGTGGGTTTGATTAATGGATCAAGGTAGAAAATACTATTATTGTCCTATTTTTAGTACTGTTATGTTAAAAACATCAAGGCAATTTAATTCTTCACATATTTTTGTTATTTAGCTTTTTGATACCCAACTATACAGTGTAAACACTGTTACTACATACAGACTACACACACACACACACTAGCAATGAATGTATGGCTGTGAAAAACCTCTAGGTCTCCAACCTTTTGACATTTGTAGACATGGTCATCTACAAAGTTGTATTTAAGAACCCTGCAATTACATTACCAAAATCTGACTATGCTGTAGTAAGTGAGTTTATGGTTTGGGATACATTCATAGCTATTCTTGGATGAGGGCCATGGGCTGGACACACCTTCCTTTATGCAAACCACTCTCTATTGTTATATGTATAAGTTGGTTATAAATAGTATTTCAGTGACTCAAATATTATTTTAAAGTAGCTAAATTTTTAAGGGACATAGATATCTTTATCAAATATAAATGTTTATATTAAAATTTAACAGTCTTTAAAACTGGACGAATTTGAAATGAGTGGAAGCTAAATTTGCAAATACGTGCTATACGAGACATTTCATTTTCACAGTGATTAAATGCTCATGGTGAGATGGGTGATTATCCAGACACATACACACGAAGCTGCAGATGCAGATGCATGCATACACAGTTGTATACACACAATAATGAACAGATTATTCTATTGTAGGCAGGGCAGCAAAGTCTTTTGTCATGGAAATGGTTTTGTCTAATCCATTTTAAGAAAAATCAATGAATAGACAGTGTGTTCCATCGTTCAAGGTTCTATCAAAATGCAAATTGTTAGAGCTCAGTCAGACACTCTCCAGGTGAAACTTCCTGGTCTGTAGTTTGGTCTCTTAATGTGGTTTAAAAAAAAAAAGAAAGCAACTCAACGTTAGGGTTCTGGAGATTGTTAAGGAAGAGAGTTAATTCTCTAAGTCCAGCTCTTTAGTTGTTTTGTTTTGCAAGAAGGCCTCAGTCTGGATCTTTAGATTTTTCACATTTTAAAGATGTCTAATTAAAACCAGGTAATTTGCTAGGATGTTTTGAAGCTAATAGAACAGTTTAGTCTTATTTAGTGGGTCTCAGGGAGGTTTTCAGAGTAAACTATAAGACAGTATTTGAACAGCGAGTGCAGTTACAAAGATGATTGTAAATAAATATACCTCTAATACTTTTGAAAAGTTAACGGTTTTCCTTTTTTTTTTTTTTATTTTATTTTATCCTAGGTTGGTATTGGAAACATTTCTATTTGCAGTTATTTTGTCTACTTTTACTACAGTACCTTGTTTGTGTTTGTTAGGACCAAACCTCAAAGCGTGGCTAAGAGTTTTCAGTAGAAATGGGTAAGTTTAAAATGTGCATTTTAGTGACATTAGTAATTTGAAAGAACTAAAGAAGTATTTTCTATTTGTGTTGGTGGACTCATCCTGTGAGTGTGTTTTGAGGCATTGTCTGGCTGTCCGACATGGCAGAAGGGTCCGGTTCCTTAGGAGAATAGAGGCTGGAGGTAGATGGTGTGGGAGCTCCCCATACAGAGAACTACGGTTCTTGCCTGCACATTAGCAAGATATAGTACTACAAGTATAACTGCTGCTGTGCGTTTCATAATGTAGAGATGAATTTTATAACCTAGAAATGTTTTGTCTAACCATTCTTGTTTGGTCTTTTTATGGTAAGATCTGAGAATTCAAGCTTTACCAGATTCTATTTCTGTAGCTACCATACATATATTTTCAGCATATCTAAATTAAAGTTTTGGCTTCCTTAAAGCCTTTGAGATGATACATACTAAAAATGGTTAATTTTTAACTGAGAAAACCAGATGAATTAGTTCTCACAGTTTTCTCCTATTTATAACCCAGCAGTAAAACTTAATGAGCATTTACTCTGTGTTCCGCATTATGCTATCTCTGTGTGGATTTCCAGAAAGCTAGGCTTAACACCCAGGAGCCATGTGTTCAAGGGCTAAGCATTACAAGAGTAGATATGTGTATGTAAATCCCAGTCAGTGCTGTAGGGGTAGGGGAGTAGCAGAGAACAGGGCTGATAAGGGGACTGATCTGTGGTGGATGGGATCAGAAATATATGGTTTGATGAAAGCAAAAGAGAAAAGGATGCTCTGTAGGATGCTGGAGGGAGCAGGAACTGAAGAAAGCTGGCTGTGCACCGTGTAATGTGGAAATCTCGAGGAGAGCTAAGGACAGGCTCGGGGTAGCCTGACTCTGCAAGTTACAGTTGTCTTTGGGAATGAATATTGGTTATTTTTTATATGTAGGTATAGCTTTGATCTTGCTGTGTTTCATTTAATTTTTTTTTTCTGGAACTTCTGTCTATGCATAAGTTTCTAGGAACAAAACATAACAAGTGAAGCCTTTCCTCCCCCCTCCACAGTGTTAGCGTAGTACCTCCAAATGGAATGAATTTATTTTAGTTTGAAAATTTTAAATATGGAACTGACTGAAAGTCAAATGTTTTATTTAGATTGGTGCTTTAGCCAGCTTTAAATTTTGTATCTAAGTTATATATTTGGGGGAAACATTGTCATCTGGTTTTAGAGATATTTCTTCTGTCACTTGAATTGTGTTCCAAATCTCACTTTGCAAAAATCAGGTGGTACGGGAAAGGATGAGTTAGAGACACCATACTTGGAGACTTCATTAATGACAGAAAAAAAAGAAGGGAGGAACTTACTCTGAAATGGCTCCAAAACACAAATATTACATTAAGTGATATTCTTTTCCTAGGAAAATATTTGAAATTTGTTTCTTGTCAGTGACTGTGAAGTAGCGAAAGATAATTATTAGAAATCTGACCAAGAATTAATACCAGGTGTGGATGAGTGTGGCTCATGATATATTAAGTAAACTACTATAGTTGGGATATATACTTATATATAGTTTCTAAATTCATTTGTCTCTGTGTGTATGCACATGTGTGTATGTATGTGTGGGTGCTGTTGTGCCATAGGGCATGTGTGGTGGTCACGTTCTTTCCTTTTGCTGCATAGGCCCCAGAGATTAAATTGTGGCTGGCAAGTTTGACAGCCAGTGTCCTTAGCTGCTCTGTCAGTTAGGTTTCTTCTGCTGCAGTCAAACGTCATGACCAAAAGTGGCCTAAGTAGTTTGTCACTGAGGGAAGTCAGGGCAAGAATTCAAGGCAGGAACTGAAGCATAACCCTGGAAGAATGCTGCTTCCTGGCTTTCTTTCCTGCCTTTCTCCGTTTGCTCTCTTGAGTACTGTCTTGCCCAGGGAAGGCCCTGCTCTCAATGGCTAGGCCCTTGCAAATCAGACATCAATCGAGAAAATGCCCTAGATGCTTGTGTACAGGCCAATCTAATGGAGGCATTTTCTCAAGTGAGGCTCCTTCTTTTTTTTTTTTTAAACTTTATTTATTTATTTATTTGCCTTGGTGTTTGCCTGGAACTGGAACTACAGACAGTTGTTAGCTGCCATGTGGGTGCTGGGAATCGAACCTGGGTCCTCTGGAAGAGCAGAGGGTGCTCTTAACCGCTGAGCCATCTCTCCAGCTCCCGTGAGGCTCCTTCTTGATATGATCTAAAGTTGTGTCAAGTTGACAAACAAAACAAAACAAACCCCAAAAAACCAGCCAACACATCTCCTGAACCATCTTGCTATCTCATGGGAGAAAAAAATTTAAAGAATTATTGAGAGACAATTCACACACCATAAAGCCCACCTGCTGAAAATGTGTATTATAATGACTTGTAGTACAGTCACAGATATACCCATCACCAGAGTCAATTTTAGAATATTTTCAACACTTCAAAAAAACGTATATTCTTATATCCTTATTGCTATTCTGTTTCTGTCTGTAAGAAACCGTGAATCTTGTTGCTATCTCAGTAGGGTTGCCTGTACTGGGCATTTCATAATAAATGACTCATACAATTTGTGATCTTTTGTAACTGATATTTCTTACTTAACATAATGTTTTCAGTTCATTCATCTTGTAGCATGTATTGATACTTAATTTCTTTCTATAGAGGTGTTAGGAATTAAACATGGGCCTCCTGTGCCGGAGGCAAGCAGTCTACCAAATGAGCTACATCCCTGTACTACTTAGGGTAAGCAGAAAGCCCACCAAGGTTAGAGCCTGTGTACATGATGCAACAGTAATGTCTAAAGTTGGAAAGGTGGAAGAGATAGACCTCTGGATTGCTGAAGAATGCAGAGGTTGATGAAGTACTGGTTATCCCCGAGGAAAACATCTGAGAAGCTAGAGACTTTTCATTGAAACTTTTTAGTTAGCTTGTGAAATTTGAACCCTATTCAGAGTGAGAACAATGAGTTAGATATTGAATTGATTTTTTGATTATTGAAAGTTAGGCCTATAATAGGAAGCTGCTAGGTTTCTCAGATGCCACTCAAATATCACTAAACTATAAAAGCTACACTTTCCAACATGCAATTAGTTGAAGAACAGGTAATTGGTAAGCTGGTAGAGGACTGAGACTAGAAAGAGTCCATTTTTAATGCCAACTATTCTGTTTACTATCATATGGGATGTGGCGTGAAATAATAATGAAGTAAAATTAAATAAAAAACAGATTTTAATAACTTTTAAAGCACATTTGTGAACTTTGGGTTAGTCCTCAGAGACATTTCACCATGTTCTTTATGAAGATACTGTGAATCTGGTAGGGTGAATGCCTCCTCAAGTTCCATCGTTAGTGAACAATGCAGCAGGGCTTGAATTCAGAAATAAGATGATAGTAGTTCAAGGTCAGAAAGCAGATTCATGCCCTTCCCTCTCTACATAGTGATCATCTCAGACAGGCTACTTAGCTCCATGAATTACCATATGTAATATGGTCAACATAAAGTGAATATGTACTCCAGGCTTATTGCCGGAGTGAGTCAGTAATAAATAAAATTACAGAGCAAGTGTTCAAGAAATGTCTGTCAGGTGCGTTAACAGACATTGGGGCATCTGTCTATCATATCTTCAGCCTAGACTACAGTTTGTCTCAGTAATTCTGTTTGGTTTTTTAGTAACAGACCAACACGTGCAGGACATAGAAAACAGAATAGTACAGCTTTGCCAGCTAATTCAGTGTGGAGGGCACATGGACCTGTCCTTGAAATGAATGTAAGGTGTTGGGGATGAACTGGTTGTTTCTAATTGACATCTTACTCAGTTTCGAATCAATATAAACAGTTTAGACTACTTTTAAGTGAAGTATCTTTTAATTTAATTAATTTTTTTTATGTGTATGGATGTTTTTTTGCTGTCACATATATCTGTGGACCACCTGTATCCCTAGTGCATGGAGGCCAGAAGAGGTAGTTGAATCCCCCAGGACTGGAGTAGTAGACAGTTTTGAGCTAGCATGTGGGTGCTGGGAATCAAACCTGGGTCCTCTGGAAGAGCAGCAGGAACTCTTAGCCACCGAATCTCCTCCAGTCCTTAGGTTTAATGTATTTATTTGAATGTTCATGTAAATTTAGTGCTGAGCTGAAAATGCAAACATTTTGATCTTGAAGATTGAGGTTTCTGTTTTGAGAGTAAAGGATCAATTCTGATACTTTTGAAATTTAGGCATACTTAATTTCATTATCTTAACAGGATTTTTCCATAAAGTTATTCCAGAAAAGTAAACAAAACTATCCCTGACAGAATGTTCTTATTAAGAAATGGATGGCAAAAAAGTAATTTTGTTTTAAAATATGTTGCCAGCTTCTTGTTGGATGTGTCATACTGGCTATACTTGATTTGTAAGATTTTGATTCAGTTTGTTGCCTTGTGGGCTGTCTTATCAAGGAGAGTGGTACCCTGTCACAGGCTTGTTCTGTGTTATGGAGGAGAGTGGTACCCTGTCACAGGCCTGGTCTGGAAAGTGGTACCCTGTCACAGGCCTGTTCTGTGTTATGGAGGAGAGTGGTACCCAATCACAGACCTGTGTTTTGTAGTGGAGTTTGCTCTTTGGTTTGCCAGTTTAAGTGTCTGAGTCAGAGCGTGGTCACTTGAGCTAAGTACTTTCCTGGATAGGATGCCCAGATCAGTGGTCTTGTCAAGGTGAAAGCTCTTGGTTGACACCTGTCTCATGTCATCTTTACATTGATACAGATTTTATATTGAGAAAACTACCATGGACATTAAGAGCCAAAGATTTACTCACATAGAAAGAGGTAACTTAGTCTGAATGTAGTCACACAAACTCAGCAGCAAAGATTTTAATATTCATTCAGTGTGGAAAGTTTATATTGAAAATTGTGTAAAATATTTTTAGCCACCAGGAGGAGTTGTACCCCCTTTCCTAGATCAAATCCATTTTGATGAGAACTATCTAAGCCACCCGGGTTACTTGCATTCAAGTGGCCGATTCATTGCCACACAGCAGGCACTCAAAATTCATTGTCATAAAGCATATTTCAATTGATACTTAACATGATGAATTTTGGGGATGTCAAACGAGATGAGCAGGTACATAAGCCTTATTGTTACCTTAAAATTTTATTCATAGTATAAAAATAAGCCATTTAATCTACTCTCAGCTCTATTGGCTATGTGCACATATTCCATGATTATGACAGTAATCACAGAAATAATACACTTTAAGCAAGTTTATTATGAAAACTTATGAAATAAAAGTAAGCCAGTATCAGTCCTGCAAGAAGTTAGTAGGAATTTACCTGTTTTCAGTTTTTTTTTTCATTTTTTTGTTACAAAAGAATGCATGTGTGTACATATTTTTACTCTAAGTAGTAAAATATATAAATTTTGTAGTACAAGTATATGACTGTAGATAAAATTCAAGTTAAAAAATCAAATAATAGGGGCTAGAGAGATGGCTTAGTGGTTAAGAGCATGGATTGTTCTACAAGGGGACCCTGGTTCAATTCTCAGCACCCACATGGCAGCTCACAGCTGTCTGTAACTCCAAGATCTGACTCCCTCACAGAGACATACATGCAGGCAAAACATCAATGTACATAAAATAAGAATAAATAAATTATTTAAAAATTCAAATAATAAAACAGAAAGAGAGAGAACTAAAAATACTATTAAAGGGATAATAATTTAAAATTTTCTTTGTACATAAAATTTTGTTTCTCCATATAATGTGCAATTTTGAGAGAAGAAGTTATTCTAGTCACTGTCTTACAATTTACTTTATCCCACTGATATTATGAATGTTTTTCTTTGTGTGTGTAAAATGTACCACTTTTTACATAGTATCCTCAGTTATCACATCTTTGAGTAAAATGAAACCTCAGCTTGGGTTATTTTGGCCATGGAGGGATATATGATGCTGTAATACAGATGTCCATGCTTCTGCACTCAGACAGGACACGGCAGTGCTTCTTAGGGAATCTTTAGTCCTTGTCCTTGATCTAGCAGGAAGAAGACAGTATCTTCCTTTCCTTGTGACTTCCTGTCCTAATTACTGAGGGGAGTAGGTCACTGTGATTGAATTTTCCTCCTCATCATATCATTAAAATGGTTTCTGTGATTAATTTACTATTGGAAGTTACCACATTTTCACAGTTGTAAGTAAAGTGATATACATCTTTGTTTCACACTTGAGCAAGAGTTTCTTTGGATAGTTGTAAGTAATGTGATGTAATATTTGTTTAAACAAAACTTAAGCAAGAGTTTCTGTGACCCAGATTGCTGGAGTAGAACTCAGGGGTCAAAAACAGTTGATTGACACTGTTAGACTAGGGTTCTAATATAAAGACTGTGTATATAGCTACATAGATTTCCTCACCAACACAACAGCAGTTCCCTGACTCATCATCAGAGCTCCTTACTTTTCGTCAATCTACAGAGCTGCTTTCTCCTGGGATTCTGCCAAAGATGCAGATGGTACCATAATAGTTTCATCTGGTTTCTAAAAAGATACATAAAGCCTGACCAGGACTTATTTAAAGTTTGAACCATGAGCCACCATTTACTACATTTCAGCTATTGAATCACAGAGATAACATCTACCTTTTTCTTTGCCATTCTTTTCCTCTGCCCTAAGATACAACAAAGCAAAGCAAAAACAACAACAACAACAAACACAGGTAGAAAATAATATCCAGTGTTCCAAGTGCAGATTCACAACAGGAAAAATTGGAACCAGTTAAGATGAGAATACAGCACCAAAGAGAATTCACTTGTTATATAGATGAGCAAATAGGTAACCTAGACACCTTACCCATGGGAAGTGTGAGCAAGGGAAGCAGAAATGGCACACAAGTGTAAGGGTGGCGGGGCATGGAGGAGCAGAGAGAGACGCATGCACAGGTAGATGTGATCTGGGGTAAAATGCTCAAGACCAAAACGAAACACATTTCATATAGTTTATCACAGAAAATGTTATTAAAAATAGTTAATTTAACAGAGTAAAGATGAGAAAATGAATCAAAATGAAAAAGAACAGACTGCAGAATCAGTGCTATAAATTCAGAACCTAAACTACATGTATAATACAGATTTCAAAAACATCAAGAAGCAGGTGGGTGAGACATCCCTTTATCCCCAGCACTTGGGAGACAGAGTTCAAGGCCAGCTTGGTGTACAAAGCAAGTTTCAGGAGAGACCCTATCTTAGAAACAAAACAAAATCAATGAAATATTAAGCATAAGGCAAGTTAGAAAATGAAATGTTAGCATTGAAGGAAAGGTTTGAGCCAATCAAAAGGAATTGGGAAGTGTAAGGTGACTAGACAACCCATGATGGATACAAAGGAGACAGAAGACACATGAGACTCATTCATGCTTCTGCAGTGCAAAAGAGAATGGAAGGACGATAGTTCTCCTCATTGAAAGAATCATTCAGTTCTTGACTGAAAGAGGCTCATTACACTGAAGAAATATCTGAATGAATTAGGGCTGTAGAGCAGAAAATACTGTAAAAGTGACAAACAAGTTGCACAATGAAAGAGGAAGAATGGGGAAATCTAATGGTGCCCCTCAGAGCCTCAGCTGTTTGAGCTAACCCTAGACTTACGATTAGTTCCGCTTCCTCAGGGGAGAAAGTCAATGAACCTCTGCACACCACTGAATCTACTCTTACCTACAACCCTTCCCTGCCTTCAGGAAGCTAGGCTCACACCATCTCACCTCAAATAAAGTCTAGAGACAAAAAAGGAACTCAGTAAAAACAAAGGATAGAATGAACAGTAGATAAGCACATTTTTTTTTTTTTCTATCTGTAGAACATGGACAAGCAAAGGGAATCCTCAGCAGAAAAGCTCTTATAGAATGAAATTCTGTAGAAAAACAAACAGAGGTAGAGATGAAGTTGAAGAAAAATTCTTGTTCAAACAAAAGACAATGTTGTTTTTTTAAAATGTGAAATGTAAGATAACCAGGAATAAAGAATGATGGAAATTCTTCCAGAGAGTGGGCAAGGCAGGCTACTTATAGAAATGGGGGACTACAATAACACTTAACTCAGGGTAGAAGCCACAGCCCAGAGGAACAATGCCTTCCAAAATATTTGTAGCAATCATAACAAAGTCATTTTCAGATTTAAAATATCTCTTCAAACCTATTTTTGAGAGTGGAGGAAAAGTAATGGGGATGGAGGAGAGAGAGGGAATGAGAGACTGAATCAGGATTTGGCTCAGAATCCAGACAGTAGAACCAAAAGCGTGGAGACAGAGAAATCAAAGATGATGCTGCAGGATCCTCAGGACAGCAGCTGTCAGCAGGCTGAAAGCAGCCAGGTTGGAGTAGATGAGGCACCTCAGAAAGAAAGGGCAGAGAAAGAGCGCAAACATCTAGAGTACTAGTTTTCTTTTTAAATATTTAAAGATGAGTTAGTGACAGGTAGATAAACAGGCGGAAGGAAGGGAAAGAGACAGTTCTTAGCACCCAAGGAAAATTAAAAATGGCACTTACTAAGAGAAAAGACATGTGATTGTGGTTTGCTCTGTGGTTGATGTTTTCATAGTTATGATAAAAAAACTTGTTATCCATTCAACTGAAGGGGGAGATGTGCCTATGTTGGTATGGAAAGCTTGTGAATAAAAGGTGCCATGTCTCCTACAGTAAAATACAAAAAGTAATGAAATCTTGAAACACAAGACATGAATATATATATGAGTGTGTGTGTATATATATGTGTGTATATATATATATATATATATAAAACTGGAAATATATCTGTAGGGAGTAGGAATCAGGTAGAGGAGGAGACTTTTATTCTAATTGTAGTCTTTGACTTTAAAGATATCACATAAATTGTTTTGATAAATACATTTCCTTAAAATTCAAGCTACAGAATTTTATAGTTTTATAGATCTTGATTCCATTTTTTTAAATGTTTATTGTGTGTAGAATCACAAACACTCATGGATACTCCAGACAATAAAAATTGAAAACAACCTCTTGGATATTTGTACTTTTTATCTTAATAAGCAAAAGTTGGTTACAAATGTGCTGGAATAATAAAAAAATGTGAAGAGCATGTTCCTTGCCACCAGTGGTTCTGATCACATTGTTACTTTGATTAAAATCCTTCCGTGGTTTCTGTAGCATGACTTTAATGCAATCTTAACCATATGTCTGATGCATTGATATATTTCACACTGCCAAAAATGACTCTAATCCACAGATAATTAGGGAGATATAGAAAAATTGGAACCTTTACATATGACTTGTGGAAAAATCAAAGTTTTAGGTGCTTTAGAAAACTGTCAGTTCCTCAAATAGCAGATTATCCACCTATTTCTTTCTAGGTATAATCCCAAGAGAGATGAGAACACATATCCATACAGAGATTTGTACACAAATATTACTAGCAGCATTATTTTTAATAGCCCAAAGGCAGAAACAACCCAGATTCTTACCAACTAATCAGATGGAGAAATAAAATCTGCTGTATCCCCTGACATGAATGAAGTGTTGATACATCTTACACTGTAGATGAACCTTGGAAAGGTATGGAAAGGTATCCTAAGTGAAAGAAATTAGTAAAAGAATTCATGTCATTTGAGCTCACTATGTGAAATTTGAGAATAGAATAGGCAAATCTGGAGACATAAAGTAGCTTGGTTGCTTAGGGCTATGGGGAGGGAGAACTGGAGAGTTGTAGATGGGTGAAGAGTTTCTTTTTATAGTGGTTAAAATATTCTAAGTATGGCTGCTGCTGCTGATGTAATACTGACTATCCTAAAAACTGTTGCATTATAAACTTTAAATAAGTGAGTTATGTGGCTGGCAAAGTATTTCCTAGGGTTTTTTAATTTTGTTTGTTTTTGGTATACTCAATAAAGTCCTTATTTTACTATATCCAGGGTTGGATTAGAACTTGCTACATAGTCCAAGCTAACTTTAAACTTGCGGTATTCCTCCTGTGTCAGCCCCTCAGTGCTGGAAGTACAGGTGTGAGCTACAGGCCTGAAGCTGTAGGAGCCTCTAACCCACCTCTCCAGCCTATGCCTGCCTTGCCCTTGGCCTGCTCCAGCCTATGCCTGCCTTGCCCTTGGCCTGCTCCAGCCTATGCCTGCCTTGCCCTTGGCCTTCTCCAGCCTATGCCTGCCTTGCCCTTGGCCTGCTCCAGCCTATGCTTGCCTTGCCCTTGGCCTGCTCCATCGCCGCCTGTCCTCTCATCCACAGTGCATGTTTTCTAGCGTAAGGTCTCCCACTGCCTGTCCCTTCAAGTCTTGATGACCTTCTTCTTCTGGAAACAGAAGAGCACCCTCTCCAGCAGCCAGTAAAGTCTGCTCTGAGTCTCTGCTGCACTTCCCGTCTCCAGCACGCTGCTCCCTGTGTTGCCGCACAGATGAACTGCATGTGAATCTCAACGTTTGTCAGCCACAAACCTAGTCAGAACTTACCTTTGAGACCCTGAAGTAACTAGACAGTGCAAGTCTCTTTTTATGTTTTACTCAGCCAGTTTATTTCCTCATCTAAATAGGAATAGTTTCCCGTTCTGCCAGGTGCTAGTTGAAACTGGTTAGCATTTACAACTATTTCTTAAAACACAGAGCAGTGGGGCTGGAGAGATGGCTCAGTGGTTAAGAGCACTGACTGTTCTTCCAAAGGTCCTGAGTTCGATTCCCAGCAACCACATGGTGGCTCACAACTGTCTGTAATTCCAAGATCTGACACCCTTACACGGTTATACATGCAGGTAAAACACCAGTTCACATAAAATAAAAATAAATATATTTTTTTTAAAAACCAGAGCAGTAATGCACAGCAAATAATACAAATTTGGACACAGGGTGATTGTCTACCACTTCCTCCAACCCCAAATTTTAACAGAAACAAGACTCTTCTAGATATGAGGATGTCAGATGGACCTGACTTTCATTTGAATGTACATTTTGTGTGCAATAATTGGAGAGTTTCTAATGAAAATGCTGTTACTGGTTTTCATTAACTTCAAATTAACTCCACCATGCATTGTAAGCAGTTGAATCTTTGACCTCACTTACTGCATTGTTGTGGGCCTTTACTGTAACTAGACACATGTTCTTATGTATTATAGTTATGTAGTTATATAGTCATATATGAAAATGACTAGTATTTACATTATAAGGCTGAAAGCAAAATCTGACCTATGCGAGGAGCAAGGGCTTTGTCCTTCCTCTTTATTACAGACATAGTAGACAAAAATCACTGGGATTTTCTTTTCTTTTTAAGACAGAATCTCACTACATAGCCCCTTTTGTCTTTGAGGTCACTGACTGAGCACTGTCCTTCCTGGAACACTGGGTTTATAAGTGTGTGCTGTCATGTCCACTCTCATGGGACCCTTTGAAGTTCTTATTCTCTGTTCCTTATTTGTCACCCAGATAAAGTCATCTTGAATGAAAGAAGATTGCATGAAGAAGTTAGCAGAGAAAACCATTCTGCATCCATACAATGAATTACTATTACAGCTGTTCATGTAGAAAACAAAGCTAAATTGGGCTTATAGCATGATGCGTTTAAATCTTTCTTGGGAGAATATATGCATATACACATTTCATTTATGTAGATGTATATATCTGAACCTGCACAGAATCTTTCCGCAGAGGTGTATAGTAACTTGAAATGTGGGGAAGGGACTCAGGAGGTGCAGTAAGAGGACTTGGTTGTCACTACACTGCTCCTTGTATTGTTTGCCTCTCACAGCACATACAGTACCTTTACAATGGAAACACCTTTGCATCTTCGTGTGTCAATTTGAATTGATTATCTTAAATGGATGAAAATGTGTCGCTTCAATTTGTGCTAGTGCTTGTGTGATTTTGTAGCTATTATAATAGAAATTGCCAATGACCTGTGTATTGTGTCTTGCAGAGTTACATCTATTTGGGAGAACAGTCTTCAGATCACTACCATTTCTAGTTTTGTAGGAGCGTGGTTTGGAGCATTTCCTATTCCACTGGATTGGGAAAGACCATGGCAGGTTGGTTTTTAAGACTTTAAACTAACAAAATGCATGTTGGCACAAAGTAAGAAAGCTAGTATGTAATGCAAGGGCAGCCACTCCCTAGGCCCTATTCTTAAACTTTTAAAAGCTTATTTTGCCAATGCATACAGTTTTTCTCTCTCTTTTTAATTATTATATTTCTGATTTTAGATTATACTTCCTTAACTAGATTGATTGCTACACTGAATACTTAGCTTGAAATATATTACATAGCATATAGCAAATTTCTAAATTTCTAATTTCTAAAACAAGCTTTGTTACATTTTTATTTGTCTCATGTGCACATATGTCTGGATGCATGCATGTTGGAGTGCATGAATAGGAATCAGAATAGGTTCTCACCTTCCACCATGTGGACCTAGGAATCTACCAGGTTGTTGGGTATGGAAGCAGGTGCCTTTACCCACTGAGATGTCCTGCCAGCCCCCAAGCAATTTAAAAATAAAAGCAAGTGGGTTTGAGAGGAAATTTGACAGTACATGGGCTAGCACTGAGCCAAATCCCCACCCCTTGGTGCTATGAGACAAGGTCTCATTGTATAGCTCAGGCTGACTTGTTCTCATCCAGGCTGACTTGAAACGGATGATCCTTTTGCTCCCTCTTCATGACAAGTAAGCTTACAGATATGAGTCACCACACCAAGCATCATTATCTTAATTTTTAGAATATGGTTATTTGAGACAGGATCTTATATAGTCTTATATGGCCTTGAATTCATTTTGTATTTGAGGATGGTCTTGAATTCCTAATCCTCAGACCTTTCCTTCAGGAAATTTCCAATTACAGGAATTGGAATTAAGCAAATATCTGCATATTTGCCAAACCCACAGGGTAAATTCCTAGGTAATAAATGATGAGAGCTAAATCTTCCATACATGCCTCACCTATAGAACCTGCGTTTTTGTTGACCATAACTGCCACTTTTGTGGTTTCGCTTTGATGTTTTTCTCTTGGTCAGTTGGGGTTTTCTCTCAGATTCAGTAATTCTGATGAGCTGCCTCCCCGTGTTGATCGATTGTTGTAGAAGGCCCGGGAGGTCGGGGAGGATGGTAACACTGAAGTCCTTGAGGAGGTTTTAGTGCTCACACAGCAGTGTCTGTGCTGGTGACAGAGCTGGCATCTCACTGCAGTCACCCATCTTAGCTTCATTCACCTGACGAGTGTTAGTGACTGAAATTGGAGGGTCAAATTACTGAAGGTATTGAACTGTTTCAGACTACTAGATCATGACTTTTGGTTAATTAATATAATTAAATCTAAATATAGAACAGTAAAAACTAAAGCACAGTGGGTCATCAGCTTTAATGAGTTGGTAAAATGTCAGTTTGCATGTACATCACCTACTTTAGTGTATAAAAGTTTGATCTTACACTTTTAGAACTTCCCTGCAAGATTACAGAAATAAAAGCTGAGTTGTGGAAAGTTGATGTGCTGATCAAAGCATGTGTTTGGGTTTGCTTAGAGACATTATGAGACATTATTTACAGTTTAGTTGTCCAATTTTAGATTATTCAGGCATTTTACTTGGTGTTTGCCTGGAACTGGAACTACAGACAGTTGTTAGCTGCCATGTGGGTGCTGGGAATTGAACCCCGGGTCCTCTGGAAGAGCAGATGGTGCTCTTAATCGCTGAGCCATCTCTCCAGCCTCCGAGAGGTGTGGTTTTAAGATAGGCTGTCACTCTGTAGTCCAGACTTGCATGTTATTTACCATGTAGCCAAGGCTGGCCTTGAACACTTGCTCTTCCCTTCACCACCTCTGGTGTATTGACTGAATTGACTTCTTAACTGTTTGTGAGTGTGCATAATCATGTGTGTATTGCTGCACATGTAGAAATCCAGTGATGAGGCCTTACTGTTAGTGCATACACCAAGCTAGCTGGCTCTGCATCTCCCGTCTCCTGGATTATAGCTGCCTGCATGGGCTACTATGCCCAGTGTATGTGAGTTCTGGGGGTCAGATCTCACGTTCTTGCACTTCTGTGACTGTCATTTTATCCTCTGAGCTTCTTCTGAATTATGGACTAGTTAGCTAATTTGAATATATTAGAAGTTGTTAGTCTTCGTTATTGGAAATATTTCATTCAGCTGGAATACACTGGCTGTTTAATTTTATTGTTAGTTTTTAGAGTATTGTAAGTTAATGACTGGTTTATTTACTATAATCCTTTTAAAGTGTGATACATACTAATGGGGGAAGAATAGAATTGGCATGTCTCAAAACCTTTTATTAACTTTTTTTTTTTAAAAAAAAATTCATTTCTATTTCATGTGAATTGATGCCTTGCCTGCATGTACAACTGTGCAAAAGTGTCAGATCCTGGAATCACAGACAGCCGTTAGTTGCCATGTGGATGCTGGGAATCGAACTCAGGTTCTCCAGAAGAACAGTCAATGCTCTTAACCACTGAGCCATCTCTCCAGCCCTTTTATTCAGTTTCTTACCTGCCTCTTTTTAGTTGCTTTCTAATAAACTAGAGAAGTAACAAGGTTTCATTTTTTTTTCACTTTCGTTTTCAGCAAAAAAGTTTTTGTGTGCTGTTGTTATTTCCCCTTAAACCAAACTGTACAGAACAAGACTTCGCTATGACTCATAATGTTCATATAATCTGCCAGAAAAGCAGTAAGGCAGACAGGGGATTGTGGCATTTCCTAATGTGGAGATCTTGCTAGAACAAACCCTGTGAGAAGATGCTGCTGGATGAACCCTGCTGTCTAAAACACAGCATGCTGTTAAAAAGAAGTGTTTTAGTTCTCTGTCCCTTCTAGCCCAGTACTTCAGTATGCTTAAATTATGTTCAAAACAAGTGTCTGTGGGTTATGTTTTATTTATATTTTAGAGAAACAGGAATGTCTGGTTTCTTTAAAAACATACATGCACAAACACACAGAGCCAACAAAGCCCGTCATGTGTTAATGCCATTTCTCTACCCTGAATTCAGATTTGATTTTGTATACTGTTCCTGTGGCCAGGCATTGATTGCATTCTATAATGAGAGAGAAATCTCAAGCATATTTGTAGTTTTCAAACACATTTCTTCATTAAGTGACAGAGAAGGCCCCTTGAAAATCAATGCCAATGGAAACTTATTTTCAGCTTGATGTGAGCTTTCGATGATTTTAGTATCAAGTTACTGGACATCTGCATAGTTCAAGGAAGACCTCACTGTGTAGAAGGCAGCAGCAGAAAGTTGGTTACAGAAAGCAGGGTAGGAGGCTACCTAACCATGCTGCTGTGATCTAGGAAGGGAGTGGTTTGCTACAGTCTCTCCAGATACACAAATGCAAGCTTCATTATCTACACCGAGTTCTCTTGACCGCTGAGCCATCTCTCCAGCCCCTACAGCGAGTTCTCATTGTCTGCTTTCTGGCCTCTTTGCTCTGCTAGCAGTCTTTATGTGAGCTATATTCCTTGTGTTTCTTTGATGTTTTGTTAAACCAGTTTATTGAATTTTATACCATGTTCAATTCTGTGTGACATTTCAGACACAAACAGAACATGCGTCATGTGTAGGTCTCTGTGTATGAGGCATGGATCTTGGTGCCGGGCCAAAGGCAATGTAATCATGGCAACAGCAGTGCAAGGTAGACCTCATTCCTGTTCTTAACCACTGCAAATGCAAAATGCAGGAGGGAAGAGCACACACCATGTTCACTGTTATTTAGGAGTCAAACAGAAGCTCCACCTACACAGTGATTCTCTTCACTGCTGGAGACTAAACACAGTGTTTGTTTCTTTCTTTTCTTAAAGCCGCAGCTTTGTTCTCTTTAAAATAACTTAAGTATTAAATTGCTTTATTTTCACATACTGTTTCTTCTAAATGTCATTATCTCTCTGGTGATGTCTGTATTTTTAGACCAAAATTTAATACATTTGTAGGAGCATATTTAAAGTATCGTGCCATTCTCTGACTTGCTCTACCTAGGTATTTGTGTGTACTTTTTAATATTGTCTTGTTAGACTACTTATGTTATGTTTTGTCTGCTTGTATGTGCTATCTGTCCACAGAGAACAAAAGTGGATGTTGGATCCCAGGTCTGAAGTTACAGGTGGTTAGGGCTAGGGTTAGGGTTAGGGATGTGATGCTGGGAACCATGTGATGCTGGGAACCATGCTCAGGTCCCGGGAGAGCATCAACTGCTGAGCCATCCGCCAAGCTCACATTGTTCTTTTCAGACAATTTTTATTTGACATAAAAAACACACATACACAGTTTACTTAGTCTTTTTGGCTTATGAAAATGAAATTATTTTATTTCTAAAAAAATCCTTACTACAGATTTTATTTGCCCAAATTCTGTGCTAATATAAAATGTTTATTAATTTTTATTACTTTGAGAAAATAGTCCTGCTTTTGTTTAAATGATAAAAGAAAAAAATCCACAGTCAGTTGATTTATAGAAAGGACATAATGATGCCCTAAAAGCAAGGCATTTTTATTTATTGAGGGGGGTCTTGGATATTTTATTTCCTTTTTATGATGTCTTGTTTTTTTGAGGTGGTATCTTGCTGTGTAGCCCAGGCTGGCCTTAAACTCATGGTGATCCTTTGTTGGCCACCCTGCCAGCCTCTGAATACAAGGTCACAGGCATTCACCACCTGCCAGGGTGGGTTCTGTGAGATAAAGTCTTGCTTTGCAGCTGTTCTGGCTTATTTTATGTCAACTTTCCACAAGCTAATGTCATCCATGAGGAAGGAGCCTCAGTTGAGAAAATGATCCCAGTAGATGGGGCTTTGGAAAGCCTATAATTACATTTTCTTAATCAGTGATGTGGGAAGGTCTAGCCCATTGTGGGTGGTGCCACTCCTGGGCTGGTGGTCCTGGGTTCTATAGAGCAGAACAAGCCAGTAAGCAATGTCCCTCCATAGCGTCTGCATCAGCTCCTGCTCTGTTTGAGTTCTTACCTGCTTCCTTAGATGAGAAATAGAGATGTGGAAGTGTAAGCCAAATAAATCCTCTTTTTCTTCCCCAAGTTGCTTTTGGATATGGTGATTCATTACAGCATGGTCACCCTAAGACAACATCCTAAGTGGCTTCAAATTGGCAACCTCTTCCTCAACCTCTGTGGGTGGGATGAGAGGCAGGTGCACTATGCATAACTAGGGTGCTGGCTTTCTATCTTTGAAATAGGTTTTTCCTTTGGTAACTTTTCTAATTTCATCTACTTGCATTGCGTTATGTTGTTATGTAACATGAAATGTTTCTTCTATTTAGTGGTTTTTAAGAAGCATTTGAAGTTAAAAGAAACTATATAAAACAATTGTCACCTTGGTGGCAAACCCTGTGAGCGTTATGAATGGCTTTCATATATGAATGTCTTTGTTCTCAACTTTCTATGTTTCTTACATAAAACCAAAGAGTTATATATAGTGACCTCAGATTATCATAATCTGGAGAAATATTTGTATCTCTGCAAGTAAAGTAGCTCATAGGTACTACAGATTTTTAAAAATACTGTTGTGTCATAAAGAATGTTAAAACAAGTTGTGTCTATGAAACAGGGAAACAGTCTTAAACTTAAGATTTTGTTATTAAAATATAATTAAATGAGGCTGACTGGACAATTGGGATGAATTCTGTGCTGTGATTTTAAACATTTTAAAGAAGTCACTTAGGGAGAAGAGACTATAACAGTGAAGGATTTGTGTATCACAGGAGAATCACGCCAGCACTCTTATAGATACAAAGCCTGGACTGTCACTAGGGAACCATGTGAAAAGTTGGTACATTTTAGTTTGCTGATGGCATGGATGTCTTGAGTTTTACATAAAAGTGAATTGCTGAGTGTTCCAAGCCTTAGCCCCTTAAAGGAGAAAAACATTTAAATCAACATTTATTTCATTTTTCCCATTCTTTGGAAGTGAAGTATGGCAACCATCTAAAGAATGTGTGTGACTGTATATATGCATGTTTGAGACCAATGAACCACACTGAAGTCACAGGGTGATTAAGATAGAATTTGGTGTCCCAAATCGGGAGGCCTCAGGAACTGTTATTCTTCCTACACTCTGACTGACAGAGAGCTAAAGGTGGGTGCAGGCATTCCCACGGTACCAGGGGTAAGTCGTCTCAAAGCCAAGGAAAGGGGGCTAAATAAAAACTCCTAAGGTAAGAAGCTCAGTACTTTACATAAACAGTAAACTGTGCATTTCATTTTATTTATGACCCCATACGTTAGGAAGGGACACTGTTGAAGTAACAATCATTTAAAAAGCAACAACCAACAAACCAGCATTTAATGTGGAATTTAAAACCAATAATTAAAAATCAAATGGAAGCAGTGTCTAAAGGAACTAAGATATTCATAACAAATAGCACGAACTCAAGCTCTACTTATTGAAAATATGATAATTCATCACAAGTAAGCTACAATGTACCTGTAAGGATAGAGTAAGGGTACATGTTAGCAAAGTTCTATTAGATTTCAAGATTCCCCTCAAAGCTTTAAAGGACTTTAGGAAAATTTTCTGTGCAAACACCCATCAATTATAATTTCTTCTGAGTTCTTTCACACATGACCTTACTTGAAGCAGTACGTTCACTAGCACAAATCATGTTAATAAAATATTTTTGCAAAGAATTTTCTTTCCCAGGAATTTCACTTGTTTGAAAGAGTTTCCAGAAATTGGTCAGAGTTTCTGTTGCAACCGAAGCCTTTAATGAAGATATGCTTCTGAAAATAAGGCAATTTCTCTATCATCTGCTCATGAATAGAAAACAAATCTTTGGTTTTTTGGTTAAAGTGGCAGAGAAGATTTTGCAAAATGAAATACTAAATAACTAACACAAAAGAGCTCTTAACAAGCAATGGGAAACTCCAAACCCCATCAAGGTAAATAGAGTACCTAAGGCACCTCAGGTTCAGGTGATACAGTCGTCTGCTTAGAGTTCGAGTATTCTATATACACGATTCTTACCAACTGGAGAAGGTGAAGCTGCAAATGTGATGTCCAGCTCTGACCACTGTGAATCAGAAGAGAGTGAAAGTCCTCCCGAAGGGAGGGACCCTGGAGACCGACCGCTCCCCTGGTCAGAACATTAGGAAACTGAGGCCACACCAGCGCATGTTTCCACATTCGTAACCCATTTGTCTTGGAGCAGAAATGTTCTTGACTTTACCTTCATTGCCCAATTCACCAAGTGTCAAGGGTTTCACAAATGTAGATTTGAAGGAACAAAACAAAACAAAACCCAAACTCATCAAATCTCCAAAGGCAACTTGGAAATGAATAATACTTTACTGTTGGGATTCCTTCATATCATGGGTTTGACAACTTAGCTAGTATGTTAACTGATTATACAATTTCTTTCAATTCTATCTAAAAACAAGACCAAAACTAAATGGGAAAGTTACAGAAATCCCATTTGAGCAAACATAAGGCCATGATGCTTAATGTGAACCACCACTGCTTGGAAAAAAAGCAACGTCCACTTCCAAGAGAAAGCTCTTGTCCAGTAGACTGTCAACTACCAAGTGGGGAGTGTGGTGCTTAGACTTCAAAACCTCCTACAAAGCTCACATGCAAGACAGTACATCTAGATTTGTGACTGATATGAACATTTAAGGCTGTCATTTTCAAGTATCAATGTTTAGTGTTCCGTTACCCAATCTGTGCAATAGACAAAACTGTAAGCACAAATCCTGGAAGATAACAGAAGCTTGCTAAAGAAGTCGTAGTTTAAGCAACAGCAAATTTAACCCTAAGAAAGGCTAGCAACACTACGTGGATTAGATTATGCTTCTCTAAACAGCATGAGGTGGTTCTTGTGAAGTTGTCTAACACGACCGTCTGTTGCATGGCATTTAGAATAAGGCAGATCCATAGCAGACTGAGGAAGAAAGCCACATGGTGCCAGCCAGTTATTAAGGTGGTCTGCCTCCAGGACATGGTGATGGCCTATTCTCCAGAGAAGGGTAGACATGGCTCCAGTACACCAAATAAGCTTTACAAAGAAACGGGAATATTTGCTTTCAAGATTTTTTACACAGGGCTTTTTTTACTTAAGGACCTGCATACCCTATCTGTGGCATGAGATAAATCACCATTATTTAGTTCTGGTTTAATGGAGTGTAGTATGGCTGGAGAAACCATCTTGGGAACCCTTTAGTGCTCTGCTTGCCTTGCACTCAAGGTGTGTGCATAGCTGTGGGCTATATCCTCTATGGCTACAGTATCTGCAGCTCATGGAAGCAGAATGCCCACACATTCTATAGAACGGGCTTAGATTCCAGGTCTTCCCTCTGGTACAACTGAAGACCCTAAGGTGCAGCCAACCAACTCGCTTCCTGTTTCCTTTGATGTACACAGCCAAAGTGGGAATTAGAAAAATGAGCAACTCATTCAGAGAGCTAAACTGAGTTCAGGATTATGGCAAACTGACCCGATCTTTAAGTTTGTACTTTAGTATGTATTTCATGCAGTCTGGGGAACATGAAACTAAATCTACCATTGCCAGAAGCCTTGTTACCTTTTAATGCATACTAGCTAAAATGTGTGCATTTTAGTCTTCATGGTAAATGCAGTTTTGATCTAGTAAACTTTTGGCATTCTTTAAGAAAGCACACTAAGCTTCACTATAGAAATGTTTGTGCTCAAGTAACAATAAAATATTGGTTGGTTTTGATCTCATAACTCTGTCCTCAGGTGTGGCCCATCTCCTGTACACTTGGAGCGACCTTTGGCTACGTGGCTGGCCTGGCTAGCTCACCACTCTGGATATACTGGAATAGAAAGCAACTTACATACAAGAACAATTAAGAAGAGAAAAGGAGAAGTTAATTTTTTGTGCAGATTCCATAAGGGCTGTGCAGAAATGTGTATGGTCAAAGCCAAGCGCTTCCATTTACAGCACTGTTGGTTTTTTTGTTTTTTTTTTTCAGTGTCGTTTCAACATGATGTGATTGTAGCTTTTTAACTATGAAACCCCTGAGAGATTGTACCTTCTAGTTGAAATAAAGTATTTATAGTAGATTGTGGCTTCAGATGCTGTTTGCTGCTGCTTAGACCTTTAAGAAACATTCTCAGTGAACCTGTAGAATGCTGAGGACAGGTTCCCTCCCCTCAAGTTACACTGCTTCATTGTAAGAGGTCAAGACATCGCTGTAGCATTTCAGATGCTTTCTGGGAGAAATGGACAGTTTCCTTGGCCACTACAGACTTTCCTCACGTAATCAAACAGCAGTTTATACATCTGGATCCTATTCTTTTTTTAACTGCGTGTTTCTTTGGAGTTAAAATGGCTATGATAGCCTCATCAAAAACAGTCTTCAAACCCTTCTGGGTCAAAGCTGAACATTCCACATAGCAGCATGCGCCTATCTGGGAAGGAAAAAAAAAAGCCACAATTATATAAAACAGTTTTATACTACTCAGTAACAACACATTCTATGCAAATGAACCTCATTATCCATATTCACAATACTCAGGGGGAGACAGTTGTTAAAATGCTAGTGTATGGCCTTCCAGACTTTTCTATGAAAAATTCATTAATCAAATATTAGATACTCACTACACATTAAGCAACTATTTTAAGTGCTGAGGACATGTCAGTGGCCAAGGTGTTGTGAGGAGTACAGAGCAGACATGGATAATTCAAGGATGGAGGATAAAGGATGCCTTCTTGACAGGTCATGGTTGAGCAGTGAGGAATCCTGAGGAGCTAAGACCCAAAGACCTATGTGGTAGGTACTTGGCATATCCAAGACACGGTAAAGCCAGAGGTAGGAGAGAATACGCATGTGACTGTTCCCTGTGTAGACGCTAGCCATTCTCTAACGTCACTTCCTCAGGACTGCCTGGCTGCTCTGTCTCTTCCTGTTTTCTTCGCACTACACATTACCATCTGGCGTCCTATCTCTGTGCTCACTACTTTAGGGTTGCTTTCTCTCCCACAAGAAAAAAACTCATCTCTATAAGAGTAGGGAAGGAACCTAATGTCCTGGTGTGTCGACGCCTGTCAGTAAGAATGCCCAGTTTCTAGTCACTCTCCCTGGAGTGGAAGTCCATGCTGACTCCTTCAGCCTTGGAAACTTTGGGATGGATGCTCTTAGCCCACTTTTCTGCTGGGGTATATGCTCTCTTCTGACTAATTCATCTTATGCAAGGAGTTTGTGCATACTAAGATGTTAATGTCCTACACATCAACCTGACTTTTATTTTTGGCATTGATATGATAGCACATATTTATATAGTCATCTCATCTGCACTTAAAACTTCTGCCTTTATGCATTTAGAAATTCCTTATCTCCCCAAGATTATAAAATCAAATGCAAGGGATTTCTGAAGTGATTTGTTGGTGAAATCCTTTGTCTTTGCTTTGGGAAAAGCTGTCCTCCAGAAAGCTCTCTTGCTTCTATCTCCTAAGAGTATATTTTAAAAGACCTTATTAAGTAGTATTTAACAAAAATCTTATTAAAGACAGTGGGAGAAAAATAAGAAAAATTATAAGAATCCATTGATTTTATAGTCAGATGGAAGGGAAAAGAATCTAGCTTTGAGGTAAGGGATAATATGAGTTAGAAGGTATTATATGTATCTGTAAATTTTGTTGTTTTTTTTTTTTTTAGAAATATAGCCATAATTTTTTTCTTTAGCCACAGATTTAAACTATCACCTAATGTCACTTGAACTGCACCTGCAGGAGTCATCATAAGTGAAAGCAGAGCCTCCTTTGGCACAGTACAAATGTTTCAATAATTAAGGAAGGTGTGACATCCCAGCACCTGCTTCTGGCTTTAAAAAAGCCACCTCCCAACGGCTTGAAAGACACCATCGTTGTAAGCATAGCAGAGTGGACAGGCATGTGACCTAGAAGCCCAGCTCTGCCACTGTTTACTGCAGGATCTCAGGCAAGTCTCCCTGATATTTTCTCTCTTGTCTACAGTCAGGGAAACAGACCTTCCTTGGTGTCAGTGCAGAGATAAGGGTGATGGGAGGAGAGATAGCAGCAGTGCCTGGGACACAGTGCACAGTGCAGCCGTCCCTACGGTCACTTCCCGTTCCCGGGATCCAGCAGGGGGAATCCAGCGGGGACTCATTACCTCTTTTGCTAGTTTCTGTCCTTGTTCCACACAGACAGGCTTTTCTTTCATGTCATTCAGTCTTGCTAAGGTTTTGGGGTCATCTCGGAGATCAATCTAATTAAGAAAGATCAATAATGTCCTATAATATGTATTTAAAAAGAAACCAATGCATATAGTCCCATTTAATCTCCACTTATTAAAAAATAAAACAAGATTTTTTGTTTGTTTATTTTTTAATTTTTTATATTTATTTATTATATATACAGTATACAGAAGAGGGCACCAGATCTCATTACAGATGGTTATGAGCCACCATGTGGTTGCTGGGAATTGAACTCAGGAAGAATAGTCAGTGTTCTTAACCTCTGAGCCATCTCTCCAGCCCAAAACAAGTTTTTTTTAAAAGATATTAATACAATTTTTGAAAATTATTTTTATGTAAAAATTAGAGGAATTACCATTTGAAACTTAGTGAACACATCATTTGCTAATCATAGGGCCTTTTGTCTGAGAGGACCCCTTCTAAGCTTGTTCTTGAATGATTAAAATCCAAGCAGACACACCTGAGTTCCTATTAATAAGAAGGGGACATTTGGTGCATATTCCTTAAGCTCCGGTACCCATTCCTCTTTCACATTTTGAAACGAGGCTGGATTTACCACAGAGAAGCATATGAGGAAGACATCGGTCATGGGGTAAGATAAAGGCCTCAGACGGTCATAGTCTTCCTATGGACAAAGAAAAGGGAAAGTCATTATTTACATGTACACGTCTACAAATCAGTAGCCGTAAATACCTTAGACCACAGGAATGTATCTCTTCATGAAATAAGATGATTTCATCTGGTTTTATTTTTCTTCTTTTTTTTAGTAAAAAAAAAAAAAAGTACAATTAACAAATTAAAAAAAAAAAAAAAAAACTCCAATAACTCCAGCATTGGGAAGCTAAGGAAGGGGGATGGGGAATTCTAGGCCAGCCTGTGGTAGATAGTGAGATTCTCATCTCAAAACACACACACACAGACACACACAGAGGGGGAGAGGAACATTATGATACCTAAAACTGACACTAGTTTGTGCAAAGACCCAAGGCCAGCTCGATGCCAAGTATTCTAACATGTAACACACACACCAAATCCATATGGTAAATCTCATTACAGTAATACAGATTTTTTACAGACTTCATTAAAACTTCATGACTCACATAGAGACTCACAGAAGGCAAAGAACCTGTTAAGATAGACAGTCATTGTAAAGATGCTGGATTCCAAATGGGGGCTTGATTGTGGGGTGCTGTGGGATGTCTTTCTAAGTGCTGTAAATACCATTGGTTAATAAAGGAACTGTTTTGGCCTATGGTAAAGCATCTTAGAAGCAAGCAGGAAATCTGAGCATAGATAAAGGGGAAAGAGGGTGGAGAAATGCAATCCAGCTGCCCAAGAAGCAAGATGTAAAGAAACAGATAAGCCATGAGCCAGGTGGCAATACAGTAGATTAATGGAAATGGACTGGGTTAAGTTGAAAGAACTAGCAAGTAATGATCTTGAGCCATAAGCCAAACAGCTTATAATTAATATAAGCCTTTGTGTGGCTATTTGGGGTTGAGAGGCTATGGGACAGCAGGTCTGGACCTCAGGCTGGACAGGCCAGAAACGTCTAACTACAGTGTGGCAATGTTTTCAGTGCTTAACAAGACTTCACTGAGACTTCATTTTACTTTTCTTGTCCCCCTCCTCCTCCTCCTCCCTACCACCACCCACCTCTCTCCCATCTCCTTTGTGTACATGATATATGGATATTAAAGACAAAAATGTTTAAGTCACAACCCTTCCCACTTCCCTTTCCTTTCCCAGATGTTTTTGTGCGTATTTGCTGCTTTTTTTTTCTTTGCATGTATATATCCAGGAACTGCACACATCCATAAAGCCACACATATGATCTAACAATGCATTCTGCTCTGCAACTACCTTGTGCAGTGTGCCTTAGTAATCTCTCCACACTAAATACACTGGATTGTCATTACGCGTCACACCACTGCTTCATGGATCTCCTGACCACTGGACTATTACATGGATTACAGTGCTGCTTCATGACTGTCTTCCTCATAGGTGTTCTATTTCCGACACAAAATGCAATGACTGTCTCACTTTTCATGGACTATTTTCTGTGACACTAACCCTAACCTTAACCCTAACCCAGTAATCAGATTGGTGAATACCTCAACTGTCATTGTAGAGGCTTCATCCAGTAACTAATGGAAGCAGATGCAGAGATCCACAGCCAAGTACCAGACCGAGCTTAGAGAGTACAGACAGGAAAGAGGGATTATATGAGCAGGGTGTGTGTGTGTGTGTGTGTGTGTGTGTGTGTGTGTGTGTGTGTGTAATGAGCAGGTGTGTATGTGTATGTGTATGAAGATCATGATGGGTAAATGTATAGAAACAACCAAAGCAAGCTTATGGAAACTCGGGGACTGTAGACTGACAGCCCTGGAGCCTCCATGTGATGGGACTAGGCCTTTGCATAAGGGAGACAGTTGTGTAGCTTGGTCTGTTTCTGTTTGAGGGTCCCCGGGCAGTGGCATCAGAATCTATCCCTGGTGCATGAGCTGGTTTTTTAGAGCCCATTACCTAGGGTGGGATACCTTGCTCAGTCTTGATGCAGTGGGGAGGGGCTTGGTCCTGCCTCAACTGAATGTATTAGGCTTTGCTGGCGCCCCATGGGAGGCCTTACCCTTTTGGAGGATGGGATGGGAGGTGGGGGTGGGGGGAGCTGGAGCTCCTGCCTCCGAGTTCCTGCCTTGCTTCAGTTCCTGTCCTGACTTTCTTTAATGATGGACTATGATCTGGAAGTGTAAGCCAAATAAACCTTTTTCTCCCCTACTTGCTTTTTGGTCATGGAATTTCATTGCCATAATAGAAACCCTGACTAAGACACTTGGAGAATGATGGCAGAAATAAGGATCTGCACACATTATGTATATTTTCCCCCAAATGTTTTCAATCCATAGTTGGTTAAAATTGCATAGTTGGATATGAAACCTGCAGACACAAAAGAGCTGATGTATAACATCTAAATCCTTGTCTGTGGAGGTTAACTCTGCTATCTTTATGAGTCTCAAATGACAATATACAGGCAGCTTTATTCATCTTGCTGGCTCATCAAAGGGCATACAGTGTATAGCCATGTGCCATGAAACCTTGAGGTGACAGAACAGGACAATGGGGAAATGCTATCCCTACACTTGTACGATCTTTGTGTTTCTTTATTTTGTGTATTTATTTCTTTATTTCTTTACTTAGTGTGTACAAGTATCTCATCTGTATATATGTGTGTATGCATACATGTGGGCCCCCACCCATGTACACTTGGTGCCCAGGAGGCCAGAAGAGGCATCAGATGCCCTGGGGCTGGAGTTTATATGGTTGTGAGCCACCACGTGGTCCTTGACAAGAGCAACCAGGGCTCTCAGCTGCTGAGTCATCTCTCCCACCCCTTGTCTTTTCAATGCAGAGCTTTCTAATTGCTTTTAACTAAGTCTGTGCCCCATGTCTAGAAATCAGGCCACAGGCAGCAGTCTAGTTCTGCCAACTTGTCGCACTCCTGCAGTGTGCTCAGTGAACTACTTTTCCTATTCTGGCCTGAAAGCGTGAAGAAGAGAGCTATCAGTAGTGAGAAAATTAGTAGAGTAGATTCGAAGCCTGCTACAGTCTAGACAGCTTAAAAAAAATCCAAAAAATGTAACATGAGCAAATAATACAGTTATACACTTATATAAAAAGAAGCCAAACAGGTGTCCGGTAAACACCAGAAAAAAATGGTGAACATCTTCTGCAGTCAAGGAAAAGGAAATCAAAATTTTCCTAAGATCCTACCCCATCCCAGTGAGAATGGCTATCAGAAAGACTTGTGCTGCTATGCCCATTGGGGAGAGGAAACCTTTATACTTTGTCAATGGGAATGTAAATTAGGATAGCCACTAAGAAAAACATCAAGGAAGTCCTAAATCACACATACAGAACCTCTAAAAATTGAACTACCATACGAGGCAGCTATATTGCCCCAGACTATATACTCAAAAGAATGAGAGTCCGGACACAATGGAGAGACGCTGGTCCATCACGGTCAGTGTGGTACTATCCATGGTAGCCAAGTTATAGAATCAGGCTAGGTGTCCATCAATCGGCACATGGATAAAGAAAATGTGGCATATATAAAAAATGGACTCTCATTCAACAAAATCATGTTATTTGCAGGAAAACGGACAGAACTGGAAGTTTGTTATATTAAGCAAAATAAGCCAGATAGAGAACGACAACACGTTTTCTCTCATTTGTGGAAAGGAGTGAGCGGCCCAGGAAGAGAGGAGAGTAAAAGTGTATGGTTGAAAGGGTGGGTACAACCAAAATGCAAATATAAATGTATGGATCCATCACAGAAAAACATGATATTGGTAATTCATAATTGTGATTTTAAAGTACAACATGTTGGGTGCTGGAGAGCTGGTGCCCAGTTAAAGAGCTTGTTGCTCTTGCAGAAGACCCAGGTCTAATTCCCAACACCCATGGAGCTCATAGCAATCCGTCCAGTTCCAGAGGACTGGACACCTTCTTCTGACCTCTGGGGATACCAAGCACGTTTACCAGGCATGGTTTATAAACATACATGCAGGCAAAACATTCACATCCATAAAATAAATCTAAAACCAATTCCACAACCCTGTTTTAGAAAAGCAGCTCGAGTGTTAGGCCATAAAAACAGTTTCACTGAGCATGTCTTTCACACTTTGCAGCCTGGATCAAACAGCACATAGGCAGGTGAAGGAGGCCCACACCTTCAGCATCTCAAAACTGCTGGGCAAACCTGTGCTTAGCTTTCTCTGGAGGGTGGGGTGTTCTCATTAAAGATCATTCTTTTCCCACATTTAGATTTCCAAGTTTCACAGACACAAAACTACAGGTATTATCCCCCGAGATGAGGAGTAATAAGTAAGAGGAGCCACTGAAATGCTCAGCACTGCACCTAGCACATGAAAGGACTCTGTACAATGCTTTATCTGAACTTCTGTCCCGTGGGAAGCCATCCTCCAGTTCCTCTGTAATCCTTGCAAGGTCCCAAGAGCTCTGTGCTCCTGGCTGAATCACCCAACAGCTAAGAGAAATTTCTTTCCTGAGAAATAAAATTTTCTACACTCTCATAAAAAACACCCAAACCAAAGTCTAGAGGGCAACATGCTTTTCTGATTAATAGAAGGAAAATAATGTGTTAATGCTGTTCTAATTGGGCACATTAGAATGCAACCAGTTTAAGATTATTGGAAACAACAAAGAAATACATGTATTTTTTTTTTTTTTTTTTAAAAATTCCAAGGTTTTTTTTTTTTTTTTTTTTAAACCAAGTTTACTTTATTAGGGAAACAGAACTCTGTACTTTTTTTTTTTTTTTTTTTTAAAGTTAAAGTAGTTGGGTTCAAAGTTTCCTAGAAATGCTTAGTCACATTGTCCAAACACTGACCGCTTTCATGAAACAGGCCTGACTTTCCCCAGTGACAGATGTGGACATTCTGGCAGACAACTAAATTGATTCTTTCTAGTATCTATTAAATTACATTTTTTTGTTAGAATAATTACATTCGGGAAGCTATAGCTATAAAAAGAGATTGGGGGTGGGAAGCATGTACAGACCTTCTTGGAAGTAAATGATGCTAAAGTAGCTAAAATGAACTGCTCTTGTCTGCCATCTTGGGCTAAATAATTGGCAGTTATTTTAAGAAAGAGATCTCTCTTGCTTTCATCCAGTCTGAGTAATTGGGAGCTAATAATAGAGAGCAAATTAAAAAATAAGTTATCCTTTGTGCACACGGTACCCAGCCTCACACAAAGCAGCTTCTATCCATTGCACTGTTTGTATAGATTTAGCATGAAATGGTGGGTCTGGGAGGGAGGACATGGGGGCTTTCAGAGTCCTGGCTAGATATCATAAACAGAAACACCAAAGAGTTACATGCAAAACAAGCGACCTTTCTTTAAACAACCATTTTTCCAAGTCAGAACTTTTCCAACCGAGTCTCCTGTGTCCTCTTAATTAGTAAACCAATTATATATTTTAGTTCTAAATTTTAAAATAGGCATTTAGACATTTAACTGGAACATTCTCAAGAACACAACTATGTGTATCAAAGGACAGCTATCCAGCATCAAAATACTGAATTTTGTCAGCCGGACTTTTGGATTGCTAATGAAATTCTTTAGCCTCCTACCAATTGCCTAACTCATAAAAGCTCTAGTTTTGAAAAACCCATGTTCTAATGGCTCATTGAGTAGGTTTTGCAATACTGAAAACCAGAACTGGTAGAAATTATCATACATTTAGCAGATGGCAAGAATCTCAGACAAGAGAAGAGATGTCCTCACAGAGGAAACAGCAGATCTTCAGGAGCAACAGAGAGCTAAAGTGGGTGTCCTGTCAGAGACTTCTGCACACAGGGTGTCACCAACAGAGCCACCAGCCTTTCCTCTTTAGCATGATCCTCACCGGCTTTGTGAAGACCTGGGCGTTCCTTTCCAGCCAGCTGGTCTTTGGATATCTGTTTACAATACGTATCCGTACAAAATTTCTCATCAACCACCGACACTGGACAAACTGCCTCTGCTGTGTATTGCCAGTGAACATTCCATCTCCCTGGCCTCTCCAAAGCCATTAGCAAATATTTATTGAGGTTACACTGCATGAAGATGTCCTAAGGATATGCCCGCAAAATAAAAGACTTACCTGTCTCTCCTGGAGCTTATTATTTAGCTGGATATTCAAGACATAAACAGAAAAAGATGATCATGAACAACAACAAGACAGGTAGAGGTAGAAGTCTGAGCAGGAGACTAGATAAATGCTTAACCCAAGAAACCATTAAATAGGCCCAAAGTGCTCAGAATGTGCTATCATCAACAAGGATATGAAGGGCAAAACTCAAAATCCAGTTTATAAAATCTATTGGAAACATTTGCAAAGTGCTCTCATGAAAGATGTATGTTAAAAATCAGGCAACGAGTGGGGCTGGAGAAATGGCTCAGCAGTTAAGAGCCCTGGCTATTCTTCCAATGGACCTGGGTTCAAGTCTCAGCACCCACAAGACAGTTCACAGTCCCTAGTTCCAAGGGATTGACATCCTCACACAGTCAGAAATATGGACAAAACACTGGTGCACATTAAATAAATAAATCTAAAAAAACCAAAAACAATAAAAAAACAGACAATGAAGTAAATAAACAAGCAAGCCACAATGTGGATGCAACACACTAGGGCTTTGGACACCATAAAGCCGCAGCCCAGAAGGGATGAAATTGCAGGCTGCTGTGGAAAAACACATAAGGTTAGCCCCAAGGAAGACTGCATGGATGTCAAACAGCCTTAGCTCTGGGAAAACACATGGCAAGGCAGACAAGTCATATGTGAATACGCCATTACAAGTCAGAATGTTGTATATACCAAAGTGGTGATCAGGAGATACCAAGGAAAGAAAATATCAGAAATGCATTTGAGTCACACCTTACAGCTGGAGAGGTCTGAACACTACAGGGGTGTGGCCTTGGTCAAGCTTCTCGCTCCTGGGACACTTTGTTGCTCTGTAAAATGCGAGATTAGTGGCAAATGCTGTAGAGATAAACTACACTCCCCTGTCATGCAGGATATAGTTCATTATCGAAGTCTAGAGGCCTGGAATGAGAGCAGGTGAGGCCACAGAGGACTAATTCTTTCAGGCAAGCCCCAGCCTTCTAAGTCCCAAACAGCTGCTGATTATTCTCAGAGACAGAATAGCTGCCTAACAACCATGAATGCCCTGACAGCTGTGCTCCTGCTATACACGGAGCAGAGACAGTCACTTCCAATGCTCACAGTCATCTTCTCTATCTGAAACATCTGTTCGGAATAAGAAATCCAAAATAAGCACCTGCCCCCTGGAAACACCCCCCCCCAAAAAAAAGAGTGCAGACCCAGGCCATGCATGCTCAGGCTCACAGGTGGGGTAACTCACAAAGAGGAAAAGGGTCTGTCCTAAGGCCAACGAGATCTCACAAACATTTCCAGAGTCCTTTGTGGTAACAATAGCTTCTAGAACTTTATTTCCTTCCTCTGTGTGGTCAATTTGTCACTTTCAAGTTAATTTCTTATTTAACTTTGTCGAATGAAAATAGCATCTTTTTTTCACCTTAGTCAGTGAGCACTAGAGCACTCGCCTAGCACAGACAGGTACTAGGTTAGATTCTCCAGCATGATAAACAAAGGGACTCAGTAATAGAGAGGGACTGAGAGATGGCTCGACACTTAAAAACACACACTGCTCTTTTGGGGAACCTGAGTTCAGTTCCCAGAACCCGCATCACTGGAAGGCAGCTTACAATAGCTCCAGGGGGCTATGAGGTCTCTGTCCTCCGTGGACACCTGTACTCACGCTCAGCTCAGATCCCTACAGCATCTGCATAATTAAAATAAAAAATTTATCTTAAGGAGAAAACTCTAGGCCTGGGTATGTAGCTCAGTGGTGGGGTGCTTACTTGCTGTGTGTGTGAGCTCAGGTGTGATCCTGAGCACTGTAAACAACAGCTTGTCTTTCAAAGAAACTGGGATAAGTCTCCTTGCCTTCCAGAGACTGTATTGATAAATATGGCTCAAATACATCACCGGTGAGTTTTCTGAGTTCCATTACTTACTTTCTACTGTCTCCCACTACTGCTAGACTAAGGAAATCTGAAGAGGAGAAATCATTTTTAGGGTGCTATAAATTCCTAAGAAGTGATTTTTTTTCCGAACCTTTTGCACATTTGGACTTTTCTTATTTTTTTCATCTTCATTTTAGTTATGAAATTGTATTGTAAGTCATGGGTCTGATTGGCTCTAGTCAAGGAATTATTAAACTTTCTGATTTCTACAGTGTCTCATCTTTGTGTGTGTGTGTATATGTGTGTGTGTGTGTATGCGCACGTTTGCATTTAAAAAAGTCTGTCTCTCTATTAATTTACCCATTATTTTGGAGCTATGAAGCTAAATTGTAGACTTTTCCACTGATAGATTCTGTGTGGCCACTTGACAGAGTATTTTAGTTATCCTAAAAGGACAGGTAATGTGCATGATGAGTTGGGACAGAATGACACCCCGTGAGAGGACTTTTGTGAACGACTACCTCCTCTCTTTAAAAGGAGAGGACTGAACCAGCACATCCCCTTGTGAGCAGCCCTAGAAAAAGACTTCTTCTGGAGACAGCTCAAGTCTCAGGGTTCTGACCCCACAAGGCAGAGGATCAAGACTCAGCTAAATATGGCGCTCTGTCCAGCACGCTTTGTTTCCCCATCCGTGTAGGGCCAGTAAATATAGCATGCACATGTCGTGAGGAGGGAGCCGCAGAAGGGCTTTGAGCCCTTCTAGCAGACCAGCCCGACTTTCCAAAAAAAGAAGCCACAGCCTCTCGGCCAGCGCTGTCTCTTTGGGACAGGGTGAGACGACTCCCCTGGTTGGAGAGGTTTGGGAGCTGAAATTCTATACTGTCGGGAGCTATAATTACAAGTCGCTTTTACTAAAACAGAGGTCAGCTGGCCTCCAGCAGGGAGGAGGAGTTAAATGCCAGCTCACTCTCCTGGGTATAATGCCTTGCTTGACATTTTGGCTGGAATTTCATGTTGTTGGGATCATGCATTCCCTCACCCACCCACTCACTTACTCCAGGAGGAGCACATGTCTGGCAACAAGGTGCCGAATGTGGTGTACACACTAGTGAAAAGCAGGTATGAATCTTGCCCTCCTGCACTATGAGAGGGCTAACAAGGGGCTTTCACCTAGGCGGCACAACTCTGTCTGCAGGATACCCTGGAAACTGGGAGTTGCTTTTGATTGCCAACGTGAAAGCAGGACCTCTACAGGCATTCCAAGATCGCTATCCCCATACTGCTGGTTATAGGTGCTCAGAAACATGAAAACAACTTTGTAATCATATGACTCTAGGACCTGGCCTACTTGAATATGTAAGCATAAATGGTCTAATTCTTTTTTAGCGTGGATTGAATACATTTTCTAGGAAAGTGATCTCAGTGCAGACTGAAGGAGAGAGAGAGAATTGTTCTAAGCGCTGAAACATCACAGGATGACACCACTGCTGAAGGTCACAGGCTCCTGGCAATACTGCTCTTAGCATCCAAATGGCCAATAAAAACATGATTATGTTAGTCACTTTGGTGACTATTGTATTTATGGTAATTCTACAGGTACATCATTATGGAATTATGGTTTCAGGAATATTCCACCCTGGGAATCTAGGGACTTACTACACATGCAGATGCATTAGGGAAGACACTAGAGGCCAGGGTAGACCAAGCTGCCCTTGAGATGGTCGATAGGAAGCTCCAGATAGACTTCTGTACTCAACAGCCCCTTCTGGCTGAATCAGAACCTTAAGAGTTGACTTATGAACTAAATTCACTTCTCAACTCTGCATCTGGGAAGTCTGCCACCTCAACAAAAGAAATTGCTACTCTCTCAAGCTGCCCAAGTTAGAAACCCGGAAATCCTCAGTAGCTACTCCAATGCACACAGGGATCCAAGCACTTATCTTCAACCAACCGACTGCTCCAGAGACTCATATGCCTTCGCTCTCCACACTTCCTTACCTGGGCAGCACCTACCTACTCACTTTCTAAGCTTTGGTCTATAAATCATTTCATCTGACAGATCTCAGCTGGATGCCCAATTCAGATCCACCACTGCTCAGTGCTAGTGGGCTACTTCTCTTTCTGACACTGTTAACAGAAGTCTCGATTCTCCATCTGTATCTCGTCAGGAACCTCCCACCCCAACCCCGCCCCCAAGCAAGACTGTAAGGCCTGGTATCAGGTATCTGCTAGTAGAAGGTAAAACCAGGAAGTTGTCTGAAGCCAGGTCATAGGTAGCTTGCTGGAGCAAGTGTATTAACTGTCAGAACTCTCAAATGCCATGCTAATTTGTTGAGATGCTACTGTCACTTTTAAAGAGGAACCAAATTGGCTCCTGGGACCAGGGTTATTTCTCTGCCGATAGATGCTTGCTGGAAACTCACTCCGCAGTGACCTCACAGCCCAGGAGCCTTACATACAGATTCTCCCAGAATTTTTGTTCTTGCTGCGGCCCCTGCCACAGCCTTTGATCATCATCTTGACATTTATAGTGCTGAGGTGCAGAAGGCATTGTCTATCCAGCATCCTTCTGTCCCTGATTTAGTTCAAGGGCCACCATCTTCCAGTCAGATACACAGGCCCAGGGAGCCTGATCCCATCCTGGGCTAAAGGAGGGCCATACTTGGGTTAAACTAAGTAGTAAATTATACTCTCTGCCCCTGATTCTTGCATGGGTACATGACCTAAGATATCCAATCAGAATGAAGCAATACCTGAACAGTTCAAGAAAAACTTGATTTCTCCTGTACCACTCTCCCCAAGATGTAAGGATTTACCATTCACTGGCCCAATCTCTGCAGTGCATGGAGTTAGGCCAGGGCGTCCTCAGCAATGGGTCAGAGCCTGTTTTGTGTCCCTTCTCACCTACAATTCGAAAGGATGCTGGGGAGTCTCTTGGGAAAGTCCAATTCTATGTATGTGACACCTCAGTCACAGAACCTGTGTCTATCCCCAGGACTTTTTCTTGCGATTATCTCTTAGTAACACAGCAACATAACTATCTATGATGTTAGTCATTGTAAGTGACCTAGAGATAACGTGAAGCTCATGGGAGGAGCTGGATCTACAGCTCAGTTGGTACACCACTTGCTTGGCATTGGAGAAGCCCTGGGTTCGATCACAAAATGCAATTGAGGTGCCCATGCCAGTGATCCCAGCCCTCAGATGATAGAGGCAGGGAGACCTGGATTGCCATATGAGCTTCCACACTCTTAAACATGGCTTACCCTCCTGGCACATGTATGGCATCCCCCACTCTTGGGCTGAATCACCTCCTCTGCCTCTATGTTGTGCTGTGAGGATCCCCTTGAAGTCCTCCAGTCCTGGTCTTGGAAAGGCTACCTGGTTCTTGCTTCTACAGAGGTTCCAACCATCCCACTGGGCTTCGCCAATAGCCCAACTAAAGCTACTGTTTGTCCAGTGTTACATGATCAGCTGGGCAGAAATCCTGCTCAAACGAAGTCCTCTAATTAGTAATGTTCGCCAACCATGCATCATAGATTTGAGTCTCTGACCTTTTGAACCTGAGCTAGGCTTGCTAACTGTGCACTCTCTAGCGGGCCGACTTTCCTGTTTCCTTTATTTAAACCACTACAGATCCACATAACAAGCTGGGGGTAAGATTAAAAGAGCTGAAGTCAGAAAGCCCCTTAGCACACGGGGCGGCTGGTAGTCTATAACCATCCCATCAGCAATGCAGTTTCCTCTTCATTCACTTTCAGATTTTGGGCAAAGGTATAGATGATAGGGGTGTGTGTGTGTGTGTGAATTGTAGGTGAAATTGACTTTGAGAAAAACACATGGGGATGTTTGGATAAATCAGTAGACCTCAAAAATGTGCTCTGGGTGCTAGGGAACCAGCTCAGACAGTGAAGTCTTTAATGTACAGGTATGGGAATCTGACTCTGTCCTCACAATCCACTTTTTCTTTTTCAACTTTATTTATTTATTTATTTGCCTTGGTGTTTGCCTGGAACTGGAACTACAGACAGTTGTTAGCTGCCATGTGGGTGCTGGGAATCGAACCCGGGTCCTCTGGAAGAGCAGACGGTGCTCTTAACCGCTGAGCCATCTCTCCAGCCCCCCTCACAATCCACTTCAAAAAGCTGGGTGGGGTAGTGCTGCTTGTAATCTCAGCACTGAGGAGGCAGAGGCAGGCAGATCTCCATGGGTCAGTCAAATTAGCCTACTTAATAACTCCAAGTCAGTGAGAGACCATCCCCCAAAGTAAGGCAGTGTTACCTCGGGAATTATGCCCCAGACACACCTTGGGGTTCCACATACATGTTGACAAGTGTGAATGCTCACCCACACAGCCAGTCCAGACTGGATTTCCCACTGGAAAGAACCTCCTTAGGGAGATACATACGTGACAGACTGAACACAAGGCAAGAGCCAATGCAACAAAGTTAAGGGTGACACAGCTCTATAGTAGATGAGCAGCCAACAGCCATTAAAGAAGTAGCAGGTGGCTTACACAGTCTGTTCTTTGTGTATTGTTTTTGGAGATGGTCTCATGCAGCCAGGCTGTCCTCAAACTCTTCAAATGTACTATGGAGCTAAGGATGACCCTGAACTTCTGACCGTCTTGCCTCCACTTCCCCCATTGTTGGAAGTGCAGATTTGCAACATCCAGGCCTTCATGCATGCCAGGCAGGTATTCTACCAATCCGTATACCTCAGAGGCAGTGTCAACCTGGGTAGGTCATCCCTCATGTGACCTCCTCGTCTAACAGTACCCACTGGTCTCACTAGCTCCTGAGTGGATCCTTTAGACAGACCAGACTCCTAATTAGAATGTTCCAGACCTGCCATAGCTGACCTCAAGCTCCCCTGTCTACCTAAGGCATGGTTTGCTCACTCTGATCAAAATGGACACAGGATGCTCTGCACACCCTCTGCCCACCCCGACCGCTTCTGCACACCTCCTGTGCTGATCTCTTAGCCTGGATCACTTCTTCCACCAAGGGTGTCTTCTCTCCACCCCACCCCAAACACTCATGCCATCTCCTCACCTAGGAAAATGTTCAGGTCTGTGGGTTATGCCAGCTCAGCATAGCTGGAGTCATCTATGAGGAGGTCACCTCAGTTTTGAAAATGCCTCCGTAACATAGGGTGCAAGCCAACCTGTAGGGCATTTTCTCAATTAGTGATTGATGTGTCGGGCCTAGTGCATTATGGGTGGGGCTGCCCCTAGGATGATGGACTTGACTTCTAGAAGAAGACAGGCCTGAGCTAGCAGGTAAGCAGTACTCCTCTATGGCCTCTGCATCAGCTCCTGCCTCCAGGTTCCTGCCCTGTCTGTGTTCCGGTCCTGATTCCTTCAGTGATGAACAGTGATGTGAAAGTGTAAGCCAAATTCCTCCCCAAATTCCTTTTGGTCATAGCAATAGTAATCCTAATTAGGACTCTGCCCTTGACCCAAGGCAAGAAGTTCTCTTTCCTGCCTTCCAGTATCAGCAACACTGCAGACAGTTAATGTGTGTGTGTGTGGGGGGGGGGGTTTACAGGAAGCCATCTAACCACTGGCAATAAGGCTACATTTTGAGATTTGAGTGAATGGGCCTGTGTATATTAGACATCAGTAGTGCCAGTGATTAAGGTGACTGGGGACCATGAAAGTACCCAAATCTAATCAGGGTGAGTCAACTGTAACCCAAGAAAGCTGCAGCCTAAAAGACAGTATTTGCATGAAAATATATTCACTGGGAAGTCATGGTCTGCACAGACCCTATGGAGTCGAGTCTATGCCAACAGAAGGATGCTGGTCCTTGGTGGACATAGATTCTGGTCACTAGAAAGCTGGGTTCTCATATGGAAGGAAAAGGCCATGATGTGGTCCCAGGACCTAAAGGACAAAACCTCTGAGACATTGAATAACTTTTGCTCAGAAGCCAGAAAGCCGAGCAAGCGTCTTACAAATTCATTTCCCAATGTCTTGAGGCAGGCACTGAAAAGGAGCCGCCGCTGGAACATATTTATGTTTCTAATTATAAAGGGGACGACTTCAGCTAGCGCCCAGCTGACTGAACACATACATTTATTTATCTCTTATCTCTCTAACGCCCTCTAAGACGTACTGTCATTTTTTTTCTTCTTTCTTTTTTTAAAGGCATACAGCCACATGGAAAAAAACCAACAGGAAAGGAGACAACAACCAAAAAAAAAAAAAAAATTAGAATCTAAAGGCAAAAGGAATGAAGTGTGGCGACTTAGCAGACCCAGGGCTGTAGCTCCTGGGCCAGCAGAGTGGGACTGAGACAGCTGGCTGTAATATCGACGTGCCCCAGGGGGCCTTAGCTGTGAGGACTGGACCAGTGTGTTCTTCTAGATACAGGACAGGGGAAGGCATGGTTTAATTTCTGGTCCCCTTCTCTGTCACCATAAACTCTTTAACTTTGCAAAAGGCAAGAGGGTATGTACTTTAAAATTGAGGCCTTCAAGGTGCCTTTTCCAACTGCTTCCCAGGATGTTAGCAACCCTGTGTAAGCCTTAGGCTAGAGAATGGATAATTCTCCTCTGGGGAGTATGACCCTAGTCCGAGAGGAAAGACAACGCCATTATTGATTTTTTTTTTTAAAATAGGATTCCCAATTGAATAGGTTTAGACAGATCACAGTGAAATCATGGTTTTCAACTGCAAGTGGAGGAGGTATGGGTGGCATTGTTCCAGGGGAACATATGTCAAAGGCTAGAGGCATTTCGATTGCCACAATGGAAGAGAGCACTGCGAGCACTTGGAGAAGATACCAGGGGTGGTTCTGCGCATCCTATAGTGCACGAAACAGCCTCTTTTCTCACCTTTATAATAGGCTAGCCCATACCAATGGTATTTGTTGAGAAACCCTGACCTACAGACAGAGCTGAATTAAGCAGTCCCCTCCTGTACCATCTTCCACATGCCAAGTATGGGTAAGTGGAGATGCCAAGTTAACCTTGGTAGCAGGGGTTGAGATGAGAGCAGATAGATACAGAGACAAAAACTTCTGAAGAACAAAGAAATCAAGGTTCATGGGGCTGGAGAGATGGCTCAGGGGTTAAGAGCATTGACTGCTCTTCCAGATGCCCTGAGTTGGATTCCTAGCAACTACAAGGTGGCTCACAACCATCTATAATGAGATCTAGTGCCCTCTTCTGGCATGCAGGCAGAACATTATATACATACTAAATAAGTAAATCTTAAATAAAAATGAAAGAAAGAGAAAAAGAAATCAAGGTCCATTCAAAGGACCAGGATATATGGACAATGAGCACAGAAACACTGACATGAGACTTATATAAAATAAAGAAGCCTTTATTACACTAGACTCAGTCACTCCCTAATATATACCACAGTCACCAGATTCAGTTAATTCCTGATATACATCAGTATTTACAATGTACTATATAAAGTACAGTTCTCCTGTATCTGCAGAACATGCAGTCTAATAAGATTCAGACACCGGGAATTATGGACACTATCAAACCTCACATATACTGTATTTTTTTTATATACACATACCTATGATAAAGTTTAATTTATAAATTAGGCATAATTAAAAAATCAAGAACAAATAGTAAACTAGATCAATATACTGCATTAATAAAACTCCAAAGGGATTATTATTAATATCCCTAGGGAAATTACAGAAGATATTTCATCAAAAAGCAAACTAAATGCTGAGTGTGGTGTTGCAAACCTTTGGGCCCAGCACCTAGGAGGCAGAGGCACTTAGATCTGAGTTTGAGGACAGCTTGAGCTACATAGTGAGTTTAGGCCAGCCTGGACTACATAGTGAGTTCAGGCCAGCCTGGGCTACATAGTGAGTTCAGGCCAGCCTGGACTGCATAGTGAGTTCAGGCCAGCCTGGGCTACATAGTGAGTTCAGGCCAGCCTGGGCTACATAGTGAGTTCAGGCCAGCCTGGGCTACATAGTGAGTTCAGGCCAGCCTGGGCTACATAGTGAGTTCAGGCCAGCCTGGACTGCATAGTGAGTTCAGGCCAGCCTGGACTGCATAGTGAGTTCAGGCCAGCCTGAACTATATAGTGAGTTCAGGCCAGCCTGGGCTACATAGTGAGTTCAGGCCAGCCTGGGCTACATAGTGAGTTCAGGCCAGCCTGGACTGCATAGTGAGTTCAGGCCAGCCTGGGCTACATAGTGAGACCCTGTCTCAAAGAACAAAAAACACCTAAGGGTGTGTGGGGGGAGGTAATATCCAAAAACCAAGAAAGGCCCCTGAACAGTAAGAATAGAATCATATTTTAAAAACAAAATAGTTTTGTTATAGTGCTAAATAATAAAATCAAGGAAATAACCCTAAATAGAGCAAAATGACATAGAGAGCAGAAAACATAAGAACATTAAGAAGACATTCCAAGAACTCTGGCCTTCAAATCTAGGTAACAGCATGAGATAACAGGAAGTGAAGAAATCAACGAAATGAACCAAGAAGTTTCTCAGAAGCAAAATACAAATTTCTCGGCACAGGGGTTCAGTTGCCAGCTGGACCCCACCCGACAGCTGATGCCCATGCATTTCAAGCAGGGTCAAGTCGAAGGTCCCGAATGTTTACAGAGCCACGTTCCTGAAGGCAGATCAAGAACCCAGTTGGCACAAGACTCAAAAACCAAAGCAGAAACCAGAAAAGAACAGAGCAATGCTTTTGAAATTCTGGGGGGAAAAGCTGTCAACCAAACCTAAAAAAAAAAAACTAAACAGTCTATTAAGTTGGGCAATAGTGGCACTCGCGTTTAATTCCAGCACTGAGAAGCAGAGGCAGGCAGATCTCTGAGTTCAAGGCCAGTCTGGTCTACTGAGCAAGTTCCAGGACAACTAGAGATAAACAGAATGTCTAAAACCTTGTCCCTGTGTCCCTGTAAAGCCTAACTAGTTACATCCTCCATCAGAGCATGGAACTAAAGGAGAAGCAGGAAATCCTAAACACAGAGATGTTACTGAATGCTGGACGGAGGTGATTGTATGGAAGGGCAGGCTGACGGAGAAATTCGAGGCAAGCAGTGAAAACTAAGCGAGAGAAACCAATCCCCAGCTCTACAGGAGCACAGGACAGAGAGGGTAGTGAGCATGGCACCCTACACACAGGGCTCGGCTGTGACCACCTAGTCACAGAGAAACGCTCGTCACCTGTGCGTGAGCCTGAAACTATGAACTAGACACTGCAGAGGGTACCTGGGAATCATGGCATCAGTTAGAGAGCTGGAGCATTGTAGTGTGAAGGGAAGACCTGTTTGTTACTGAAACAATCAGCTGGGAGTAGATAGTGACGTCAGAAGGGAGGGGCCATGTCCTTGCTATAGGAGAAGCATGGGGGACAGCATTTGTTTCTCCTTAATGGACCCTCTCAGGATTGTTGACTCTTAAACCATCTACATTAAAACTTTGATTAAAAAAAAGATAAATAAATTTACTTTCAAAAACGGGGTGGCATAATAAAGAAGTAAATTTCTAAAATGAATCAGTATCACTACTTAGAACCAATTGCTTTGACTATTTTTTTTACGATTTCCCCATATATACATGTGTATATTTTTAAAGTTGTAATCATTGCTGTTTATAGTTTTAACTCATGCTTTTTTACACTGCGTGCATCAATGGCTTTCTACATTTCTTTAAGATTTTGTGAAAGCAGTTTTTAACGGCTGCTATTCTCCTAATATACATTGTCCTGTGCTCAATAACTGCCTTTTCACTATTCATCACTGTGTTTATAATTGCCCACCGCCATAAGTAATGCCGTGCAGAATGTCGTTTTATGTAAGTCTATATGTACTCTGAGTATTTTCTTCTTACACATTCAGAGAAATGTCTTGCTGCAAATTCAAGAGGCTTTGTTAGTCTTCAAACTAGCTAGGACATGTTTGACTCCCACCAGCATGGTGTGTCCAGCCTTTGGATGCATCGACGCCACCCTGTCACATAGAAAGTTCACACTTAAGAACTGTGTCCTTGAGTTAAGCAAAAATCTCTCACACATACAAAGATCTCAGAATATTTTAAATAAGTCTACATTTTTTTTCTGGAGCAAATGTAGCCCATAGGCCAGGATGGCCATGCCTGGTAGAATATTAACTTTCTTGTTTGTTAGATGTCAATCTAATAGGTTAAAAATCTTTTCATTTGCACATCTTTGCATAGTGAGCTTTGATTAGCTACTTGCTTGTCTTCTGTGGCCTATTGCTGTATCTCTGCGTTTTCCTACCACACCTGCTGACATCCTCACTTAGACACGTGGACCTGACCATCCATGACTGTTCCCAATAAAGCTGCTTCTGCGTTGAAGTGACTTTACAGAGACTCTGCTTGTCTGGGTGGACACATTTTTACAGAGTCTCCATTTTCTGCTTATATTTTGGTCACCTGTGTACAGGTCTTCCCAGTTCTATAAACCATTCCTACAAAGGGAAAAACCCACTGCGTAGGTATTTCTGTTCCTTGCCTCCTCTGTTTTTCATATACCCATACATTTGATGGATAAAGAAATTGGGGTAGGGATGGAGGTGAGAGGGACCAGGAACTAATGCACAAAGGAGACAAGGGGACTGGACAGGAAGGCAGAGCGTGGCCATACTCTTTTGGGACAGTGGAAGTTTTCATTGTTTCCCATCCTGAATACGGTCCCCAGGACCTAGAGAATGGCCATGGGAAAAAGACTGAAAGAAAAATCCAGCTAAGAAGGAATGAAGTGTTGACACTTTCCGCAGTACAGATGAGCCTTGAAAACATTATGCAAATGAAAAGATCCAGACACAGAGCAAATATCTACACAAAAAACCCAGAATAGGCAAATCTACAGAATAGTAGATCAATGGTTGCTGGGGGGAGGGGACATGGGGAGTGACCAACAATGGGTGTGAAGTTTTTTGGCGATGTGTGTTATTGTTCTGTGACTTACAACATCTTAGCTTTAAATGTTAACGCAAGAGTAAATGTGTACATCGCCAGTTTGATCCACCCATGAGTGGCCCTTGACCATGTACCAGGTTACTGATATACCCAAGTGGTAGTGGGACGGCCGTATTGTCTAGGCCCATCTAAACTATACAGCCTTTCTTCTGCCTCTCTCATGTCTCCACAGGCCACTCTGGGGGTGCACCTGGCAGAAGGCATAGTTCTGTGGGTCTAGGCTCACCGGAGAACAGTTCAAACCCACAGCCAGTATTATATCCAAATGGACTCGGCAGCCTGTCTCCTCCTGAATCCTGCATTGTGCTTACAGGAGCAATGCATTAAAACCACCACCTACACGCTGATTTTAAAGCCTTCAATAATGTCTAGACAGGTCAGAATCCTCTTCCAAATGGCAGAGCCATTTATGAAAGTCAGGGTTTTTTTTTTTTTTCTTCCCATAATGACTAACAGATTCTCTAAGATCCAAGATCCAGCACTCACCTAGTTCCTATGAGGATTTCCAAACTTCAAACTTTGGGTAAAGTGCTATGTCACACATATTCTGCAACTTAGGGAATTGGACATTTGTCATAGGTAATAAAGATCTACCCAGTGTAGAAACCAAGTGTCAGGTCGTAGCTCAGTTACTAGGTTAAAATTCAAAAGTGGGGTATATATAGGTCAACTTCAAATGAAAGGGGGCTGCTAAGCATGCCCCCCAGCCTTTCTGGATGAGGCCTGGGTGACTCCACCTGTTCGACAGAGTCTCTGGTGTGGGGAGCAGAAATCTCCACCCATCCTCTGCCCCTCTTATGTCCCTTCCCAAATCTTGTACCATCCTCAGGTTTTCAGGGCCAAGGAAGCTTCTAGAGTGGCTGAGCTCTGACCCAGCTGGCTGGGGATGGCAGCTGTTTTCATTTAAATTGGAGCTTTGATTGAACTGGAGAGTCCGGAATTAAACGTTCTCAGTGGCAGCTCTTACAAGGGGCTTCCTCTGAGCCAACTCACTCATATCCTAACCACTATGCTATTGGAAGGATGGTGCTTCTACCCTGGAACGAGTTGGTTGTTTTTTTTCCTTTTTTTTTTTTTTTTAAGGGAAACAAAAAGATAACATTTAAAAGGAATGGGGCAGAGAGGAACAGAGAAGAGGACCCTTCCTAGAACACTGAGGTCAGCCAAGGAAAGAGTCGTTACTGCCAAGGTTTGGAGCACTTCCTGCCTCCGGCCACTGTGACCTGCCTGGGATTTTAAGACAAGAAGGCACCACAGCCCGTCTACTACTCTGAAGCTAAAACAGCATAAAGCCAAGCCACTATCCTGATTAGATACAGGATCTGATACCACGAACAAACCTCAGCCAAGAAGACCAGACCTATCAAGCTACTCAGTGTACAGGAGAGAATATGGCCTGGCATGTAGACCTCATCAGGGAACACCTGTGGAGTCTGCTATTTGCACACCCCTCCAGCATACAGCACACTCATGGAGCCAAGATTTGCCACAGGAGACCCTGCCTCTGTTTTTCTCCTGTGTCCACAGGAGGGCTAGGAGAGGTCCATTCATTAAGCAGATGTGGATAGTTCCAACACATGTTCAAACTGAGGAAGGAGGCTGGCCAGGTGAACATTTTGGAGAGAAGAAGATTAAACATCAAGTTCAGTCATGTCCCCAGACACTGTGTGAAGTAGGTGCTGGTAGACAACTTGCTGAGAGGAGGCACCAGACTCAGTGTCTGTGCAGCTGGCTTTTTGGCCCACACCAGAATTGCTAACAGCAGTTTCCTAAGCTTGTGATTTAGGAGACCCAAGGTAGATTCTAAGATCTGAGACGCCTACCAAGTTGCCAGGCAATCTGTGTTATACAGAGGACTACACTTGGGGAAGCCAGTGCATGTAGGAATCTAGTCTGGTGCTTTGCCCACCTGGGAACCCTGCTTGGACTTAGCTTTCATTAGGAATTCATGACTGGAAGAGCAGACATTGGGCTCCTTGGCAACCCCAGAAACAGATCCTATTGTACTTCCATCATAGGCCAGCCCAGATGTGATGCTCAGGGACTGTTTACTGGCCAGCTATAGATAGATGCTGTCTCTCATCTAGCCAGCTACTATGGAAAGCAATAAGCCCATGGGATCTGAGAGCCCATGGACAATCTGGTAGCAATGCCGATGGCCCATTAGGCAGCAAGTGGCTGATGGAGATATGGGATGCCTTTTGGGGACATTTAGATGAAACAAGTTACATAGGTTCTTTACCAGTGTGCTAAACTCCAAGGTCTAGACACATGTTTGTGAAGAGGCAACTTCCCTTAAATAAGAAAACTCCAAGAAGGGGTAAAGGAGAGACCCGAGTAGCCAATGTGGGGCAGATCCCCACCATAGGTCCAAGCAAGTGGGCAGAATAGGGTACAGGAAGCATCAAGGGTCACAGAGGGATGTTATTCCTTAGGCTGGAGGGAAGTTCACCAACAGTTCGACACTGGACATACGGCAAATGGTATGTCACTTTGGACATGCCCCTTTTAAGGAAGTACAGTGGCTTGTGGGCAAATAGACAAAACAGTCTCAAGTTCATAGGAACAACATTTGCTGGAACAATTTCAACACCAGCCCCTGACATTCCACATACAGAAACCACTCTACCAGCTCATCTGTCTAAAAAAGTAACTGTAGTTTTTGCATGAAGTAGTCAACAATGGAGCATCCTGGAACAAGACATTTGCTTATGGGCAAGCTGATTAGTGTCAACTAACACAAAGATCCCAGGACTTGCAATCCAAAGGCCTGCCCTAGAAACTTGCCTTTTTATTTTTACCAAGTACATGGCCAGGAGCAGCCACTTAACCTTTTTGCCCCTACAAAATAAGGCAGACATCACTGGCCTCCATGACTCACAGCAATGAGAAAACAAAGAGGCCACAAGCGTGCTCTGTGGGGAAACCCTCAAGCCTGAGCCTCCAAGTCTATCCTGAGGTTCCGTATATCTGTGGATCTGGGGGGAGCTGGCTCACTTCCCTGGCCAGTCATCAAAAAAGAAACTGCAGCAATAAAGACCTCCTCCTCTGCTTACTTTTCTATTAAAATCAACAAGCAACAATGCAGCAGATAAATATCTCTCTAATTACTAAGGTGCCAATCAAGAAGGAGAAAGTTCATAATTTAGTTATCAAGCCTACACCTCAAGCGACAACATGGATCCCAGGCCCATAAAGACCCAAATAGGACACCTCCCATGCCTGTCCTCTGTCTACTGCTTCCCACACCCCTGCCAAGACAGGAGCTTTCTCTCTCACACACTCTATTGCATGGCCTCATTGAGTGCCATGTTTCTCAAGCTTGTGCTTTGTGGCACAGGGAGACAGGAGCTGCTGTGCTCACACATGCTGGGTGGGCACAAGGAACATGGGTGAGTAACCGGAATGGAAAGCTGAACACGAAGCTGTCCCAAGCCCCACCTGGCCACTCACAGGGCAGGAAATCCCTTTGTGGGAGCTAGGAAGCTCTGACTTGGCTCCCAAAGCCTACCAGACGGTACTGTCATAACCCCATTGTATAGATGAAGACGTCAGCTTGGGAGAGGAGAGGCCTCTTGGTGGGAAGAGGCAGAGCTAGAACCCAATGAGACAGCCCACTCTGGCTGGCGGCGCTCCCCTGCCTCCTACCCTTTCGTATATCCCCCAAAGCAGCAATCCCCACCTTACAGAGGACCCTACAGCATTGCTCTCATCCGGCCTCCCAGTTACACAATGCACATTTTAGGGGTTTTCCACCTTCCTTTTTCTCCCACAGAAGACTGGAACATACAGCAGGCAACAAATGGATATTGCCAGAACCGAGGTGTGGCACTCCTTGGAATGGGGTAACTACATATGAAATCCCCAATCCTTACAACCACCCTGCAAGGTAGAAACTGTCTCCCCAACCCATTCAGAAGGAAGGAGGAAGTCAGGGGGAGATGGCTGTTAGACTAATCTCAGCCACATGAAAGTACAGACAGAATTTGGTATTCGTCTGCAGAATCCAAAACCCACCCCGCCTCCCCTCTGCCAGGCTACTTTCTGTTCTCGAGACGAGGGAGCAAAAGGACTTGAAGATGCAAAGGCCTGAGCCCAGTACCCTTCAAACCTAGTGAGCCAGGCCAGACACAAATTGGTAGTTTGATGCACCATCCGCTTCAATCCTTTTAGAGATGAGAGCTGAATCAGCAGGGAATGAGGCTGTACCTGGTGCTCTTAGCCATGGGTTAGCTTTTAGCTGAGCAAGAGAAGAGACCAAGGAAAAGAAACTTATTTTAAGATGTATGTGCACATCATGAGGCACTGGGCTGGGCTCTGGGGTGTGGTGGAGGAGGACACACTGTGCCCTGCCAGCCTGGGACTCCACGAGGGTTTGAAGCACCCACAGAGGCAATGGCAGGTCCCCAGCCACTCACCGAGGCTTGTGACTGGCTGGAGCAGCTGGCCTCCTCCCACCTGCAAGCTTTCCTGGGTGCAGAGCATCTGGAACATTGAAAAGAGGAACCAGAAAGCGCTGAGGGCAAAGAAGGCCACTCCCCAACCAAAGCTGGCCCAAATTAGGGCAAAACCAACCCCCTTAGGGTGTAGAAGGAAATCTGGCCTATCACTGTTATACATTGTTGGTTTTGGGTTTGTTTGGGTTTTTTTCCAAGCTGTATTTGTAGTTTTTGCCTGGTTTCGCTGCCTCTGTCTTTTCTCTTAGTAGCATCACCACTATGTCTGAGGCCTCGGGGGTCCTTGCTAGAAACTGACACTCTCAAAGAGAGCTGCTAGGCTTTGCCATTTGCTCTCATCACCCGAAACTTCAGATTCCACATCAAAACCATACAAATCCAACACTCCAAAAGGCCCCTGATCTTAGCCTGAGGCTACAAGTTCAAATCCCCAGTAATGCACTCCTCCCCCCCCCCCAAAAAAAAAAGTTAGCCCCGTGGCCAGATCACAGCACACACAACACACAGCGATACATGCTCAACCCCCTGAGGTCCTCTACCTCACCAGCTCCTCAAGGTGGCGTCTTGGCATGTCTGTAGCACCCATGCTTAGCATACCAGTCAGGAAATGTTAAAGACTGGAAATGTCACCAGGCATATTATGTTGGAAGTGGGTCAAAGGGTCCAGAAAGGTTGAAACACCTCTGTGTCACAATCAGGCACTGACTGTCCCCACCCTAAGGTCCTGCCTGCAAACCCAAGCTAGAGCTGGGACAGAACACCAGCGTCCAACACAGTACAAGACAGGGTGTTTTAAGCAGCAACAACTTATGAATGGACAGAGGCCACCTACCTTCTCAATACAGAGGAGGAACCCAGCATGCCTGTGTGATACAGTGCAGCCTGGGATATAAATAGCTTCTACAAAGGTTAGCAAAATGCAAGCAAGGAATCTACAGTAGGTTACCATGGGAAACCAGATGCTCAGTGCCACATCTCACCTGTTGTAGCTCCTATCTAGAAAGAGTCAAGTCTCCTCTCACACTCTGAGGATGGAATGTGGACAAAGGGAACCTGAAGCCTGAGGGGTGTCAATGGTCATTTCCTATACCCTACTTCTGTGCAATGCACACTTAGACTGAAGAAGGACTTTTTTTGTTTTGTTTTGTTTTGTTTTTCTGATCCACATATCTCTTTCCCATCAGCTCACCTGCTTGCTGTTTACTCTCTGGGAAAAGTCGGCTGGAACAGGTGGTACTCGATGCATTGGCCTGTGTCCTTCCCTCCTCCCTCCCATTATGCTAGTCCTTGGGTGCTGTTCCATGAAATGCAGAAGAGGGGAGGAACCTCCTGTCTGCTGCCTTCAGTGGGTGTTTCCTTTGTTGAAGGAAGTACCACCCTGGGTACCCAAAGAGAACCCCCCACCCAGTGGTGGTGGGAACGAGCTACAGCTGCTGGGTTATGGCTAGTGTAAAACAAATCTCATTTGTCATTGGAAGGCAACCCCGGGGGACACTGGAGTAAGGATATTTATAGCTCTCATGTATGCAACCCTGAACTCAGATGCTTAAGTTGCCAGATATAGCCACAGTATACCTAAAGCATACATGTGAACTTGGACAGAGACAGTGGCTAAAATCTAAAACTTCGGGGATCCCAAACTTAACCCACCACACACCCTCATGTGTTGTTACTCTGAGACCTGGGATAAAGTGGATTTCAGTGCTTCCCTCTATAGAGCATCAAGTTCTGCCTTCCTGCCAAGGATTAAGAGATCAGGCCTGGAGCCCAGAGCTAGAGTGCAGCCTGCCAAGCAGATCCCTGCTGGCTCATTTGGACAGAAGGAAAGCTCTCTATTTCCTTTCATTCCCAAGAGTAGAGGCATAGGGACAACCCCACCTTTCCAATCCCTTCTCAGAGCAGGCAGAGGGCTAGAGCAGAGCCTACACTGAAGGCCCAAAGCCAGGCACAAAAGGAGAAGTTCCAGAGACAGGCAGAAAGCCAGATCTCCCCAAAAGGCCCCCAGGGTAGAGGAAGCCGCCTCAGTTAACTTCCACTCCAAAATGCTAGACAGTCAAAATGGCACGCTGTCCTAGGACCACTGTGGGGCTCGGCCAAGAACAGGAGGGGAGTTTTCTTCAGCAGCAATGCTTGCGAGTGAGCAGAGCATTGAGAGCCATCCCTAGATGAGGCACATGATGGGGTCTGATGTCCACCACACTTTACTCTCATGCTCACATGATAGCCAAGGTCAAGTAGATAGCAGCCTGTTCAAGAAGGCCAAGGGGCACCACCTCTCCTGGTTGGGAGATTCCTAATACGTCAACGTCAACAAAAAAATTATGTTTATGACTTTGGATTTAACTGGGGCATCAAGAAGGGCAAGAGTAAAAAAGTGGACTAGATGTGCAACCTGAGGAAGGCATTGCTGCATTTCTTTAAGTAGTTATGGCAAACACCCACACACATGAGCAGACAGAAGGCAAGTGCTTTCCAGTGCGATGATTTTCCTCCATATCCTCTTCTTCCTCTATCATGGGACACGGACACACACACACACACACACACACACACACACACACACACACACAGAGAGAGAGAGAGAGAGAGAGAGAGAGAGAGAGAGAGAGAGAAAACCAACCCAGAAACCAACATATGCCCCTTGGTTCTCTGCTTCTACACAGAACCTGAAACGATTTGTCTGACTCCACACATCTGCTAACACTTCTAAGATCTGTCAACTTTAGACATGAAACATGTGTCCCCTTCCACTTGTGACTACCCCCCCAGTACCCTGCCCACAGCAGAGCACAGTAATTTCTTGTAATATCATTTGCACGCCTACTATATACAAAGAACTGTGGATGCCAACTGTTTTTTGAAAAGGTTAATGAATTTAAGGCAGCCTACAGCTCTGCAGTGTAGATGCTGATTATCTCCATTTTACTATTAGAGAGAAAGTAAATAGCTCAGCTAGGGTTACACACAAGGTAGAGAGATCTGAACCCAAGACGTTTTGGTACCAAAACCCCTAGGGTTTCCTTATCTGGCTGAAAATTCTTGGTAGGTAAGTATGTGTATGTATGTCTATGCATTTATTTACCACTATTAGTATTATAAAAGGAATATGATACGTATTCATAGAGAAGTGAGGTCTTAACAATCAACACAGAAATCCACATAAAACCCATGAACAATTATTTGATCCATACTCTTACATACACTCACACCAGCAGTGGTAGGCCCCTAACTTAAATGTTTTCTTTTGTTCACCTCAGGTGCTTAGCATGATACAATGGCCCTGCTACATTGTCCAATAAGAAGTAAATTTACTTACAACCAGTGGAATGAATTATAGATAACTTTAACCCCAAAAGTAATCAAAAGTACCCAGTCAGAGTTAATGAGTCAAAAACCTTTGGTGCCTACTATCAGGTGGAACACTCCCCCTCCATCACATTCTCCCCCCCACCCCAGTCTACTACCACCAAGAAAATGACTGTAAAACCTTAAGTACTCTATGAACACAAACAATCTGGCTGATCTGGAGGCATCTCAGCACTTCCCAGGACCTCAAATTGGCACAAGGGTCTTTATCTCAGCAGCAAGCTCTTGGGAGTTGCATGACCTGGGGTGTATATACAAGGGCATATGGGTAAATAGTAATGGATCTCTGTGCAAACAGACTTCTGATATTCACACATCCTATTGAACAAGAGGCATGATTAAAACACAATCACTACAATAACTAAATGAGGTAGAAGGAAAAGCTAAAATTAGAACTCTTCTCTCCAAAAATCTCTATTTTTAACTAAAGTCAACTTCTTATCTATCAGCACACAACCAAAAAGTTGGTGGTATCTGACTGAATTCCACTCCTTGCCTCCATAACTGGTGAAGGTGGAGACACTGAAAGATTAACCATACCCCTAAATCTGAGACCCAGACCTGGCTGCCCTGGCCTGGGCATCTTCGATGGCAGGGTATGCCCTCTAACCTTTTGAACAGACAGCAGTTTTCCATCCTCAGATGTTTCCATAATGGTTTAGAAATCAGGGCCACATCAAGCCCCTCCCCCCAAAAAACCCAACCCATAAGATATCTCTGTATTCAATATAGAATCTGAGAGGGTACAATTCTAAAAGGCAAATCTAAACAAACAACACACACTTGGCATATAGTATCTGTAGTGGTCTTTTCTTTTTTCTTTTTAAGCTCCTGTTGACAAATAAAGAAGCTTAATGCCTGGACTTCCCCCAAAGCCACTCTCAGTCCTTCAGTGGCTCACACATCCTCAGGGACCTCAAGTCTGCACAATACACAGAAACTTCTTCCTCAGACTTCAGGCCAAATAGCACAGCTGAATTCTGCAAAACTTCATCACATTAGTTTAGCCCCAAAGGAAAGAAAGTGGGTCTGGCAAGTTAGTGAAGCTGGGTCAGGGAGAGACAGAAAAAAAGAAAGGAAGGAAGGAGGGAGGGGAGGAGGGAGAAGAAGAAGAAGAAGAAGAAGAAGAAGAAGAAGAAGAAGAAGAAGAAGAAGAAGAAGAAGAAGAAGCAGCGAAGAAGAAGGAGCATCCTTAATCCTTTAAGAAGAACAGCCTGGCCCTGCTGGTTTGCAAACGCTAGCCAGAGGCTGAAGGCAGACGTGTTCTTTTCCATCTGCACAATAATCTCTCCAAAGAAAACACAGTCACCTGGCCTCAGGGAGAAGAAAGCTCTTCCTCCAAGACTCAAGCTGAACTCTTAACCCCAGCTGCCCCGCACCCCAGGGAGTGGCTGATGCTTGTCGTTTCTTTCCCTTTTTCCCTGTGGTCCTCTGGTAACACCACAAATTACGTTTTCAGGGACTGGAGTCCCAGAGTGCAATGATGTTGTAATAAACATAACCAGAACCAAATGCCTTCCCATCATGTTAGATGATGCCATTTCCCACCAATCAGGCTCCTCGGGCAGGCAGACCACTCGCCAATGAGGGACCAGACAGAAGCTGTGAGGGGGGGAGACCTGGTCATCAGCGTCTAAAAATACCAGCGCTTCACCATTGGCCGCCGCCACTTTGCAACAGGAGTTGGGACCCACACACCAGGCAACACACGTAACGGCATACAGTCAAAAACTTTTAAATCCCGGGGCTCACACTGGTCTGTCTGCATTTTCTTTTTGGTTTGTTTCCTTAATCTGCTGATTTAAGAAAAAAAAAAATCTGATCTTGAAGGAGCCCCTGGAAGACACACCCTCCCACCCAGACACCTCAGTTTCTTAAGGCCCTTCACAGTCACATAGAATTGGGGAAAGGTTTTCTTTTTTTTGGGGGGGGGGTAAAGGAACCGGCCAGAGGCCAAGACACTCACCTGTCCAGCTGTGTCATAGAGTCCCAGGAGGTACTGCTTGCCCCCCACGGTGACGCTGACTGCAAGGACAGAAGTGGGGGTTGGGAGAGAAGCTCACAATGACCTGAGGTCCAGCAATTTCGCTTCCCACACGCCCCTCCTTTCCCAATCCCCGAGAGGAGTGTGGGGGCTCCCCGGGAGAGAACACCCCCCCTTTTTGTATCCAGCTCACTGCCAAATGGCATGAGATCTAGGTGTAACGTGGACCACTGCTACCTACCCCTCTTCTTTCAAGTCCCACAGCCACGTCTACCCTCGTGTCCCCCAAATGTCTCCCCCCACTGGGGCTTGGGGCAGCGACTGTAGGAAGAAGGTCAAGGAGGGCGCTAAGGGACTGACAAGTGTGAGAGGGGGCGAGGGGGGAGATGGGGGTGGGCACTACTTCGGGGGGCGAGCAGAGGCACAGTCTCGGGGGTGAGGCCGCCAGACAGAGGGCGCGGCGGGGGAGGGGAGCACGCTCAGGGGGGCTCAGCCAAAGTTGCTCCAAAGTTCCCGGCCCGGGATCGGCCCCTTAGTCAGCAGGACAGAGGCTTACCTGCGTAGTGGTCGAAGACAGTGGGCACGTACTCCTCGGGGAAGGCGTCGTTGGCATAACTCATGAGCAGGCACGTCTTGCCCACCGCCCCATCGCCGACCACCACGCACTTGAGCATCAGCGCGCCGGGCCCGTGTGCCATGCTGCGGCTGGCCAGCCTCGGTGCATGGTCCCCCCGGAACCCCCGCCCCGGCTCCGGGCTCAGCCCCAGCCCGCCTGGGGGGTCCGCCGTCTCCGCCGCTCGGGACAGCAGGGCCACCCCCCCGGCCCCATGCAGCGGTTCCCCTCACCGGAGGGGAAGGTGCAGCGGGCCCGGGGCGCTGCTACCACTGCCGCCGCCGCTTCGATCGCTGCTCCGCTCCCCGCCCTGGCTGCGCTCGACGCGCTCGCCTGCTGGCCCAGCCGCTCAGCGCCCGAACCCACTCCCCGGCCGGGCCTCCCCAGGAGGATCCGCCGGATCATAAGACTGTCCGGCCCCAGGGGAGTCGGCAACTTTGGGGAGGGCGACGGAGGGGAGGGGCCAGGCGGCTCTGCCCGCCCCGCACCGCCCCGGCCCCCGCCCGCCTGGGCCGGGAGGAGGGCGGTCCCCGATGCTCCCGAGGACCGCGCGTCCGCGTCCGGAGCTCGCACCCGCGCCCGCCGTGGGGGCCCTGCGGCTCTCCCTAGCCTGACTCCCCGCGAGGTCGGCGCGGAGGCAGTGGAGGAGGCGCCCGGGAGCCGGGAGGACGGGAGGAGGGAGAGCTGGGGGAGGGGCTGCGGGCAGCGCTCGCTCGGGAGGAGCCCAGGGCTCCTCGCGAAAGTGCGGCCAGAGCCCGGAAGCGTCTGCAGGCCCCGGTGTCGGGAGGAGACGTGGAGGCCTTTCGGGGAACCGAGACGACTTCCACAGTGACGCAATTGTGTAAAATTATAAAGATGTATTTATTGAAATTCTGCCTGGAATGCTGGAGCCATCCTCTCGGCCTGCAAGTGCTCCACGCAACTAGAAATCAGGAACAGCGGCCAAGAGGGTTATAAAAATAATTAATAACAATAATTAGAAAGGCGCGCGGAGGCTGGAAGGGTGGTGGGTCTCTGGGTTGGAAAACTGGGACTCCTGGCTTATTGCTTGCTCTTCAGCATCACCACCCCACGCCTTTCGCAGCGCGAGCTTGAGTCATTTTCTATGAAATTGGTGACTAAGAGATGCAGCATATTGCACCCCCAACCAGCCACAAAGGGGCGAGCCCTCGTCAGGGGACCGCAAATGTTATTTGTGCTCCCCCTGGAGGCGACATTGTCCGAGGCTTCTTTTCTTTCCCAAGGGTCTCTCTAAAAGTATTTGTCGTGATCTTTGAGATATGAGGTGTCCTAGCTCTGAGATTTGGCCAGGGATCCAGGGACAACCCTGCGCCTGTCTGGCAAGTCCGGAAACACTAGTCTGGCCAGGGCCGTTCCGTGGTCCAGCGCTGTTCTAAACTTACACCCTGGGGCGAAGGGGCACTCTTTGCTGACCTCACACCGCACCCCATCCCCAGCTTGCCGACAGGGAAATCGCTAACACTCACCCATTCACAGTGGTAGAAATTAATGTATTGAGAGGTGCATGGAGTCATTTAGACCCTCACCCTGAGGTTTTGGGTGAGGAAACTGGTACCTGGGAAGTGGTTACGAAAAAGCTTCCTAGTGGTGGTCAAGGACTTCAAGAGCACTAGGGAGAAATGCTTACTATGCCCTCTTTTAATTTTTATGATTCCCGGGTGCCAATTCTCAAATCCTAAACCCGATTTCAAATCTACCAGGAAGATTTCGAGTATCATTTAAAGTTTCTTGTGAACTTTGGAGCATCTCTCTGTACCCTGCCCGTTGCTTTTGAGTGGAGGTTCTTGCAATTGTCTGCGTTGATAAATCCGAAAGTTACTTCATAAATTCTCAAAGGCTAAGACAGGCAGCAAACTGCCTTCAAGTCCGATCTTACTGCTTTCCCATGGAGAGAAGGAGAAGAAGGTTTGCAGCTTGAAAGAACATTAGCTCAGGCCGCCTTTGCAGAGGCTAGTATTCTGAAAGGAGATCTGTGGTAGAAGTTACAGAGCTGTGGGAGCCAGCTCTGCTGGAAAGCTGAATTTGGTCCAAGCACCACAAGTTAGCAGCTTGGCTGCCTTTCTCTGGGTCTCAGTTTTCTGCTTTAAAAATGTGAGCTCATCTCACAGGGACCCCAGGTTCTGGATGACTGTGGGAAGCTCTGGGAATCTCAGAGCACATTCCAAGTTGGGAACTGATGTGCAATGAATCATGCAGTGATGATTTCATTGGCGACAGTGACCTCATTCCCTTGGCCCACAGTAATGCCAGACTGCCAAGAATATTAGAGTCGGGGGACAGTCACACCTGGTATGGATATTAATTGAAAAGGGGGATGGGAGAGTCACCCAGGATTAAACTTCTGCAAGGGGAGTCACCCAGGATTAAACTTCTGCAAGGGGGATGGGAGAGTCACCCAGGATTAAACTTCTGCAAGGAGAGAGAGAGAGAGAGAGAGAGAGAGAGAGAGAGAGAGAGAGAGAGAGAGAGAGAGAATGTCCAAGTGGTAAAACAGAACAAAACCAAAACCAGTTCTCAAATGTCAAGGATTGGGGGACAGGAAGCAACTTTGTTCCCCAGCATCCCATAGGCCTCCGCTCCCCCCCCCCTTTTGTTTCAACTGTGAACACTGAAACAGACACAGGTCTGTGTGGGAACAGTGCACTTGTCTAGGCAGCCTTCTCTTTTTTCCTCTACTCCTTCCTTCCTCCTCCTCCTTGATTCATTCAGTATTCCATTTAACAAGCATGAATTGAGGTCGACTAGAAGCCAGGCTTTCTTCCTGGCCAGGGGACTTAGAGCTGGCACAACACCATCGCTGGAGGGGGAGCGGAAAGGAGCGAATGGGCAAACAGATAATTGCTATCTAATGTAATCAGTCCTGTGGTGCAAGAGAAAGACCAGGCTTCTGGAAGGGCCGAGGAAGCAGGAGTGCATAGTTGTGGGTGTGCTCAGGAAGGGTTTTCGGAAGTGATACCCTTGGCCTAGGGCTCCTGATGCTGGCAGGTGAAGCCCTGAGCAAAGCAGGCAGGACACACAGGTCACAGAAGATCATCACACAATCTCTTGGGAATGGCGGCCATCTGAGGTGGACAGAGGGGGGGCCTAGCGATGCATAGGAGCCAGTGATACTATTTGTTTACCAAACCTTATTCCCAGAGGGGACTCATATAATCAGAGAGGTTCATTTTTATTTACATGGCAAGAAACACAGGCACCATTTAGGTGAGCAGTGACCCTAAAAGCAAGGATATGTTGCTCATGGGAGAGATTGGAAGAGCACTGCTGTGTGCTGCCTCCTTGGAGGTCAGTGATGTAGGTAATCTTATTTTATCTCTGAAATGACTATGCAGGATAAAACTTGTAGACAGCAACTATTAGTTGGTCTGCCTGGGACAGCACCACTTGCTTGTGATAAATATTCTTTTTCATTTCATCTCTATCTTCATGTAGCTTAGATGGGAAGTTCTTGTGTTACACATTCTGCCTGACCCTCTGTAGGTATTTGTGCAGCCCAGTGCAGCCCAGATGGAAAGAGATCCTGGCAGTCAGGAGCCCAGGTATACTGAGCACTGCAGCTAGAATGGAAGGTATTCAGGCAGTCGGGAGCCAATGAACAGCACAGGCCACAGTAAGCTTAGGCAGCAGCTTACAGCCCTGCTTCAGGGAAAGGCTTCCCCATTGCTAACGGCTCTGTTCCAGCACAGGAGGGCCTCCCAGGCAAAGATGCTACAGTGGCCTGCTGAAGGCTTCTTACTTCTCAGATACTCACTGCTAGCTGCCCTTTGTTCAGGGAATGTAACAATTCAGCCCAGCCAGGAAAGGTCCCCTGGGTGGTAAGAGCCTTACAGCTTCAGCTGGCCTCTGTCCAGGCTGTGTGCTGCTGCTCCAGCAAAATAAGAGGATCTTTACCCAAACCTTATTCAAGAGATTTATTGGAAGAGAAGGATACAGAAGAGGGTGGCTGCCTCCGCCCGGAGTGGGAGGGAACAGCAGGGAAAGGGCTGTGGGCTCAGGACTTATACATGGTTTCTTGGGGGCGGGGGGTACTTTCTGGAGAGACTTCTAGGGTAAGGATGCTCAGATCTTTTCCCTTTCTTTTACCCTGATTTGGTTTTCAGTTTCAGGGTCAAAGTGTTTCTTTCACTGGCTCTTTTGGGCTCTAATTTCAGGGCCAGGGCACATTTCTTTCACTGGCACTGATTCAAGGGCCAAAGTGTGTTTCTTTGGTGCTGGTTTCAGAGCCAGGGCACATTTCTTTTGGTTCTGGGTTCAAGGATAAATGTATTTCACTGGCTTAGGTCTAAGATCCAGGGTGTGTTTCTTTCATTAGCTCTTGTTCAGGGCTAGAATGGGTTTCTTTCACAGACTCTGGTTTCAGAGCCAGGGTGGGTTTCTTTGACTGGCCACTTTCCCCTACACCCCCCCTCCCCAGGACTAGCCCTTCTTGGCTACCAAATCCAAGGCAAGACAACAACAACACAAATTTTCTAACATTTTTGAATTTGGAGTTCACAGCAGGTCTCTCTTCTCTTTTACTGCATAGCCTTGCATGAGTTTGAAGATGGTTGGATGTTTCTGAAAATCAAAAACTAGCTAGTGCAAGAAAATAAAGCCAGACAGCAGGGAGAAGCAGCAATGGAGGGCACTGCCCTCAGGGTATGCAAATACACATTCCCACCAGTGTACACCAGGGCAAAGCTCATGTAGGTGATTTAAGTTCAGGATCTGTTGGTCCTCAGGCCCTACAGGCTCTTCAGATCCACAAACTGAGCTAACACGTCTCTCCTTTTTTGCCTAATAATTGAAGTTAGTTTTCAGTCACTGGTAACCAGGGGGAATTCTGACTCTTACAGAGTTCTCAGTATAACCTAAGGTAAGGGATATGCAAAGACATTTAGAAACTTGCTCAGTCGCACAGCCAAGTAACAGGGCTAAGGTTTGAAATCTCACATTACTGGCTATATGTCCTATGGCAATGCATCGAAAATTGTAGACAAGGACAAACGACAAATTTAGGTCTGTCATTTGAGACCACTCTGGGACTAGAGTATGGATTTGGTAAACAGAAGATGAAGACAGAAGGAAGAAGGAGAGATCCTGTAAGACTGAATGAAGGTGGGCTGGAGAGATGGCTCAGAGGTTAAGAGCACTAGCTGCTCTTTCAGAGGTCGTGAGTTTAATTCCCAGCACCCACATGGTACCTTCTTCTGGCATGCAGGCAGAACACTGCACACATAGTAAATAACTAAATATTCTTTTAAAAAATGACTAGATGAAGTGTTACCATAACATGGAGAAGAGAGTGTGGCTCAAGAATGTTTATATGACAGAAATCCATGGGGCTTGGTAACAGCATGGGGAGGGATTGAATCTTCCATTTACTGCTCCGACCAGCAGTGTTTCCTTGACTCCCTAATTAAACAAAAGCCTAGGACTGCATCTGATTGGATAAACTTAGTTCACCCTTAAACCAGTTATGGTAGTGAAATGCTGAATGTCTTTTGCCTAACACCTGGGCTGTGCTTCTTCCATAAACCATCATTGTCATAAGGAGTTAGGACCATTTTGATCAGCTCTATTGGCTTTTACTACTGAGACATGGATTTCATTCATACTGGATTCTGTGCTTCCTACACGATGAGCAGTTATGAACAAGAATCCCAGTTGGAGAGGCAGCCAGCGACATCTATTTCCTCTGGCTTGTCTGTCACTCACTGGAGTTCCTAGGTCTCCCAACACCACAGTAGAAATGACAGGTTTAAAGGGAGGACCGAAGTGTGTGGTGGGTCAGGGGCAGAGGACAGGGGGATGTATCCATCTCCAATCTACGGTTTGGTGCCAATTCCAGCCTGCTGGTTTGTCTCTATGGGAGCCCATGCCCACTTCAAGTCTTGGTGTGTATCTCCTCCCTCTCTGAAATTCCTTCTGGGAAATTTAACAATAAGGAAGTGAAATGATTATCACCCTTCATGATGCTGCTTTCTCTTACACATCATCCCTAAGTTCAGATGGAGCCTCTGAGGATTCCCTTGCCACTCATATTCATGACAGCTGACCATAGATAATGCCTATGCTTTCTTTCTTATTTACACTCCCCATCTGCATTGCTTTCTTTGGTAAGAGACATTGCACTGTATTTTGAGCTGAGGTACTAGTGGTTTAAATACTCCAGTGCGTTCTTAAAAGTCATTGGCCTTTAATGATTAGAGTGATAAAAAAATCAAAGCTAATAAAATCGCCTCACTTGGTTTTCATGTCCAAGTGAATGTAACCAGAACCCCCTTTTCAGCTCAGTACCCCCCGAAATTTAGGATTATACTCACAGTCATTGGCCCTTAATGATTAGAATGATAAAAAACCAAAGCTAATAAAATTGCCTCACTTGGTTTTCATGTCCAAGTGAATATAACTAGATCTCCCTTTCCAGTTTAGTACCCCCTAGAAATTCAGAACTATCCCCAGACACTAAGGATTCAAGCTGAAGTACAGCTCATACATAGTATTTTGCCATTTTCTGCCTTCTGTTAACCCCTGGGCTTAGGAAAGCTGTCATTGCGACTGACAGTATCTTCACCCATTGCTAAACTGTAGGAGAGGACACCCCCTTCCTTAGAAGATGCTGAATGAAATACTCATTTAATTTGGGAACTGTCCCTTTCCACAGCTTCAAAGAAGGATGGCTTACAGATTTCTCTTTGAGAAATGGAGTATTTTATTCCATGCTTGAGTACTGAGTGGTGTATTTGAGTTCTTAGTTCAGAAGTGACAGATAGATATAGGTCACAGCAATGATACCTACAAGCCTAATTCATTTGTGGCTATTCATTCATAGTGGATGTTTTGGTCAGTGAACATCAGAACCATATTTTGAATGTGGAACATCTAGTTCGGTGGTTATCACTCTGTGGGGTGTGACCCTTTTGGGGTCACATATCAGGTACCCATATACATTACAATTTGTAGCTAGCAAAATTACAGTTATGAAGTAGCAATGAAATAATTTCATGGTTGGGGGGTCACCACAACATGAGGAACTGTATGTATTAAAGGGTCGCAGCATCAGGAAGGTTGAGAACCACTGATCTAATTTGTGAGTCTCAGTGGAAGTGAAGTGCTAACCTTAAAAGTAAAGATAGACCCTGCAGACATTCAGTCCTGGCCAAGTTCATGAGGTAGTGAAACCTGGGTTTAATATAAGCCTCATGCTCTCTGGAGGTTCAGCTTCAGCGGTGGGTACGTAAGTCAATTTCTGACACGGGAAGTGGCACCTCAGGGCAGGCTGTGGTTGTAGATGTGGTATATCAAGTTCCTAGTTCAAAACTGGCAGGTGTATATACGGGTTGTTGAAAGCTAGGTAACAGGAAGGGTGCCGGAAGTGATTTTCTTAGCAGACTAGCTCCCAATCAGTGTGCTGGATTCCATTCCCATCTTCAACAGTCTCTCCAGCCCTTCTACAACCCTGCCTGCTATTTATGATCCTATTAAGATTCTTCATGCCTTTTCTGCTTAATTTGACATCATTTCTGGTGCTTACAACCCAGCATCCTGAAAAAACAATGGACAAGCAGACAACCACATCGAATGCACTTTGTGAAAACAGTGTAGCTTACTTCTACCACAGCACTGGACCAATCTTCCTGATAGAAGGAATTTAAAAATGGTACCAAATGCAAAATCCATGTGTCTAGTTTAGATGTAATTGTCTGCCAATATCTCATGGCAGTGACACTATGAGGAGGTGTGGCTTTGTTGAAGTGGGTGTGACCTTGTTGGAGGAAGTGCATCACTATGGGAGCAGGTTTTTGAGGTTTCCTATGCTCAGGATACCACTCAGTGTCTCAGTTGACTTCCTGTTGCTTACAAGACGTAGGACTCTCAGCTGCTTCTCCAGCACCACATCTGTTTGCCCACCGCCATGCTCCCGATCATGATGAGAGTGGACTGGACCTCTGAACTGTCAGCTGTCACCACAGTAAAATGTTTTCCTTTATGAGAGTTTCTGTGGCCATGGTGTCTCTTCACAGCAATAGAAACCCTAACTAAGCAACATTTCCCCCCCAGGGATTGGACCGTGTGCAGTACAGGGCTGAGTTTCTTAAGAAAGGCATTAAGAAATAAAGGCTTTAACTTTCTGTAGGGGTATTTCCTTAATGGAAGCATCCAGCAGAGATCAGTGGTGTTGTTTAGCTGTGTAGATTGCTGAGGAGACATTCCAAGGTAGAGTATCATACAGGAAAAGGTATGGAAGAAAAATAAATGAATGAATGAATGAATGAATGAGTGGTCCTTTGGTCTGTCGTTGGTTAAGCTGCATATGTCTGGGTGAGCCTCTACCAAGCTAAGCAAAGGACAAGGGCTCACATTGCTCCAGGACATGTCTGGGTTTCAACCAGTCAGTATGACGAGACCTTATTGAAAGCCGGGGAGTTAAGGGTTATAGCTCTGTCGAGGTGGCCTTAGGCATCTTCTCAACAAAGTTGATCTGGTTTGTTAATGGACACTGACAATTTTTTTAAAAAATCTGCATTTTTAACAACAACAAAATACAAGTATCCACACAATTTTTTAGAATATTAAAAATTACTGCACATACAAATGGGTCAGATGCTGCAACAAAATTATTGAAAATTTAGTTCACAGAAACAAATCAGGAATGACAATGCAATTAGCAGACAAGTACTCTTAAATTTAATTATTATTATTTTATTTTTTATGTGCATTGGTGTTTAGCCTGTATGTGTGTCTGTGCAAGTGTGTCAGATCCCCTGGAACTGGAGTTACAGATGGGTGTGAGCTGCCACATGGGTGCTGGGAATTGAACCCAGGTCCTCTGGGAGAGCAGTCAGTGCTCTTAACTGCTGAGCCACCTCTCCAGCCTGACAAATACTTTAAAAGAAGTTTAAAATATGCACAAAGACTTAGGGGAAAGCATGAACATAATAAGGAGGAAAATAGAAAGGTTATTTTAGATACACATAGAGCTGTAGCACTGAAGTGTTCATTACTTGAAGGGAGTTAACTCCATGGACATTAGTAGTTGACACTGGAGACTTGGCAATAGAAAGCATCCAAACTAAAGAAACCATACAAAGAGAAACACACACACACACACACACACACACACACACACACACACACACACAGAGAGAGAGAGAGAGAGAGAGAGAGAGAGAGAGAGAGAGAGAGAGAGAACAAATAATTTTATGTACTCTTTGGACTCTAGAGAGGACTGGGGGAAGGAAGTCATGATTTGAAGTCATTGCAGTTTTGTGAGAATTATGAATCAAGAATTTCAACACATGCAAAACAAGAAAATCATAAAGCAAATCACATAAACACAAAACAAACAAACGGAAAAAAAGCCCCACTTCATAGTGAAATCACTAAAACTCAGTAACAAAAAGAAGAAAAACTGAGAGCAAAGAAGAGAAAAGGCATTATGTGCCAAAGAAAAACTGGTAGAAATAACTGGATTCTCATGTGAAATAATACAAACCAGAGTTTAATGTAAGGGAATCTTTATAGTGTCAAAAGAAGGACAAGAAATTATCTATATCCAGCAAAAACTATCTTCCAAAATAGAAGGCAAAAGAAATGTATTTTTCAGATATCAAAAAATATTTATAATTAAAATGACCTTATTATTTTATTTCTTTTTAGGTGTATGGGCGTTTTGCCTACATATATGTCTATGAGCCACTTGCATGTCTGGTGCCCAAGGGAACCGAAGCAGGCACTGGATTCCCTGGGACTGGAGGTACAAACAGGTGGGAGTGCTGGGAATTGAACCTGGGTCCTCTGGAAGAACAGCCAGTGCCTAAACTCCTGAGCCTTCTCTCTGGACTCTTAAAGAATTTTTTCTTAACCATAAGAAATTTTGAGGAAGTTCTTCAGGTATTGACACCAGATAAAAAGCCAGATCTATACAATAAAATTAAGAGCCCAGAAATGATAAAATACGTAGGCAAATGAAGAATACTTTGCCTTTAAAAAAAAAGTAGATGTTAATTGACCATCTAAAGCAAAACTACAAAATTTTGCATGGCTTATATTATCTGTAGAAATAAAATGAGTGACAACATACCAATAGAAAAACAGAAGTGTATTTTGGTAAAAATGTTCTACATCGTGAATTAAATAGTACTATGGCAATTTGAATGAGAAGGCCCCCATAGGCCCATATGTTGGAACACTTGATCCCCAGCTGATGGAGCTGTTTGAGAAGGATTAGGAGGTTTGGCCTTGTTGGTGACAGTATATCACCTGGATGGGCTTTGGGGTTTCATCCCCAGTGCTCTACTCAGCTCAGCTCTCAGCTTCTCTTCCTCCACTCACTAGCATGAACTCTAACCCTCTGGAACTATAAATCTCAAATAAGCTCTTCATTAGCTGCTTTGAATCACATAAGTAGAAAAGTAACAGAAACAGGTATAGTATTATTTGAGTGTTGTGCCTATCAGCCTATTTCTGTTCTTATTTTTAAAATGTGTTAGATTGGCTAATTTATAAATAAAAACGTGCTTGGGGAATTTGGGATCAAAACACAGGCAGACTTTACTGTGTCTGGAAAGGGCTCACTCTCTGCTACCAAAATGGCACTTTGTTACTGCTTCTATTCTGGGAGAACAGAAGGGCAAAAAGAAAATGAAAAGGTGAGATGTCTATGAACCCACAAGACTTTTTTGTAAGAGTGCCCACAGCATCCACAAGTTCTTTACCCTTCAAAATCATATTAGGTATAATGTCTACACCATCATGTCTAAGAATACTATGACAACTAGGCCTACCGTCCATGGAAATGGGGATGTAGACATGAGAACCTTTGTGTTTCAGGATCTAAAAAGGCAAAGCTAATTTTTTTTAAATGGGTGATGAAGAAAGGGGGAACTGTCTGAGTGCCAAAGACATAAATAAATGCCTCATAGGGACCATGACCAGTCCAACCACCATCATGGCAGAGCACCCTGAGCATACCATTAGCTTCTGTTTATTCCTATCTACTTCTGGGTCACCATCCTGGTCTCTCACATACCCAGGTATCTTGGTCCCACAGGGTAGAGGGTGTTGGGCATAGGTGGTATCAGGTAGTATGGAAGGAAAAACATTTTTGTCCTATACTACCTGTTCTACAGACTTTCAATTAGCATGGGGACTTTCAGAAGTTTCCATAGGTCCAGAGCTAACTTATTGCTTATAACATTCCATGTCTTATGGCTAAATAGGTTTAAAAGTTCTGAAATAATTTTACCTTGCTTGGCAAACACTCTCTGTCCTGAGTTTCCCCAGGAAAGCTATTCCAAGCCTTTCTCTGGTTCCCCCAACCTCCTTTTTCATTATCTGGAAGGATTGATGCCAGGCTGAGCATAGGGCTTTGGGGCACAGTTCCAGAAGGCAAGACCACTCATCTTTTATTTGGGTAGAAGTTAGAATCATGACAGCCTATGTCACCTCTTTGAGTAGAATAGTCTCTGAGGCCCCCAGACAAATCTGTTTAACTACCTCACACTTTATAACCTCCCATAGAGCTAGCTCTGTGTTGTGTTGGGGCAGTGTAGGCTATATGGGGGCCCTACTAGAGCAGGCCACTGCGTCACCATCTCCTCCCACCATCACATTAGGTCTTCTCTTACCCACAGTTGTCGGCAGGCTATGGGGGGCATTGTGTCTTACCACCCAACCACTCATGCATTGGCTCAGGAAGCAGCTATGATGGCATTGGTTCCTGTGCTGTCACCACAGGAAGCACTGAGATGAAAAAGGAAAGGGGAGGGGCTGGAGAGATGGCTCAGCGGGTGAGAGCACCGTCTGCTCTTCCAGAGGACCTGAGTTCGATTCCCAGCATCCACATGGCAGCTAACAACTGTCTGTAATTCCAAGATCTGACACCCTTACACAGTTGTACATACAGACAAAACACATAAAATAAAAATACATTTAAAAAAAGAAAAGAAAAAGGAAAGGGGAAAACAGCATTCTTCTCAAAGAAGTCCCTCAAGGGACCCTGGACATGGTGAGTGACAATGTCAGAGAGACATTTACGTTCCCTTCCTTGCACACCAGAACTTACCCTGCACCAGGGGTTGAGCTGTGTCCCTCTGAAGAGCTGAGGCCAGGACTACCATGACGAGAGTGAATTTGGTACCAGAGCGTGTCACTTAAGGCAAAAGACTAATTACAGACATGGCTGCTGTGTGTCTCTGAGGCTGGACATTGTATTTCTTCTCAGCTGAAATCCTGGACAGATAACTCTCTCTGAGGAGATATATCCCAGGGCTACTAACTCACCTTACCCTTAGGCTTGGTCCTATGGAGCCTTCCTGGGACCTCTGACCTAGGTCCACTTACCCACAGGTAGTTAGAGGAGTCTGGTTCTGTCTATGGTCAGAGGGGAGGGACCTTGCAGGCGAGGCCACGGAAGTTACACTTTGAAATAACAAATTCACCTACAACTTTCCAAAGCTGTCCAACCTTTCATCTTTGGCCTTTTTACTTCTATTGTGAGGGTAACAGCATCCCTCTTTTACAGATGTGACTTCTTTTTCTTAAAGTCAGATTATCTTTGGTTAATTTTTGTTACAATTTTTGATACAAACTAGAGTTACCCAGGAAGAGGCGATCTCAGTTAAGGAAATGTCCCTATCAGACTGGCCTATGAGCACATCTGTTGATAATTTTCTTGACTAGTGGTTAATGTAGGATGGCCCAGCCCACCATCCCCTGGCCAGGTGGAACTGTGCACACCCCATCCCCTGGTTGTGTGAGAAAGCAGACTGAGCAAGCCACGGAGCAGCCTATTTCCTTGTCTTCTGCCTCAGTCCTTACCTCCAGGTTCCTGCCTTGACTTCCCTTCATGATGGACTGTGAGCTGTCAGCAGGTTGGTTTTTGTCAGTGTTTTGTCATAGCTATAGGAAGTGAACTAGGTCATAAGCTGGTATCAGAGAAAGGATTGTTACAACGATACATGTGACTGTGTTGCTTCGGGGAGGATTCTGGAAGTAACTTTAAGTTTGGTTTGGAAAGGCCATCAAGTACTTGGATCTTAATGAGCTGTTCTGTGTGAACATGGAAGGCAATGCTGGATGCCTGGCTTGTGAAATTTTAGACAGAAGCAAAGACTCACAGACTGTTAATATTCTGAATTGTGAACCTTTGGGGAGGGACCAGCACCCCAAAGTGAAATCTTTGCTTTACTGAGACAATCAATGCTGGCTAGCTAGGGCTGAAAAGTGGTTAAGAAGAAATCAGCATAATTGAGGTGAAACCCGGGAAGCATTTCCCTAGGGTCATGACACAGAATTGGTGGTCCAGAGGGGCCAAGGCTGTATTTCAAGCTGACAAATGAACTTGGTGTGTAAATGTATCCCATGCAGGACAGTATCATTGGCATGGAGGTTACAGGGCTGATAGGGTCATGGGGGGAAACTGAGGCATGGTACTGTGAGATGCCAGGAGAGGTGACTGCTGAAGGAACAGCCTCAGCAGCAATGAAAAGTCCCAAGGTGTTGAGGCTTGGCACCATGTGGTGGGATTGGAGTCTCTGAAGATGCCAGGAGAGGTCACTGGTGAAGGTGCAGCCTCACTTGTAGTACAGAGCCCATTGGAGATGCCTTAACTTTTCAAGGTGGTTTGGATTGTGTCACCCGGAGGGGAGCTAGAACTGGGGGCTTTTCTCGTGGAGGTCACTGACCCTGGAAGCCAAACTATGCTAATTTGAAGCAAACTGCTCTTGGGGAGAACCCAGCCTTTGTGAAGTACCGCTTTGCTGATGCCTGAGCTGCACATGTTTTAGGAAAGGCTAAGTTGTGGCTTCTTAATGTAAATGATTTTGGAAGAAATGTTTCCTTGCTTTGTCTGGCTCACACTTCCCTTTTCTGCCTGGCCCCTACAGACATTTCACATTCTGCATCCAGGACCAGTAACTGCTTACCCCCTGGGATGGAGTTTCTAAGACTGGATATGGTCCTCACCGTCATCACGGAAGCAGTCTACACTTTTCTGACACTGGATTTTTCTCGATAGGAGTGGGCTTTTACCTCTGTCTGGTTCCAATGAGTGTTTTCTTTTTCTTTGCTCTCCTTTCAGGGTGCTCTTGAGAACATAGTTCCCACTGTCTCACAGCCTTAACCCAGCGCAGCTGCTCTGCCCTGTGAGGGCTACATCCAAGTGTGACACCTGATAGCTTTTAGACTCGTCTCTCCTTGCATTACTGACACCCTGTCTCTGATCCCAGGCCTCACCTGTGCACAGTCCCTGTCTGTCTATTGTCAGCTGGTCCCTTCTGCCCCTGCCACTACCTGGTGACTCTCCCTAGACCAGTGTTTGCTCAAGTTATAACCCTATTCTGAAGCTACAGGATCTGTCACTCAACTGAAACCTCCAGCCACTTCCTTGTATCTTTTCTTTGTCTTTATACCCCTCTGACCTTGAGGGGCAGGTACCTTTCCGCACATCTTAGCCAGAGGGAGGCCTTTCTGGGCAGTTCAAGCCCGTGCTAAGAACTGGGTCTTCATGAAGTCTTGACTCGCTCCTGACCATTTAGATACATTCATAACTGTGAATTCTACCAATGTTCTGTCTTTTTCAGACAACTAGTGCTCCAAGTTAAGGCCCTGTACTGGATCTCCCTGAAATCCCCCTTTGTCTGAATGTCCCTAAATTTCTGCATGTCCTTCCATTTATCATCATCTCCTTGGTCCCTATTTGCATTTTATTGTCAACATTCAGACATTTGAAAACATCCACTTGTAAGATTGAACTGTCTGCAATACGCTATAGCAGCCTATGGTGAGCTTGTTAAGGACTGTGGGGCTGATCCCTTCACTTATGTAGTTTTAGTGACATTGCCGATGCCTAGTCCTCTGGTTTGTAATTTCCTACTTACAAACCATATCTCCTAGCCCACCAAGGGCTTAGGAACCAGGGCTGGGCTGGCATTGGCTTTATTCTTACATGGTTGGTGGTTCTTACACAGTGCCTCACACACTGCTCAGCCAATATTCACTGAAGGACAAAGAAGTGATTGCCTCCTCTGACATATTTAATTCTGAACTTCCCCTGAAGGATTTCCTAAATTTCTTCATCTACTTCCTGGGCCCTTCACACTGCCCCTTGCTTCAAGCCCTGGAAACCCCTTCCTCTTGTTACTTGGCAATCCCTAAGCATCTAGAGGCCTGAATCTGATGCTGCTTCCCCCTTGATGGGATAGCGAGACTGTGCCATACATATCTGACCTCAAGCATACTTACAGGCACAGCCAGAATGAAGGGTGGTTGCTTGAAGGTCAGGGCAAGGTTCCTGGCTGAGACTCTTGGCGTCCTCTTGGGTAAAGGATTCCTCACTTTACTAGGATACACACAGCTTCATGTGGGTGAGAGCCTGAAGAAATGGAGACTTCCAAGCTCATGCTTCCTCCTAGGCCCTTTCCTACACTCACTGATACAAAATCACTAGTTCTGAAATGTTCCTTCCTCAGTCACAGTAGGGGCATCAGGGGTTTGATCAACATTTATTATTTTTAAAAAATAACTAACTTACTTTGCGTGGAAGTGTTGTGTATTAGTGTGAACATGCCATGACACATGTTTGGAGGTCAGAGGGCAACCTGTGGGGTCTGCCTTCTCTTTATCATGTGAGTCTCAAGAATCAAACCCGGGCCATCAGACTTGGCGGCTAACATGCCTTTACCCACTGACTATCTCACTGTCCCTTGACATTTCCTTCTTGACCTGGGCAGTAGGTAGTTACCAAATATTTGCTTGGGAGCCAGGGCTTCCAAGTTATAATTCATTAAACTGCGCATTTTCATCCTGTGTACTTTTCTGAATATATGTTGCATTTTACAATGTTAGAAGACGAAAAAGAAAGAAAACAGAAGAAGCAGGTCAGGGGACACATTCTTTCCCTCCAAGCCTTTACTCCAGTCAGTCACACTGAAGGAGTGTCCACCTGCCCCTGCCTAGGGCCCCAGGCCCAGTTCTTAATTGCCATTTTGATGAGGATCATAGAGGCCCAAGAAAGAATGTGGGATGTGACTCAAGTTGGGTCTGAAAGTAAGGGAGGGGCTTAGTATGGCTGGACATTTTACTTGAGGGAACAGTATAAACAAGCATTGCTGAGTAGAACTGGGCTTGTGCGCTTGGGGCTTGAACACCGAAGATGCCCCTGCTACTGAAAATGGGGTAGATGCTGGGAAGTATGTCTGGCTTAGAGGTCCCCGCCTTGCTGCCACAGCCCCAAATGTCAGCAGGAGAAAATGCTCCTTTCAGGGAAGTAGAAGAGAGGACTCTGGGCCTTTGTGCAAAACCAGATATGGGATTTTCTCGGTCTGGTTTGTCATTTTGCCTAAACCACAGGCCCATGTGAGCTCACAGCCTCTATTCCAGACAGGCGAGAAGTTACATCTGCCAGACACATGACATGGAGTCCCAGTTCCTACAGACACATGACACAGACACTGGAGTTCCTGCAGACACATTTGCTCTAGCCCTAAATTTCATCCCACCCCACTCTGCAGCTGCTTCCAAGGCCAGCATTAATTAACACAGTAAAAGTTGGTGCACAGGGAGGGCCACAGGAACTGTGGACTGCAGCATCCAGCAAGGGAGTGAGGGGTAGAGATGGGGGAGTGTTAATAAGTTATAAGATGACCCACTCCCACCCCCAGCTTAGGACCTTGGAATTCATAACTTTACCCTGTTGGTGTTTGTTTTTGACTCTTCTGAGAGGCCCACTACCCAGCTCCCCAACAAATCACACACAGAGCAGAGGCTTATTCTCAATTATAAATGCCCCGGCCTTAGCTTGGCTTGTTTCTTGCCAGCTTTTCCTTAACTTTAAATTATCCATGCTACCTTTTGCCTCTGAACTTTTATTTTTTCTCTGTCAGTGTATTTTTCTTTCACTCATACTCTGGGGCTGGCTGTATGTTGCTGGACCCTGATGTCCTTCTCCTTCTTTGGCTTCTTATTTTTGTTTTTGTTTTCTGGCTACTTCTTTTTTTTTTTCCTCTCAGATTTCTCTTTCTATATATTTGTCAGTCCCACCTATCCTTTCTCCTGCCTCACTATTGGCTTTTCAGCTCTTTATTAGACCATCAGGTGTTTTAGACAGACACAGTAACACAGTTTCATAGAGCTAAGTAATACAACAGAAACAACAGTAACACTCCTTAAAATAATATACAAATTATCACTGAGGGTGTGTCTGTGTCTAGACCACTGTAAAATGTTAGAGGAGTCTCTGAACTACAGCTAGGGCTACTAAGTTTAAAAAAGAGACCAGGTTAGTGATTAAGAGTCAGATGAGATGTATCTCCTTTGTGCCCAACGAGGGACTGTGAATGACACCTGAATCCAAGAAGAGGGCATAGCGACTGTGTTGATGACAATTATCATCCAGGAAGACTGACTCTGCCCACCACTGTGGTCAGTCTTTACTTGCTTTGTTGAAGGGTGTGTATGTTATTATGTTCCCATTATATCCATGATAAAAATGGGTGAGTTGGGGGGGGGGGAGACCTGAGCTGCTTCCGAAAATCACATGCCATGGTCAGTGTAGAAGTGAGCATTCAGGCAACCCTACTGAAGAGTCCACATAGTAGAAGGTGCCACTAAGCACAGAGGGACATGAAAAGGAGCCCAGCAGCCCCATGATAAAAGTGTCTGTCTTAAAGACCATCTGGTGAGTTTGGATTGGACTGCTTTCTCATTAAGCAGCCTTCATTCAGACTTGCCTCCACAGGGTACTTGCCTTCAAGAAAAGAGGCCATGACCTACCAGCATGGCAGCTGTAGTTTTCATTAGTAAATTAATAAACTAGCTCTTTGGGACTATACACATGTCTGTTAAGGGGAGCCCACCCCAGAGTGGGGCCCACTCTGTGCTAACTTAATTGACATTCTGAGTGTACAAGGATAAGCCCCGGGTACAGCCCCAGTGCCAAGGAACCCTCTCTTGGACTTTTCTTGGCAGAACTAACTGGCCAGCCTTCCTAAGGGACGAACTCGCTGTGAATTTGAATTGCTTGGTCAGATGGCCAGGGTCATCTGTACAGAAGGATCTGACAGTGCCAGGTTCCAGTGTGTGCTCCAAGTTCCACATTCTATGTCAGACTCCTGGCGCCAGACTAAAGGGAGCTCCTGGCAGGGAACTGGTAAGGGCTCGCCTGGTGTGTTTGTTCCTCTACACACATGCCCGGGGTGTCCTATATCTCCAACTCCCTAGCCTTTTATCCATAGTGGCTCCAAAAGCTGGTGAGCAGCAGAGTCACTATGGGAGCCTTTTTCAAAACTGATTTAATCGACATATCTAAGGGAGGAGCAGGGGATGTTTTTGCTCTATGGATTAAAAAATAAAAGAAAAGAAAACCTTAGTTTTCAAAAGTGTACCTCAAAATAATAATGGGTGAGCTCAATAATGTTCTTTTAGGATAAAAGTTATTTTAGATGTAGCTTTGGCTGGCCTAGAACTTCCTATTAGACCAGGTTAGCCTCAGAGTCGGAGATCTGTCTGCCTCTGCCTCCCAAGTGCTGGGATTAGAGGCATGTGCTACCATGCCCAGTGTTTTTGAAAAATTTAAAATCAGATGAATGTATGTCAGGGCATGGGTGTAGAAGTCAAAAGACAACTAGAATTGGTTCTTTCTACCCTTTGGGTCCTAGGGGGCTTAACTCAGGCTTTCAGGCTTGGTGATAATAGCACTACCCACTAAGCTATCTCACCAGTCCTGATTATGCCTTTAATATCTTTTCAATTCAATCATTCTTTAGGTCTAAAATTTATTTCTTTGTATATTCTCTTCTTTGACTATTCTCATTTTTCAGACATTTTCCTGAGATTAATGAGATATTTTTGAAATTATTCTTAGACAATTTCCTATGTGTATCTAATACATTCTGGTCATATAAATCTCTCTACCATCCCTTACTCCCCCGCCCCACACCACCACCCTACACACACCCTTCCCCCTCTCTCATGCTTTCTTTCCTACCACCAAATCTCCACCATACTTTGTCTTTTTGCTTTGTTTTTTCACTTTGTGACCCATTTGTGAGCAGGTATGTGGACATGGGCATGGAGCAATGGAGCATTAGTCATTCATGGATGGCTATGTTACTGAAGAAAATGACTTTTTCTCCTTCGACAGCTCAAGACTGTCATTAGCTTTGCTGAGTGGGGTGGGAACCTCACTAACCCCTCCTCCATCTATGATTAAATGTTTATAGCTTCAGTCTTTTGTGGGTCTTACGCAGGCAACCCCAGCTGTTGTAAACTTGTGAATGTCAAGGCCATGTCATGCCCATAGGACAGCATTTTATGGTTCTAGTATGAAAGATTTTTTGCTTTCTTGTGTTTTTATTTTCATTTTGTTGTTGTTTATTTTTTGTGGCACCAGATAAAACCCAGGGCCATGTATATGTTAGGCCAATGCTTTCCCACTGAAGCGTATCCCATCTCAGGATTTTTCTCCTCCTCTTTCTCTTCCTCTTCTTCATTACAGTTATTACTGGAGGATATGTGTATGATGAGTGTTTGTGAGTGTGGATGCACAGATACCGTGGTGCATTCAGGGAGGGTCAGAGGAGCAGAGTTATCCGTGCTTCTGCCTTTACGTGGATCCTGGAAACCAAACATAGGTTGTTGGGACTCTGGCAAGCACCCTGGCTCAGCTCTTTGTTCAGATCCCAGATGATGCTGGCAGAGGTTTGGATGTCAGCAGGTACGAAAGTAGCAGGGATGGGCTGAGACTTTCAAAGAGGGGTTTCGTAGAGGTCCTCGATGAGATTCAAATGTCTACACAAGCTTGGAAACCATTTCTGAAGAAAAGACAACCTTTGGGCTTTTCAGCCCCAAGCTTCTCCCCAGGGTGCCTTTATCCACATATCATACTCTAGTCTTTGCACCACTGGAGATTTTGTGAAGCCTTCTGACTCTAAGCAGTCTTCCTGAATTGGATTCTGCAATCACCAGCTTCTCATGATTCTCCTTGGTCCTTCCCACCCCAATGTGTCTACTTAAGTTTTAACCTTTAAGAAAAACATTGTGTGTGGGGGGGAGGGGTTGTTTTCCTTGCATATATGTCTGTACCACATATGTGCAGTGCCTGCAGAGGCCATAAGAAGGTTCCCAGGATGAGAGTCACAGGTAGTTGTGAGGTACCATGTGAATGCTGGGAATTGAACTTAGGTCTTAATGGCTGAGCCATTTCTCCAGCCCCGTGTCCAGACCTTGTTTATGTGCTGATCTGCTATTTCCACTCTACTTCCTAGCTTAGTCTTAGGCCATCACTGCCTAGAGAATTCTGGACTAGAATGGCCCCAACTTCCAGCTATTGGGTGACAATGAGTGGCAGAGAGATGGAATAGAGGCTGAAGCCTCCGTTACCAGGGAATGAACAGCTTCTTACAAAGCACTTTTCATTTACTTAACCTGTGAACTGGGGACTACAGAGATGGTGTCCTGGATCCTTCCCTTTAGACTCGATTTTCCTTTTCTCCTTTGTGTACTCTGCAGGGAGGAAGTGGAACCCTAGCAAAGCTCTGGAAACTGCTCCAAATCTAAGACACCAAAGGGTCCGCGGATTCTCCCTCCGTCCCACTCTCTGAGCGCAGCCATGGCCCTGACTGATATCGATGTGCAGAAGCAGATAAAGCACATGATGGCTTTCATTGAGCAAGAAGCCAATGAAAAGGCCGAGGAGATAGACGCTAAGGCAGAGGAAGAGTTCAACATCGAGAAAGGCCGCCTCGTGCAAACCCAGAGACTAAAGATTATGGATTATTACGAGAAAAAGGAGAAGCAGATAGAGCAGCAGAAAAAAATCCAGCTGTCGACCATGAGGAATCAGGCACGGATCACAGTCCTGAGAGCCCGAGACAATCTCATCTTGGAACTGCTCAGGGACGCGAAGACGAAACTCAGTAAAATCGTGTCGGATCTAGATGTCTATCAGGACCTACTGGATAAACTCGTGCTCCAAGCCCTGCTCAGGCTACTGGAGCCTGTAATGATCGTCCGTTGCAGGCCACAGGACCTTCACCTGGTGGAGACTGCAGTTCAAAGAGCCATCCCTCAGTACGTGATGATCTGTCAAAAGCATTCAGATGTCCAGGTTGATCAGGAGGCATGCTTGGCACCGACTGCCGCTGGAGGGGTAGAGGTCTACAGCGGAGATCAGAAAATAAAGGTTTCCAATACCTTGGAAAGTCGACTGAATCTTGCGGCCTTGGAAAAGATGCCAGAGATACGAAAAACTTTGTTTGGAGGTAATGCCAATAGAAAGTTCTTTACATAAGGCTCTGGAAAGGGAAGCTTGAATTGAACTGCAAAGTCAAAAATGTCTTAAGTTATTTGGACAAAGGGAACGAAGAAGTTATGTGTGTGGATGGGGGGATGCTTCTTCCTCTTTGAAATCCCCGGTGTTGATTTCTAGCTTTGAATAGCACATCGTTAACTTTGGAATAAAGCCCAAATGATGTTGAAGATCAAATTCTAGTTCACTCATGTTTATGACAGTTTCTGCGATATTTTGAAGTCTGGGATGAAGGAAGTGAAGATGTCTTTGTCTTAGGTGAGATGTGAATTGCACCTTTGACCTATGAGTCTCAGGATGTAAATTTATTCAAATATGAAGTATGCTTTTCCTCTCTTATTTCAGCTTTAGTAACTTATGACAATGGTATTGAATGAGCTTCCCACCCCCCCCCCACGCTCATGCTCAGAAAAGCCTCAGGCAATCATAAATGGAATCTATTCTTTTATGTCTCTGTAGCCACTGTCTTGAAATTCTTGATATCAGAGATGTATAGGCGAAGCTGCAGTAGAACACTGGAGTATGTACTATGGGTTTGGACACTTGGCTCATGCATGCCACTGATTCCAGAAGCCTACATGTAATTCTGAAGTTCATTCTTGGCCCATCTCTGCCATCTCCCTGCTGCTCCAAGGCCTAGCCTTCTGCATTACCAGCCAACATGGACACTTCTCTGTCTCTATATGCATCCTGTGTCAGAGTGGGCTATACATGCTTCTATGGAGTTTAGGGCCAAGCACAGATATCTCTGACCTCAGCTCAGGCACAGTATGTTGTTCTTGACGCTGACAGGAAAGCAAACCCACAGGTGTCAAACTTTCTAGGCAGGATCTTCAGGAGCTTCTGAAGGGCAAGGCTGTAGCCTACAGAAAGAAAATCCCCACACCTGCTGGAGTGCTTTTTCAGGTCATTAAATGCCTGTGGAGATTTGGGCTTTCTCTCCAAGACAGCTTGAAGTATTTTTTTGGGAGAAGCTAAAAAGCACAGACTGTGGTCATTTTTGTTTACATGTGAGCATTGCAAACTGTAAAATGAACAGTGGGGCTGGAGATATCGCTTCCTAGTTAAGAGGGCCCCAGTTTATTTCCAGCACCCACATGGTGGCTCATGGCCATCTATCTATAACTCTGATTCTAGGGGATCCAATTCTTTACGATCTTAGCAGTCACTAGGCACACATACATACATGAGGCAAACACTCATAAATGAATAGTGAAATCCATGCTAATTTTGTTTTATTTAGGAAGACATTAAATAGTAAACAAGCATGAAAAGTGGAGAGGTTGTAAAAGAGAGCACTTCCTACATCACCACACTTCCCTTACTATCTAAACAAAGGATCCTTCACTTTTGTTTTATATTGGACCCCACAAATTTCATATTTAGGTCAGTGTGGGTGTGTATGTATGCTTTCAAGTTTAATCATGAGTACATGCCATTGTCTAAAAGGTTCAGAACAGAGGAAACCTGGAGCAACTTTCTAGAGCAAATGCTATGCTTTGTCTGGTTAGAACTGTGTACTGAACAGAAGCCCCATGGAACCCAAACATAATATGGACAGATTATGAGTTACTTGGGATGACTTACAGAACCCAGGGGTAGAATTCTTACAGGAAAGGTCAGGGATTGAGGCTCAGAAAAGCCACTTGGAATCTTCTTTCTCCTATGTCCCAGCTTCCTGATTTGCCAAATTCTTCCCACTGAGTTACTACACTTGCCCTTGCCCCTCCCCCTCCTCTCTCCCTACGGTCCCAGTATACCCCGTCACCATGTCCCTTGGGCAAAAGGGAAAGGGGTGTTCAAGCAAGCCCTGACATTTCCCCAGTTCCCATCCATAAGGACCACACCCTTGAGGGTCCAATGCGAGAGGCCTTTATTTCCTGGTACCACTTTCCGACCATTTCCCAGCACCGCCTTCCAGACTGGGATCATGTTTGTTCTTAGCAGTCCTGCTGCCTGTGACTCATGCATCTGGGGCTGAGTGACACAGACACTCTAGGTGAGTATTAACGGACATCCTGGATGCGGGACTCCTGGGTCTCTTCTATTCTGGTTTGTAAGAAGCAAAAAAGATGTGATACAAGGGTCTGGGGAAAGGTTATTTTTACGGTATTTTAGAATAAGAACTTGGCAAGAAAATCCTTCTTACTGCTCCTGAAAGGATTGTAATAAAGCTCTTGAACTTGAGGGAGACGATGCCTCCTGTTGCTTCTCACTTGTTTGCATCTAGGGGAGTCTGCACCCTTTTCTTCCTTGGGTGCAGCCTTGCTCTGCATCTGTGTGCACAAAATGGGGTGCTCTGGAGAGTATATGCCTGTCCAGTGTCCTCCACAGGTGCCATGAGAAGGGTATATTCCAGCTTTTGAATCTACAGGGCCCTAAGACTAACTTGGCATGGTTGGTGGACTGCCTCATCATGCTGTGGAGGTGACAGCGACATGTGATCTACCTTGGGTCTTTGCTTTAGAAATGCTTGCCTCGGTGGTGTTTGGTTAGCAGAGATGCACTCTTGATAAGTACTCACATTCTACCCTGAAGAAGGAAGGTGTGTTCTTGGAACAAACTGAGAGAACCGGCAAACAGGCACAGCCCTTCCCTATGCTCTCTCATTAGCACTTCCTTTTGAGGTGTGAGGCAAGCTGTTGGCTTCAAGGCAGAGTGGCTGGGTTTAAAGTTCTGTGGGTGCTGTGGAGACTCCCCCACTGAGGGGAGCTGGGGTATAGGAACCCTTACCACCAACCCCCCTTCCCCACAGAACAGCAGTGGAGACAGACGACATGGATACTTTGGTCATATGGCCGGTCCCAGAGAAATCTGCAAGACCAAACCTGTAACAGTGAAGACACAGTAGGGCTCTGGCGCTGACCCTGAGGTCATAGGGCATCTTAGAAATGGACCACTGGATTGCGGCCCTCTTCACGCCTCTGGAGCACAACTGTTTCCCTGGGGACACTGTTCTTTACACACACACACACACATACACACACACACATACACACACACACACACTCCCAATATACACTTTACTCCTTTGAACTCAGCTCCCAGCCCTGAAGTCACCCTCACTACTGACAGATTGAGAAAAGAAGTTCAATTTTCCTTCCCTAGCCTCTGTTGTAAGGCAAAAGATACCCTTGTTTTCCTGAATGAGCTCATAGTTCATGGGGATTGTCCTACAGGGTGGCCCTCTTTTATAAGAAGGTGGAGTATTTCTATCTGAAGACACAGTACAAGAGGGCCCCAGGCTATAATGTTCAGGACTTAAGCCTCTGGACTCACATCCTCAGCCATCTCCTGAGAATAATGAATGTGACTCTTTCATCACTGAGCAATAAGCCTATGCAGAGGGTGATGTTGGATTCATCCTGAAGGCTCCCAGACTAGCTCAGACTCCTGTCCTGGAGTTTGCAAAAGGCTCAGAAATCCAGGACACCCGAAGAGCCAAATGTCTGCTTGAATTTGAAGCCCCGTGGGAGCAAGAAAGCAGTCTGGTCATGGCCTGACCTGCTAATAAGACTCCTGGGATTGAAAACAAGCTGGAAAAGCCTGACGTTGTCACCATTCACTTTCATAAAAACACACTGCGTAGGAAATGAGAGTCTTGGCGGCCAGCGGGCCAGCTATGACAATAGGTGCAGGGCCGTAGCTGGAGTCTTTGAAAAGCCTTCATTCTTCACTCTGGGTGTCCTGAGCTCAAGGCTTAGTTACACAAGAACCCACAGACCAGTGCTGCCCATACAAGAGCAGTAACTGGAAGGGCCCCGGGAAAGACCGAGCCCTGTAAAATGTCACAGTACTAACAGCATCTTAGGGAACAGAGTGGTAGGAGGGTGGAGCAGCCCACAACACCTGGCTCAGGGCTGTCTCCTACCTGCCGACTCTCTTACTTTTTATTTTATTTTATTTTATTTTATTTTATTTTATTTTATTTTATGTGAAATGGTGTTTTGCCTGCATGTGTAACTGTGTAAGGGTGGCAGATCTTGGGATTACAGACAGTTGTTAGCCGCCATGTGGATGCTGGGAATCGAACCCAGGTCCTCCAGAAGAACAATCAGTGCTCTTAACTGCCCCTCTGCTCTCCGATGCTCTCCAGCCCCCTGCTGGCTCTCTTAAAAAGAAGGGAAAAGGATTAGGGTTAGGGTTAGGGTTAGGGTTAGGGAGGGAGGGAACAGGATCATTGGGATGGTGGGGGAGGGAGAAAAAGTGTGGAAAGAAGATGCTGTGTAGCTTAATTGGTGGGAGGAAAAAAAAATGGGACGTATTTGAAGGTTTTGTCGTCTTTGGTCCTTTGGAATCTGAGTCCTGGCTTTTCACATAGTGAAATTTCACATTAACAGATGTCTCATGCATTCTCAATATATTTATTGCATCATGTTGTGTCTTTGCGCTGAATGGACCAATTAAGGCTCCCAGCCTCTAAAGCACCTTCTGATGGGGATGGCAAGGGTACAGATGGGAAGAAGCGTCATCAGGAGCTCTGAGCAGTAGCCAGTGGATGGTTTTAAGTGGGCCTGAGAACAATTGAAGAGTTAGAGCTCAAGAAGACTTCTGTAAGCCCTGCTCAGGCCTCCTAACTGTCCCTGGGTATCTCGTGAGAAAAAGGAAGCATCCACATCAGCAGGATGGGTGGAGGAAGCTGTGATGTGTCACTCTTGTCTTGGTCTGTACCAGAATGCCTTAGATAAGATCATTTCTAAGCATCAGAAAGTTGTTGCACACAGTCTGGAAGCTGGAAAGTCAAGGTCAAGGTCCCCGAGATTTGGTACCAGGTGGCTGCTCATCAAAGATGGTGTCTTCTATAAAACTGCACATAAGAGAGGTCAGCCCTTGGCCCTTGCCTTTAATCCCAGCACTCAGGAGGCAGAAGTAGGCAGATGTCTGTGAGTTTAGGGCCAGCCTAGTCTACAAAGCAAGTTCCAGGACAGCCAAGGCTATACAGGAAAACCCTGTCTCAAAAAACCAACGAGGGCACTTATCCCATTCATGAAGGTGTGCTCCTAATTATGACCTAATACTCCCCTCCCTCCCAAAAGTTATACTTTGTTGTTTTGTGTTGGGTTGAGAATGGAGTCCAGGTTTCTCCATCCAAGGGCAGGGCATGCTAACAAGAATTCTGCTTTTAGATACAAGGGTTGCAATGTATCTAAGGGGCTGGGAGAGAAGCAGAATGCTTCAGGCCTAAGGTGTTCCCAAAGACTATGAATAGGGCATGTTTCCTGTCTACGGCTCGCCTACTGGAAAGAGCCTATACTGGGATCTTAGATCTTGGGGTCTTCACAATAGCAGCTTGTAGTGTGCAGCAGCCCTTTAATAGGCAATCATATTAGAGGCCAGGGTGCTGGACAGCAGGGCTCTGGGTTAGGCTCTGCTTGCAGAATTGCTAGCCATTTGCTGGAGTAATCCAGAAACTCACTCTCTGCTCTAACTTTCTGTTTGGTAAAGCAGGAGAGGAAAAGGGGCTTATTTTCATTGGGGAGTCTTGACAGTGAAATGAGACAAAACAGAAAGCTCTCTAAAAAAAGCCAAAGAGAGTGCCATGTGTCCCATGACTAATTTTGATACCAAACCTTAACTCTATGGAATTACTTTTATTACTGCATTATACAAGGAATAAAACATTATGGAAGTCTAGAATGTTTAAAAAGTTTCAAAACTTTGAAAGTTTAGTATTTGAAGTTTAAAATTTGACCATCCTTCTAAAGTTACTAGGCGCTCACTTTCCCTGCTGAATAAGATATTGATATCTTTAAAACATTATGAATGATTACTTATCATTTTATACCCAGATTTTTTACGTAACAGGATTGTGGGTCTTTGTAATTTCATTTTTAATGTCCATAAACTATTGAAAATCATATTTCATAGTTTAATGAATCCAGAATTAATTGACAACAGAGCTGCTTTCAAGGTTTTATTATAGTAAATAATGCTGCGATTAACACATTTTTTTAATAGTAAAATAGATCTGTGTGTAATGTTTTGTTTGATCGTGAGATTAGTATGGTAACTGAGAAATACCACACTAAAAATAAGAAGATCTGCTTTTTGAGAAAGAGAGTGTGTGTCTCTTGTAGCTAAGGCTGGCCTCAAACTCACTGTGGAATCAAGGCTGACTGTCACCTCCTGCTGCCCCTGCTTCCAAAGTGCTGGGAATACAGGCCACCACTCTAAACTCCTTTCTCTAAGTGTATTGTGTACAGGGGCTCCTATGTGCCTTTGTACATATCGATGGTGCATATGCAGTGTTATAATGTGATTTAAAATTGTTTTATTTTATTCACTCCTATTGCGGTAAGCAGTTAAGAGCATTGGGGTTAGGAGGTCGGAGTCTAGGCTAATATGAACTTAATTCAAATCTAGGCCCTGACACTTTACCCTTTGGATTGTAAGCATCGCAGCTCCAATGGAAAGGGATCCTGGCAATCAGGAGCCAAGGGATACCACAAGTCACTGTAAGAGTAGCAGCTTATAACCCTGCTCCAGGGAAAGGCTTCCCCAGTCTAACAGCTCTGCCCTGGCAGGGGAAGGTATCCTCAGCAAAGTTGTGACAGTTCTGCTCAGGTCGCCAGGAGTGTATTAACTCTGTTCCAGCAAGGGGAAGGTTTCCCCAAGTGAGTGTTACAGTCCTGCTTCGCTCTGCTCTGCTCTGCCAAAAGAAAGTGGTCACCCGAACCTCATTCAAGAGATATATTGGAGGGAAGAATCCAAGAGAGTGGCTGGCTCTGCCATGGTGCAAAGAGGCAACAGCGAACTGAACACGCCAATACAGGGCTTCTAGGGGGCGGAGTTTTTCCAGGGTGGAGATTTTTAGAGTAGGAATTGGTCAGATTTCAATCTCTGAGCTCAGCAATTGACTGGATTTTGTGTTCAGAAATTGATTTGTTTCCTGCTCAGGGGTTGGTTGGTTTTCCTGTTCAGGGATTAGTTGCTATTTGTGCTGAGTTGGTCAGGGGCAGACTGTGTTTTTTGGCTCTGGTTTTAGGGTCAGGGTGTGTTTCTTTCAATGGCTCTGGTTTCAGGGCCAACGTGTGTTTCTTTGGCTGGCCCTTTTATCCTTAAACATGGATAAACTCCGTAAATCTCTGTATTCGTACATCAGTAATCCAGTTAACCTTGGGCAACTTCCTTTTCCCACTCACACCTTAAGAAGGATAATTATAGTACTTGCCTCTTGAAGGTATAAGAATCATCCTATGGGAAACATTCATTAAAACTGGCATTCCATAAATACTAGCTCTTGCCATTTTTTTCATGCATGTTTCATGTCATGAAGCATTCTTGAAGATAAATTTATTATTGTTTTCTTTAAATTTTTTGGTGTTTGTTTTACCTGTATGTATGAATATGGACTATGTGGTGCCTGGTACCCCCAGATGCCAGAAGAGAGTGTCAGATCTTCTGGGACTGAATTACAGTGGTCAGCCATCATGGGTGCTGAGAATCAAATCAGGGTCCCCTGGAAGAACACCCAAAGCTCTTAACTGGTGAGCTATTTTTCTAGCCCTGATATCAACATTTTCAGTGACTTCATGGTACTGTGCTGTTGTATATACCTTAATTTATCCAATAACATCCTCTATTTTGTTTATGTTAATGGTAAAGCAGTGATTTGGGGGTACCTAAAATTCTGATATTTGAATTATTTCCATCCTAGATTTGTGTTAAATGAGCTAAAGAATATCATTTAAAAACAATTAAAGTTTTTCCAGACAGGGTTTCTCTCTGTGGACTTGGCTCTACTGAAACTGTATTTGTAGACCAGGCTGGCCTTGAGCCCATTGAAATCAAATTGTTTCTGCCTTCAGAGTGCTGGTACCACAGCTTCCATAAGAGTATCAAAAAAGTTAAAATTTTTATTTGTTTTATTTTATGTGCATTCTTGGTGTTTTGCATGCGATTGGTGGCAGATCTTGGAGTTTACAGATCGTTGTGAGATGCCTTATAGGTGCTTAGCATTGAACTTTGCTTCTCTAGAAGATCAGCCAGTGCTCTTAACTGCTGAGCCATCTCTCCAGCCCTGAGAATAGTTTTTAAGAGACTGCTAAAGCTTATGCTAAATTGTTTCAACAGAAAAGATTTTAAGATTAGGGCTCAAATGTGGTTTTCAAACTGTAACAGCACGAACTAAAATCTTGGACCTTTTCATCTTTCTCTCCCTGCCTCCTTTTTTGAAATTGTCCCGCTGAAAGGCATACACTTCAGATTCCTGCACTTTTGAGACGGTCCCTTGGCTATGAAAGGGGCCAGCGTGTGAAGGGGGGGGGAAGGCAAGAGCAGATTTGAATGTCATAAACGCCCTGACTGACTGTCTTAGTAATCGTATCGGTTGACAGATGCAGCAGCGGTCACGTGGCATGAGCATGACCTCATAGCTCCCGGCTTGTGCCAGGCCCAGCGGCTGTGGGAGGAGGGGTGGGAAGCTCGCTGCATCACCCCCAGTTGGCAAGTTACTTAAAGGAGACTTGAGAGCCTGGGAAGTCTTCTTGGTCCCCTGAGTGCAGAGGGTGGAGATGTTCCGACTTTTCTGATGGACTGGAAACGATAATTCTCTGCTTCATTAGCAACTATTTGCTGCGTGCAGCTGGATGCCCAGCTCCGACTGCAGGCCAACCTCTGTGCCAGGAGATCTTGCCCATTTCCTGTCCCTGCACGCTGATTATCCACATCTTCTTGCCCAGGAAATAAGCTTGAGAAAACTTTAGGTTCTAGCCAAGAAGTGAGGGTAAGACAGGCAACTTTAGAGAACCTCACCAGCACCCTGGCCTTTGAGGTTGGGATCCCACCCCCTGGGGGGCGAAAACTTTGTGAAAGAAAGGAAAGGCCGAGGCAGGATGAGACAAAGCAGAACCACGGAGCAGAACTTACTTGGATCTCTAGGGCAGAAAGGGTATTTTTGAGAGAAACACCGATATAAACAGACTCCAAAGGAGAAAGGACAATATTTCTAAAGTGAAAGAGCGCTTCCTTTCCACCTACCCAGAGCCTATGACAGTTCCATTTCCCTCTAGAGTGCCTGTGACATATTGGCAAAGACCCAGGGAACATTTACAGCCCTAGATTTTGCATGCATCCTAGACATCTTCCTATTGCATGCAAATGCCTATTTCTTTGCAAGCAAACATGCCCTCAAAAGCTCCCAATCCCCGCCCCATGCTCTAACATTTTTCTTATGACTTCTTAAAAAAACAAAGCCATGTATCTTCTTGCACATTTTTAGGTTCACACATTCAAATATTTTTTCCCAAGCTTAAATAGTTACATGGAATACACTTTCTGGTATATTGCAAATATTGACATTTTAAAATAAAATGGTTACAGTACTCTGAAAGATATTTCTAAATGCAATACCACAGTGGTTGGCTACCCACCACCATCCCTTTTAAAAATACATGAACAAGTTGGACCCATTTCATTTTTCTTCTCCTTCAACATACATTTTCATTTTTAGCCCACATTTTTATGAATGGAAGTCTTTTGTATCCCCTATCAAAGCCTCGCTCACTCCGGCAAAGCTATTTTTGTATACCTGTGTATATATTCATAAAAAATGAGTTGGTTTAAATGCACACTATTTTTTTGTCATTTTAAAAATGATTTTTATAATATATTGACAATTTTATATTTAATCATTTATATCCCCATCACCCTTTCTAATCTCATTGACCACTGAGGTCTTTTCCCCCACAAGCTCCTCTCCTATTTCTCCCTCTGCGCATGTGTGTGTGTGTGTATGTTTGTGTTTGTGTGTGTGTTTGTTTGTGTGTGTGTCTGTGTGGGTGTGCATGTTTGTGTGTGTGTTTGTTTGTGTGTGTGTCTGTGTGGGTGTGCATGTTTGTGTGTGTGTGTTTGTGTGTGTGTGTTTGTGTGTCTGTGTCAGTTCAGGTTGCTTGGGTGAGTACAGCTAGCTAATCAGTGGCTACATTACTGATGAAAATGGTTCCCTCAACATCTACTCTTGTTAACATTTGGTCTGATTTCTTATCATAATAACTTGCTCACAATCAAAGCAAGTGCTATTTCAAATTCATAGTAAGTGAAAAAAAACATAGGGTCTAATTGGAAACTCATATATAAGTAGATGAGCTTTCTTCTACTTCTGTTAGCTCATATATCTGTAAAGGGATATTACTTATTTTTTAAAAGATTTTAAATTATGTGTATGTGTGTTGGGGGTGTAGGTGACTAGGGGTACTCTCTCAAGTCTGAATTGCCCCATCTGCTAGAGCTGGCATTACACAGGTGCTGGGTGTTGCAAAAGATTTCTGAGCCCATTTGGACCAGAAGTTCGGACCTTGCCCACGGCAGCTTTTTCCCCAAAATATGATTCAGACGTTTATATTAATTTCATACTGTTTGGCCTATATCTCAAGCACATTGCTAGCTAGCTCTTTCATCTTAATTCAACCCACTTCTAGCAATCTACCTGCCACATGGCCTGGCCCATGGCTCACCTGGATTCCTTACATGGTTCTTCTTGGGAGGGGGGGCTGGATGGAGATTGACTGACTCCTCCCTCCTTCTACCTGTCTTTACTCTGATTTCCTGCCTTTTGCTCCGGTGCTTGCCATAGGCCAAAGCAGTTACTTTATTTACAGCATCACATACAGAAAACAGTCCTACCACAGCTGGGAACTGAACTCTGGTCCTCTGGGAAAAGTTATTGAACATTTAACCCCTAACCACTGAGCCACATCTCCAGTCCCCTTACTGGGCATTAAAAGGGACTGAATCATCATTAACTTTATTAATGTGGATTAAAAAGTCTGATAGCAAGAGTGGAGCTCAGAGACATTTTCCAAGTCAGTGTAAAGAAAAGCAGGGGCTTTTGTGACCTCTGTCACTCAATTTTCTAAAATCCCTGAGTTATTTGATAAAAATGGTTAAAACTTGTCACTGACCAATTGCAATCGATTCTTCCACTTTCTGTGGGAGCAGTAAATTGGGGACTACTGGATTCACCCAGTCTTTTGTGTTTCTCCTTTTCACATCACACACCCCAGGATTGAGATTGTCCCTGAGTTGTTCTATCTTCAAACAACAAAGCCACACCTCCTAATAGCGCTCCCCATGAGATTATGGAGGCCACTTACATTCAAACTACCACAATTGCACACTACTGAGAGTAGAAACAGAAAGCCGCAGCAGAACGAAATAGTCACATTGAACTCTGAAAGACCACTGGCCTTCTTGGCTGGTTTGTCTCTCCTGATTATGTCCATCATTTCTCACTCAACAGGGTGTATTCGAACACCCTGTTTGGGGTGCTATTTGGGGATGTTATGAAACCTTTAGGAGGTGCAACCATGATGGAGAAACACGTCACTGGCGTACACTATCCTTACTTCCAGCTTCCTCGCTCTGCTCCCTGAGTGTGGTGGAGATACGATCTTTCAGCTCCCCATTTCCACCTTCTTGCTTCCCCCAGCACCATGGACATCTGAATCTTTGGAGACATAAATTGAAATAACCTCTTCCTGAAGTTGCATCCAATGATAGAGTTTATCACAACAACAGACAAGGAACTAATATACTCTCCTTGTCAACCCTGGGCATGCCATTCAAGGATGCTTTGCTGACTTCTGTGGTACCTTTTCATCACTAGGAAAAAATTCTCTTTCTGCACAGTAGAACCCAAAGACACCTTTGGGCCAAGGCAATGGCTCTTTTGGCTGATGATGTAGTGTATTGCCAAGGGGTGTAGCCTGGCTATCCTGAAGATATAGCATGGTGCCCCCACGGTGTCTCTCCAGCTGGACATCTTTTGTCTTTGTAGCTGGTCCAGCACATTCAGCGTGCTGCTTGTCTGTGTCTCTCTGCTCTGGAGCATGCTGTCTATGCTGTTCTACAGCTACATCTAGCAGGTTTTCTCCATTCTTTGAGGACCAGTTTAAGAGGTTCCTCCCATGAAGCCAGTTCATGAAGACCAGACAATTAACAGGCTGGAAAAACAGTGGTTCTCAGGGTTAGCAATGGGTAGAGGGGTGGGTGACCTTTAGGGGGCCTTTGGTGGTATTTGGAGATATTTTAGTTGTTCCAACTGAGGCCAAGGATCTGGTTACTGGCATCTAGTAGTAGAAAGAGGTCAGCAATACCACAAACAACCAAAGCACAGGCGAGCCCCATTCCTACATCAACATACTGGGCAAAGCATCATCTGGCCTTAGATGTCTATCATAAATAGGCAAGAAACTCTGTCCCAAATGAGTTCTACTCTCAGAACCACTCTATGTCAAACTTTAGATTTTATGTGTGTGTGGCGGGGTGTGTTAATGCTTTTAAACACATTTTATGACTTCATTACCAGTGTAAAGTCCTCAAGTAGATGGTGACTTAGAGGCCAGAGCCTGTGTCTGGCAGGTCTCCCTGCTAGCACTAACATTGATTTCCTCTGGGTTTATGGACATAGAAATTGTCCATAAAGAAGAGCTGGTTCTTTTTGGCCTGTTCAAGCCTCGCTCTTAGGGGTTCCCAGTGATCTCAGACTCTGTTGCTACATCTTAAAAAGGAAAAGCCAAGAATGTGGGACAGACAAGGGATTCCTCGGTTCAGCTTGTGAAAGCTCCCATCAGCTGGCATCTCATATTCCCAAATCTCTGAGCTCAGCTGAGATCTAATTGAGAGAAATAGGTAAACTTCAAGGTTGCAGGCAGATTTCTGTTTAGCCTGGAGCAGGGAATCTATGAACTGTGTGTTTAAAATCTGCAGTCACAGCCTGGGAAACCTCACACCCCGATTCACTATAAAGAAGAGCTGGGATAGATTTCTCTCTCAAATGTAGCACTTTTTTTTTTAGGATCTCAGCTCCTTACATTTATAGATACACTGCAGATATTTACAAATGGAGCATCACGGAACAGTTTAAATACAACTGACTGGAAGAACAGTGTTCTAGCCTCTTATCCTGGTGGATCATACGTCATAATGATCTGGAAGGTCAAGCTTAAATCTGGAATCCACATACTCCTCAGATGGCTTTGTGAGAACATGGTGGCTGTGGAGAGAGCTGGCTCTAGCTGGCACATAATGTCCACTCGTCAGCTGTACTCACAGCCTATAGGTGGCTCTCCTTTCAACCCCAGCTCTGCCTCAAGCTTTGAGATGTGGAGAGTGGAACTGGATAACACCTACAGATTCTAAAAACAGATTCTAGACCTTTGAGGTGGGACGCCAGGGTTTCCTGGTCCAGAAGGAGAAAGCATGAATGTGGTTGCATAGGTCGCAGGGATAAGGTAGATCCCATAAGAAAGACTGAGGGTGGAGTGGTCTGTTAGCATGTCAACCTAAGGTAAGGTTTCTGTTGCATAGGACTGAGAGTCAATCCACAGTAGTGGTAGCTACATGATGGGCCCTGAGGCTTTCTGAGGTCACTCCCTGCCCCTACCCTACAATTCACAGACTGGGAACCTCAATAACCTTCCTTTTTTTTTCTTTGATAACAGTTTTATTAAGAAATTATTCACATAACACACATTTTTACTCATTTTAAATGTATAATTGAAATGCTTTTAGCATATTCATAGAGCTGTATAACCAATTACCACCACAATCAGTATCAGAACATTTCATCACCCCAAGGAGAACCCTGTACTTCTTATCTATTACCCCACAATTTCCCTGTTCCTATAATCTTAGGCGACTATAAATACATTTCTGGTGTCTAGTGTCTCCTGCTCTGGATATTTCATATCAACAGAATTAGACAAAATGTGGTCTTTTGTGTCAGGGTTTGACTTAGCACAAATGTTTTCAGGGTCCATCTATGCTGCAGTGGGACTAAGTATTTTATTTCTCATTATTGTGAAATTGTATATTGATGGCCCACATTTTCTTACCCATCCACCATGTGATGAGCATTTAGGTTGCACAGTATATATTGGCAGCATCTGCTGTCCACTAAAATGCACAGTGGGCTTGGGTTCCTAGCCAGGCCCTGCTTCCACTCCCTTGGCACCATTACCAATGCCTCCTCTCTCACCAGGCTACTGCAGGGCTGTTTGTACCCAAGAATGGAGGAGAGGGCTGTATTCCTTGCAGAAGGGCACATGCTACCACAGGTACCCCAGGAACTCGGCTCCTTGTGGCTTTGGGAACTTCTTAGTTTGGATTCATCTCCTCTCTTTCTCCATAGACTAGCTGGGAAAAGATGCTACAATACCCCTTCTTGATGTGGATATGTCTTTCTGTATGCTGTGTTTTGGCAATGGCAGGCACCATAGATATTGGTGGGAAACCAGACCATAGATAGGAGGAGGGCAGAGTCAAGAGATGTGATCCCGCCACTTATGATTCAAGATGTAACAAAATAGGTAAGCCACGGGCCATGTGGCAGGACAGAGTAATAGAAATGGCTTGAATTAAGATGAAACAACTAGCTAGCAATATGCCTGAGCCATAGGCCAACCAGCATGAAGTTAATACAAGTGTCTGTGTTTCTTTGGGTCTTTGAGATTGCTGGTCCAGATAAGCAGTGGTGGGCAGATCCGGACCACGGAACTAGGCCTTACTACACCTTCTATGCTGTTGCAGAGCCCAGGTGGCACAATGGAAGCAGAGGTTTTGCCCTTGTATGACTCAGAGTTCTTAGTAATAGTAAGTGGACCACCAGGGATGTCTCTTAACTTCTGCTGGACCTTCCTGTGTCTTCTCCCTGTATCTTCCCATCTCTCAGCTTTGCTTTTCTTTATATGACCTTCATTTGCAGGTAGCTTTTCCCCGGGTGAAACATGATAGATACAGCAATTCTGCACATTTCGTCTCCCAGCTTAGTGCCCAGTAGAGAGTGTCCTCAGTCAGAGAGTGAGAGGAGAATGCTGCCGTCCAGGAGACCACCTCAGTTTTCTCTTTTTTTTTATTCAGTTCAGGACCTATGCTCATGAATGACCATGTGCAGGGTGGGTTTTTCCTTCTTATTTAAGCCAATCTGAAAACTCCCTCAAAGGCACACTCAGAGGCACATCTCCTAGGTAGTTCAAATCCAATTATGTTGACAGTGGTGACTGGTTATTCCCAAACCATTCCAGCCATCATCTTTCCTACCCTGATGGACTGTATCCTCTGGTCTGTGAGCTGAAATTGACCTGTCTTCCTCAAGTGCCTTCTATCACTTGGTTACAGACACAAGAAAAGTAATTAACACAAGTCAGCTCACCAAAGCTCACAGAGGAAGAGGAAGTGCCCCCTCAAAATATCAGAGAAAATACATTTTGGATAAACATATATCTAGTCACAGGTGCCATGGTAAGAGATGCTCCATTTGTCTGGAGTCAGTCCAACTAGCAGATCCTACACATTCAGAATTGTAATCTGGATATTCTTAGACTGAAGCTGTGGTCCTTACTATACACAATGACCTCCTGAGAGCCTAAAAATTAATTAGCATGATATTAAACTTCCTAATGAAGATTTATAATGGAGCATAATGTCTTAGGAATCCAAGAAATGCTGCTCTAACAGTGGACTCATAGGCTTCACAGCAGGACAATACTGAAAACATTTTGAATCCAAGAGGTCTTTTAGAGACCCAGAGATTCACCTCGTAGGTGCCCACTTTATCGATGTTTAATGTTGTGCTTGACTTAATTTCACAGTAACTAATTTATATTCAGGAAGAGTAGAAGCAGAGGAGTCCTGGGGTCCTAGGCAAATTGAGGAGTATTGTAGGCAGCAGCAAAATGCAGCTCTTCCTCCAGATCCCCCCTCCTTTTTCCTTCCCCTTTCCTTGCTCCTTCATTACCATGGCAACTAATGATGCTTCTTCCTCTCCTCCTCCTCTCTGGTTCTCTAGTCCCCAGACCCCACCTGTCTTTGTCTCACCAATATCAAAGAGCAGTTGCCAGCTTCTCGCATGTCACAGCCAGGGTCCCCAGCCTCTCCCATGTCACAGCCAGGGTCCCCAGCCTCTCCCACATCACAGCCGGGGTCCCCAGCCTCTCCCACGTCACAGCCGGGGTCCCCAGCCTCTCCCATGTCACAGCCAAGGTCCCCATTGTCACCCTTTCTTCCCCCTTTTGACACCCTTTCCCACCTATCACCCTTCCCCCACGGCTCCAAACTGAGCCTTTCTTAATCTTGATCTAGGCTTTAGTTAAATTCCCATCTATAAGAAGTTGTATGAAAATTAGATTTTTGCCACTCTAACCTGATTTGAAATGCATTAAAAAAGAGATCTGCTTCTTGGAACACCTCAAGGTGAGGCAATTTGGGGAGGGAAGAAAGAGTCCCATACTGGCGCTCTGAACTTCAACATGAATCACATTCTATTTCTGTACCACTGCGCGCGGGAATCGCAGCGGCTGCGCGCGACAGCAGCAGCGGGCGGAAAGAGAGGCAAGACTTCTGGCCCGGCGCGCGGCTGCGCGCGGCAACAGCGACGACAAAAATAGAGGCGAGATTTCCGGCCCAGCGCGCTCAACAGCTACGTACAGATTCGGCGCGTGGCTAAACTCTCTTTTGCTCTTTTATAACAAAATAAATCTTAGTTAAAACATATCAATTAGTGACGAGTTTATTCCGCGATATCTGTCTGAAGAAATTCCCAAGCATGTCTCTGAGGGAAACAGAACCTACCCTAAAGAAATAGCATATTGAGTTCGAGATTATGAGCTGCTGACCTCACACTCTGTCAGGGCCACAGAGTGACTAAAGAAAATGGAACCAGCATTTAAAGGCAGCAGGTTCTCACACAGGTGCTGAACCTGGTTTCCCTGGCCTGAGGCATGGTGTGTGCATCTCCACACAGTGAAGGGTGGGTAGGTGAGTAGGGCAGCCTGTCTCTGCCAGCTACACCTCCTCATTTACCTGATGAACTTGGGTTTCCCAGGCATCCATGTATCTGAATACTTATCCTAACTATTGTAACAACTGGGGATATATAGTATGTGTGCACATGTGTGTATGTGTGTGTGTATTTTCTGTATGTGATATGTGTTTTGTATATATTGTAGTTTTGTGGTGCATGTGTGATATATATGTGTAGTGTGTTTGTATGGCATATGTGTGAGGTATTATGGTACTGTAGTGTGTGTATATATAATGAGTATATGGTAGTATATAGCAGTGTGTGGTATATGTGTGGTGTATGTCTGATATTTGTGTGTATTTGAGGTGTTTGTGGTGTGTGTATGTGTATGTGCACACATGATATGTGTCTGGTGTTTGTGTGTTGTAATTGTGTGTGGTTCTGTGTGATATGGGTGATTTGTGTATGTGGTCTATATGTATGTGGTCTATGTTTAGTAGTGTGTGGAATGTGTGATACATATGAGGTGTGGTATATGTATATTGTGGTATTTGGTGTGTATAATGTATGTGGGTAGTGTATTGTATGTGTGATGTTTGTGTGGTATGTTTACTGGGGGTGTATGTATAGTAGTATGTCTATAGTATGTATACTCTGAGTAATGTGTAGTACATATGAGGTATATGTTATATGTGTAGTCTATATGTGTGTCTATGTTAGTATGTAGTAGTATATGGTCTATGTATAGGTGAGGTAGTATGTGGCATGTGTGTTGTGTGTTGTGTGTATAATACATAGGGATGTGGGATGTCTTTTTGTACACTGTAAATATGCTTTATTACCATTTGTTAATAAAAAAAAAAGCTGTTTTGTCCTATGACAAGACAGCTTAGAGGCAGACTGGAAATCCAAGCAGAAATAAAGATGGAGAGCGAAGTCAAGGAGAGACGCCTGTGAGACACAGAGGAAGCAGGATGAAAATGCTGCTCTGAGCAAAAAGGTACCAAGCCACTTTGCTAAACATAAAAAAAGAAGGGTTAACTTACAGTATAAGAGTTAAGTAGTAATAACCCTGAGCCATAGGCCAAATAGCTTGTAATTAATATAAACTTTTGTGGGATTATTTAGGACTGCAGGACTGGACCATGGGGCTAGAATGGGCCAGAAAGTACTGACTACAGCATAGTGTATGTGAGGTGTGTATATGAAGTGTGTGTGGTATATGTGTGTGTAATATGCCAGTGTGGTATAAGGGTTATGTGTGTATATGTGTACTGTGTATGTAAAATGTTTGTGTGGTATAGGAATGATATGTTGGTGTGTATGGTAGTATGTGATAGTGTGTGACCTGTGTCTTATGTGTTATGAGTACATATATGTGGTATGTGTATTGATTGGTGTTTATGTGTGATGTATATCTGAATATTTGGGTTACATGTGTGTAGCACATGACTCTATAGTATGTATGTGGTATATGTCTGTATGTGTGGTGTATGTGTGTGTGTGTAATATGTGCTGGGTATGTGTGATAGGTTTTTAACCTCCCCAGTGCTGTGATTATAAGCATGAATCACCCACTATGTCTAGCTTTTTTATTTTTTTAAATATAGAACAATAAAAACCTTTATTACATGAACTATTGATGATGGTTTATTTGCCTTTCTGGACTTTGATCTTCCTCAAATAGAATTCCAGCTCCTTGTCTTCTAGCACATAGCCATCGGCTCTGCCTCACTGGCCAGGTCTTGAGGGAATTCAGGCAAGAAGCTTGCCCTGCTGAAGGTGCTCTTCCAGAAGGCTGCTCATGTTGGCGTTCTTTTTCCTTTCATCGTGTTTCTTTTGAATTTTCTTTGATTGCTTTTTGTTTACTACTTCTTCCCCCTCAGGAGTCAGCTTGGTCTCCTTCTTATGGCCCAGAGGCAGCACATAGTGGGACCTCATATCACTGTCAGTATGGGATGGTGTCAACGAGCACAAAGCAATGCTTCACCAGGGTCTTGATGCTGACCAGCTCATTATTGGCTGCATTGTAGACAACACCAATGATCCTTGTTTTTCAAGTACAACACTCAGAACCTCAGGAAAGGTTCCCCACATCCAATCTTAGGGCACAGTACTTCTTATTGCCTCTTTGAACTCAGACTGTGTTGTGTGTATACAACGGGAGCCAGTCTTAGTGTTGGCCGCAGGTTGTCCAAACTCATACTTTTGCTTCTCGTGGATAGGGCTTTTGCATGGCTAACTTTTTTTATGACTGTGCTCTGGGTACTGAACTCAGGTTCTTTTACTTGCAAGGCGAGTGATTTACTGACTGAGCCGTATCTCCAGCCCCTGGATTTGGGGCTTTTAAATACGTCATTAGTTGAGGCCCCAGGTCAGTGTCCATGGTGTCCTTAGGTACTTTCCTCCAGGTGGAACATGGCAATCATCATTTAAGGCACCATGCTTTGGAGGACTCATGCAGGCCTCTCTGAGATCAGGTCCTCTAGCACACTATTGGGAGGCTGGACACTCACGGTAGTCATCTTCAGCATCTTTGCCCCGCCCTAAGATCATGGAAGGTGTGAGCTATTGACTGAGGTGAGACTTATTGATTTACTGCCTATAAATCACCCAGGGGACTTCTGAGTGGGCTGTGTAACTGACTTTGGGATACCCTTGCTTCTGGAGGGAAGCCTAATAAATTCAACAGGCCGAACTTCAGTGGAATCCCTTTCTTGGTCTCCCAGACCCTATCTGGGATGATCAGACACTTTTTAATGTCTTTCTAGAAAAAGCTATTCAACAAGGATCTTTGGGCACACGGAGGGACACGTGAGATATGTCTGCATAGAGGAAGGCCACATGTAAACCAAGGCAAGCAGCACCTTGGTCTTCTTAGGCTTCCAGTCTCCAGAACTGGATGAAATACGTGTCATTTAAGACATCTGTGTCATTAGTGGAGGAGTCCAGACTAGGTGGCCATGGGATGACTGCCCACAGAGTGCACTGGACAGGGAGAATATACTGAAAGAATTTGGTCAAGGTCCCTCTTGCAAGAAGCCTTCACACAGTCTGAGCTCCCAGAGCCTTTCCTGGGCTCCCTTTTTGTTCTTTTTTGTTCTTTTGTTCTTTGCTGCCTGTGGAGTTGCTGCTGTGCCCAGCAACTGGGTGCAGCCACACTATTCATGGCTCTGGCACCTGCAGGATCCGAAGCTACAGTGGACGCATTGCTTATTGGCTGTCTGTGGCATATGTGGTATGTGTAGTGTGTATAATGCATAGTGATGGGGAATGTATATGCCCTTACTGTGTGGGAGGGGGGACCTGACACTCCCCTACCTCTCCGCAAAGTCTCCTTGCTCTGCATAGAAGGACTTCCTGGTGGCTGACATCCAAGGACTTCCTTCTGTCCCAGGGCTGAGCAAAGACTCCTTTGATGAAAAGTTTAAGTTGAAGTGACTGTCGTCTGATACAAGAGGCTCGAGAGGATTAAAAAATGCAGTTTTCTTCTATTTTAGGGTTTTATAACCCAGAGAAGGAGTCAGCTAAAATAGGGTACAAGGCAGGAGGGGAATCCCGACTTGGAGACTTGTGAGGTCTCTGTGGTCCTGTGATGATGAGTTGCTAGGAACCTACAGTGTGACATATCCCTGGAAGATGCCTCCTTTATGCCCATAGTTTGCTCCCAGAACTGGGATGTGCATGTAACTGCTGGCCTTGGATGCTAGACTCAGAAACACCCGAAGCTGGACACACTCCAATGACGACCTGAGATCAGGCAAGGGAGAGACTCTAGACTTAAGTGCATCTCTTGCAGTTTTGGAAGGATGCCTGACACTGATCTGTGTTCTAAGTCCCCAGGCTGGACCACTCCCCCAGTGGTAGGGGTGAAAGCAGTGCTAGGCACACATGCATCCAGGTGAACTGCCCACTGTGCTATGTAGTTGTGTCCTGTTGTGCTCTTCCTTAGATGGACACCCCATGTGGCCAGGCCCACGCTCTCTCTACCTGTCTCAACCAACTCAGTAACTCAGGCCTTCCAAAGCAGGAATGGTGGGCAGCTAAGTTTCTATTCAAATATTAACCCTCACCTTTGTCCTGTTGGAATCTTAATTTAATGATGCAAAAATGCTCAGGTAGTAACTGCAATAGAGCAAGACATAGTAGAGGCTCCTCTGTCTTGTATTCTTGCTGAGGCCATTTCAGGTTTCACTAGAATTTGATCTCCTTGATGGAGAATCCCATGGAAAATTATCCAGCTCTAGTCTAAGAACCCGAGGTCAAGATGCCTCAGCTAACTTAACTTCTGTTAAACTGCCTGCTTGTGTAAAGCTTCTCTCCTGAAGCTGCTGAGTGAGATACCAGGATGTGGTTTTTGCCTTTAAAAGACCCTTGGTCTAAATGCTCAGGGCTTTACTCAGGTCCTTGAATACCTGGCGGGAATAAAGACTTTCAACTGGCTGTAAACTATGTCTGAGTGGTCATCTCTGGGGGCTCCCCATACAAAACATCACCCCCACCCAAATGCCCTGTAGCTAGTACTAGTCCCATGACTGTGTTTGACCAGTGAGATATAGTCAGAAATCTGTGCTTGGGGCTTCTTGGAAAGTCTTTTTTTTGGAGGGGGGGGGGACTTTTAAAAAAGATTTTGAGACAAGTTCTATGTAGACCAGGCTGGCTTTGAACTCACAGAGTTCTGCTTGCCTCTGCCTCCTGAGTGGTGGCATGCTCCACCACTTCCAGTCAGGAAAACTTTTAAAAAGCGGTCCTTCCTCCCTTGACCTGCTCTTGACCTGTGAACTTTGTGCATGGAGCTGTGGGAACATTGTCAGAGAACGAGGCTGAGGCCATAGGATAAGAACAAAATACATTGTTAGAATGCTGGTGTAACAGCCAGGAGCCGGGGTCCTCTGCCATCTCCATAACACTGTCACCAGCCTTCAAGTCTCTGGGTTTTGTTTTATAGTCAAATGTAACACTCAGACTCTGGACCTCTAAAAGGGTGTTTCTAGACTAGCAATGGGAATAGAAGTCAAGGCAAGCATGGTTTGCAGACTTTTTTTTAAGGGAGGGGTGGGGAGGCTTTCCTCTTGTCACTTCTGTGTCCCTAATTCTTCTCTGTGAGTTTCAGGACTCCTAGTTTCCCAGAGGATCAAAGTTCATGTTCCCAAGACCAATATCCAAGACCCTAGGAGGCTGGAGCAGTTAACCGTCCACCCTATTAGTCTTTAATACTACTCATCTGAGCAAGAATATCCCATGCCTTCTGCTTAGAGGATACACTTCCATGCTGATTTTATGTGTTCCCTCTCTTGTTGCTAGGTTGGTTACCTAGCTGTGTCTCTTTCCTGTCCTTTGTGGCTGGTCTCGTCTGAGTTTCTTCTCTGCGTTTCAACAAGACTTGTCCTAAGTTGTAGGGTGATCATGCAGAGGTGCATCTTTCTGAACTCAGGTCCTAGATTTCTGGCATCAGTTTTCAAACGTTACATCTGGGCGAAGGGCAACAGAGAATTTGTAACTATAACCCAGGGTATGCCATACTAATGATTTAAGAGAGTTTATCTCTTAGGTAAAACAAAAGCATTTAGGTTCAGTGTTGCCAGGCAACAGGAGTGACAGGATGGCCTTAAGACATTTAATTTTTACCCAGTTTTCACCCCTGTTTGCAATGACAGGCCTGCAGCTCTTTGCTATTCTAATCTCCTTGCCTCACACTCATGCCAGAAACCTGGATCAAATAAACGATCTTGAGAATTGACCCATAGCAAACATTTCCTTCACTGGAAGTTTAATGAGAAATGCCAGTTTTACCATTTTCAAGTTACAAAGTGTCTGTCACACAGGCAGGTAAGTGGGGATGGATGCATTGAGCTGGGCAGAGAATGAGAAGTCACTGTGGACATAAATGGCATGCTAATGTGTCCTGACAGTATGGTCCCAGGACGATCTTCTCCGTTTCACTGAGCGACACTCACAGTACCCAGCCAGCCGTAACTATTTCAGCCCTCTTAAGGCAAAGCCCCGTGACAGGGAAGGGAGGTGGGTAGAGAGTCACTGAGTGCACAGCTGTATCTGGAATCACCCTGTTTGTTGTGTTATCCCTTCATAGGGCTCTCAGGGCCAGAGCTGGCCATCCTGTTGCTTGGGCTGGTTAGGGTTGGTGTTAGGGTTAGGGTTAGAGTTGGGGTTAGGGTTAGGGTTAGGGTTGGGGTTAGGGTTGGTGTTAGGGTTAGGGTTAGGGTTGGGGTTAGGGTTAGTGTGGGAGTCTATAAAGAGAGGTGTCTTTGGCTAGTTAGGGGCTTGACTGGAGGGAGTGGAACGCCTTTTCTTGTGCAGATCTTGCAGTTTTGCTTCTGGGCTCCTGTTGAGCCTCTTTTGTTTACTTTGGAGAGTGGAGAACAGAACTGCTACAAAAAATTACTTTGATCTTGTCGGTAGGTTTGTATCTGTATTTTTTTTGAAGTTTGTGTGCCTCTCTGTGTGTGTGATACTGGGATGTGTTTGTGTGTGTGTGTTCTATGTTGGTTATGAGAAGAGCCTGGAGGGTGGCTCCTCACACTTGCTATGTACTGGGCCCACCTCTGTGTGTGTGTGTGTGTGTGTGTGTGTTTGCATTATGTTGGATTTGTGTGTGTATGTGTGCAGTACTGTTAGATGTTCCCATTTTCTGATAAAGCAGCGATGATGACTTCCTCTAGGCTCTCTTCTCTTCTTGGTTTTGGAAATGAGGCTGTATTTTTCTGCTTGTCTTATCAAGTGAAGCTCTCACTGCTGTAGGGGACCCTGTCCCTTAGTTCTTAGAAACTATCTCAAGTTCCCTGGTGTGAGTAGTGTGTGTGTGTGTGTGTGTGTGTGTGTGTGGGTGGGTGTGTGTCAGTGTGTCTCCTTTTAACCAGTTGTCTGAAGGTCTGGCCAAATGCCAAATGGATCTTGAACAGCTTGGTGCTGCCATCCTGATGTGTTTGCACATCTGTAAGGGCCCAGGATTCTTGGCTTCTGAGGTTCCCTGTAGTAACAGTGAAGAATTACCGTGGGTTTGGTGGTTTAAAACACAAGGGCTTTCTTCTTTACAGTTATGGAGTTCAGAAATCTAAAATGGGTTGGCAGGGCTGTTTCTTTCTGGACGTCCTGGGGATAATTCATATTCCGGATGTTTCCAGTCTCTAGAAACCACCCACATTCTTTTTTAAAAAAAATTAATTTTTAAAGTTTTATGTACATTTGTGTTTTGCCTGCATGTGTGATCTGTGTGGGGGTGTGGGAGTGTTGGATTCCCTGGAGCTGAGTTGCAGATAGCTATGAGCTTCCATGTGGGTGCTGGGAATTGAATCTTTGTTCTCTGGAGGAGCAGCCAGTGCCCTTAACCAGAGCCATCTCTCTAACCCCCTCAACTGTTCCTTGACTTGTGGTCTTTCATCATCCTGACCCTGGAGGATGGCTCCCACATCTGTTATGATACTGGACCCACCTGGATAATCCAGGCTCAGTTCCTATGACAAGATTCTTGGACATGTCTCACAGTTGAAACTGAGGGCAGGAATGAAGACATTCTAATCTAAGAGGCATGCATGCTCCCTCCTTTGACCATCAGACTATTGAAATAATTGATCTCTAGGAAGTGGAATTTCCCTTGGAGTCTCATATTGGGGGAAGAGAGCCGAAGCCTGGAGCCTGCCACAGGAGAACTTGTCTGGAAGGAGATGTCATATATAGTTTTGACCATTTCCAGACCTTTTAGAGGAGATTCGCTAAGACAATGAATGCAAAGAATGCTTTAAGTATGCATCCCTCTGATCTCTTTTTAATGTGACTACATTGAATACATGGTATTTTTATTTATTTATTTATTTATTTATTTATTTAGGCTTTTCCTAATTGTCTAATTGGCCTGTGGAGGACACGTGGTGAAATCCAGTTTGTGAAGGCTTCCAGGACCCAGGTTCTGAAGCAACAGCCTTATTAACACTTTCTTTTGTGAGCTAAAGTAACATTCCCAAGACTCTGGGGATTAGAATAAGGATATTTTTGTTGGGGGAGGGGCTGAGTTTAACCTTACAATTTAAAGGAAGAAAAAAACAAAAAAAAAAAAACCAAAAAAAAAAAACCCAAAACACTGTATGAACATGAGTAGAGGTGGTGAGGATTCAAGTCAGCTTGGTCACTGATGTGATTCTATGATTCCAGGAAGATATTCTAGGGCCTCCTTGAAGATCTACCCTGAAAACCTCAACCTGTTAACTTGTGAAGTTCTCCCCTTAGGAAGGAAGCATGCTCTTCACAGTGAGAAGCAGGCTCAAGGCAGGAGCCTGGCAGATGTTGTCACACCTAGGTGTGGAGCTGGGCTGCAATGGGAGGGGAGGGGTTGATGATGCTTGGAGGACATTGCTTGCCAGTGATAGAAGAAGCGAAGGCACTTGGAAGTAGGACCATAGTGTTTTAATCAAACACAGCAAGATGGCCGCGAGGCAGAACAGGTAATGCTTGGAGAAGAGAAAGAAGACCATCTCCTTGGCAACGTAGATGATGTGGATGAAGATGAAACAGTACAGGAACATGGCGAACTGGTTCTGGGGGAGCAAGAGGTCCTGGAGGCCTCCTGAGAACTGTGGGGAGAGAAAACAGTACAGCTGGTAATACCAGGAATAGATTCAATCCTGTCGTGACCCTAAAGGTCATCTCAAGGAGGTCACTGGGTTGTAATACCCCTTCCCAAAGTCACAGAAGAGGAGAAAAAAAAAATCCTAGTGGCATCTCCATCACATAGAGGGATCTCGTTCATTTTGTATCTTGATCTAGTGTTCTCTCTCCTCACCCTGGACACAAGGCCAATACTGTTCTTTCTCTCTCTGTCTCATCCTGTCTAGTGGGGCTGCCCATGTGAGTCTCCAGGACTTCAAGGTTCCAAGCTCTGGACTCCATTCTTAGAAATATCCTCTGACTATTGTCTCCTGATAGCCTAGTTTTTTTGGACAGTGCCACTCTGAAGGTGTATCCCTTGAGCTCAAGTGAATGTCTCAGACTCCCTGTGGCATATTTCACATGGTTCTCCATCCTGAGGTTTGCTCTTTCCTGGGACACATGGCTATAGCTATAGGCTTGCTGACCCTACAGGAAACTAGGTTTTCAGATAGGTCTGACTGTGAGTCTGTAACTAGGCTTAGACTGACCCTATTCATCAATGTGTGAGGCAAAACATTTTGGTCTGAGCTAAAGAATTTTCCATGGTTTCTGCTCCACAATATTTTTGAAGATGTCATATTTTAACAGCTAAATGGCAAAGAGTGAGATGCCCTAACCTAGTAAGAAATATTAGTTTAGATATATTCAGTGTAAGTAAATGTATTCATGTATCTATTCATCCCTCTTTGGTTTATCCCTTCCTTCCAACCACTTAGAAAAAAGCATAGAAGGCTCCATATAGAAGCCACCTCCCTTTTTAAAGTAAATAAACCATAAATAAAACCATTTTGGAAACTATTCCCAAGGGCCCAGGCCTTAGATACATCATTGATGAAAATGACCACAGCACATGAGAAGGTAACTATAACAAGACAGAAGACTAAAGGGATAGGAAATGATTTTAGCTATGCAGCCTCTAAGGAATACAGCAAGGAAGGCAGGAGACCAGAGCAAGAAATGTGTTCCCTAGACAGGGCAGTGCTCTGTAGGCCGGGGCTCTGTGCCCTGACCTCTGCCACTCTGCAGCCGGCATGTTTTTAGTCTGAAATGAGGCAGAAAGCTATGATATGTGGGTGTCTGTGTGCATATACATACATACATATACACACATAAATGCATACACACATATATACATACACATGTATACATACATATATAATATACTAGTCCAGTGAACTCTGTCTTGTCCAATATATATATGAATACATACATATACCTATATTATATACATATATAGATACACATACCATGTCCTTTAGACTTTTCAAAACACTACTCATGATCTTTTAAAAAGTAGAGGACTTTGGAATTGGAGAGATGGCTCAGAGGTTAAGAGCACTGGCTGTTCTTCCAGAGAGTCAGAGTTCAATTCCCAGCAACCACATGGTGGCTTAGAACCATCTGTAGTGAAATCTGATGCCCTCTTCTAAATAAATAAATAAATAAATCTTTAAGAATTATCTGAACCCTGGTCCTGACCAAAGCTGTGGGATCCTTGGACTCCTCCCTGAAGCTTTGAGTCAAAACTGGCCCTTCCTTCCTTCACTGTGATTGTGAGAGAGTCTGTCACAGTGATAAGACAAGAAACCAGAACAAACATTCCTGATTTAAATAGTTTCTTGTTCAAATCTCTAACAGTTTTTATCCTTGGACATTGAGAAAAATCTAAGAACATACAAGACTTGGAAAATATCACGGAATGTGTGGGTATTCTAGAGAAAGACAAATGTTTCTTGGATATTAGGAGAGAAAAATGCATTCCAGATGTCCTGCTCAGTAAGCTTGGTTTGGCCCAGTAATATCATTTAATGTATAATTAAGCATGTATTTTGTGAGCAAGAAAAAAATAAGGAAGCTAGCAGTATTCACTGAAAACAAATCATATAAAACAAACCCATTTTCTCTGTAAAGAACTGACCAGTCAATTGGACAAATGATTCGTAATGCCTTATTCTGGGAAATCTCTTGACACCGGGCTCAGGACAGGTTTCCTAGGCAAGTGCAGGACTGTGAGCTGGAGAGAATGTAACAGCATGGTGTTGATTGACAGAACCCCAATAACCTGTAGTGGGATCTTGCAATGGGATTTACTTTGGGTCAAACCCCTCTCAACAATTATAGCAATAGCTTAGCTAAGGGCAAGCTTCTCAGAACAGAAGATGACTCAGATCTGGGAAGCATAGCTAATACATCACATCCCAATAAAACCGAGAAGTGATGAATGTAAGCTGCTGCGTGTGGGTCAAGAAGTGAAGTGTATGAGTTCATAAAAATGGTAATAGCTAACGATTATTGAACACTTACCCAATGTGCCAGTTCACTGCAAAGCGACTTGCATACATTCTCTCACTTATTCTTTTCAGTGACCCGTGAGATAGGTTTGACTTTCATGATAAGCAAACTAAGGCTCAAGGGGGATTAGTAATGTGTTCAAGGTCAAGTGGTTTGCCAAAGTGGTCGAGCCAGGGTTTTTAACACAGAACCAATGACTTCAGGGAGCAGAAGGCGCCACTGTTAAGCAATGACATCTTTCAGCATGAAGTACTTTGAATGGTCTGGTCACAGTGATAAAGTGCCTCATGTGGCATTTCATCTCAACTTTTCTTTTGAAATAGGGTCTCCTATAGCCCAGGCTAGCCTCAGAGGTACTGTCACCCTGAGCTGATCATTCTTCCTTCACTTCCTGAGTGCTGGGATCCTCAAGGCCCCACATATGGTTTATTTGGTGTTGGAGACCGAAGCCAGGGCTTCAGGCATGTCAGGTAATCACTCTACGAGCCCAAGCTACATTCTCACCCCTCGGATGAACATTCTTTCCCCACTTAGTATGGTTGAGCAGACATTTCTTGTGATTATGTTGCATTAGTCGGTTATAAGGCAGTGTATTCAACAGAGAAAACTCAGCCCTGAAAGGGGGTTGCTGGTTCTGTTGACATCTGGGGCCAGATGACAGAGACTACTGGGTCTACTTAGCACATCTTAAGATAATAAACAAAAGAGGGGGAAACCTGTGGTGTGAGTATTGAACCCCGTGAGCATCAAAAGGGATGCTGGGTAGAGGATGTGGTTTCAGGGTATCTCCTACTCTCAACTCTTTGAGACCTGAATCTCATTTAATGTGGAAATAAAATCAACCACATGGGGCAGTGGTCCCAGAACACCCTGCAAACTGACTCAAGGCACCAGGGGCTAGAAGCAGCTACATGGATGCTCGAATCCTCTCTGCCAGACCTGGGACCGGCAGACAGACAGCATAGTCAAGTAGGTACAGTGAATGCTATATTACCAGGCTCCAGCAGGCTGGCCCTTAATCCTTAGCACTACTCCACTACCTGTCGAGGCAAAGCCTGCTGCTGCTGCTGCTGCTGCTGCTGCTGCTGCTGCAGCTGCTCCATCACTTCCTCATGCTGCCTCTGCCGCTCATTCTCCTGGTGTAGATACTTGAGGCGTGTCAGCTCAAACTCCATGCGCACCTTCTCCAGTTCCATAGCTTTGTGGTGTTCTGTCTCCAGGGTCAGGGGCAGCTCCGTGGGTTCCGGTCCGGGTCCATCACCAGCCTGACCCTTGGTGGTGGGGCCAGACTTTGGGGACAGTGACTTAGGGGACCCTGGGCAATCTCTGTCCTCACAGGTTTCAGTCTCTTCCACGATGGGCAGTTCTAGCTTTGGGGGTTCTGCATCCTGGGGTGGGGAAGAAGCGGTGGGGTGATGGTGGAGTTAATGCGAGGCTCCAAGCCTCAGGAGCCTGGTGTGTGTTGCAAAGAGAATCCAGGCCAGGTGGTGGCAGCGCACACCTTTAATCCCCGCACTCGGGAGGTAGAGGCAGGCTGGTCTCTTGAGTTTAAGACTAGCCTAGTCTACAGTTCCAGGACAGCCAGGGCTGTTACACAAAGAAACGGTGTCTTAAAAAAAAAAAAGCCAAGAGTATGCACATGGCACATGGGGTTCTTGCTAGAAGTGTGCTTTAGAGACACTAGAAGAGGAGAAAGCAAACTGCTGTGAAGGTGGTACTCTTAAGTTGTGAGGCATTGGTAGGCGAAGCGGGCATCGGTTTAGAGAGGCCACTTTCCCGCTCCCCACATTTTACCTAATTGGTAGGCAACTGGTCTTTTAGGGACTCCAGAGTAAGAAAGAAGCCTACGGTCTGTGTTGAGAGAACCAGCCAACGAGTATATGTGTGTGTGTGTGTGACTAGCCATAGATGAAAGGGCCTCAGATAGAGAGATGAGACAGTTTCAGGTAGCATTACAATCCCATGAAGGGCTGCTGTTCCTGGTGGCAGTTGGGTATTATTATGAAAACAGGACACAGTCCCACTGTCCTTAGTGGAGCCTGCATCTCTTAGTTCATACTCTTAGAGTGCCCATCTGCCCCACCCCCATGGAATGGCTAGAGCCATCAAGACAGGAACCCTCTTACCAATGACACCTTTGGCTTCCCGTCAGGTGTGCTGTCGCCAGGTGCCACCTTGGAGAAAGTGGGGCAACTTTCTCCTGCCCCTCGGGCTTCCATTGCCTCTCTGTCCTCTGTTGCCATCTAGATAACCACAGTGCTGCCAACTGGGGCCAGAGGACATATTTTGAGACAACGTTTGGCTTCACCAGGTTCTGGTCACCATCATAATCCCCTATCCTCATAATAGCCACATTCTAGCAGTTGCTAGGGCACTTTTGGTCAGAGGCTGTGACACCTTTGAGGAGTCCTTGGTAAATACTGCCAAGTTGGGAGCAGCAAGCGAGTTCAGCTGTTAGAATTGTCTGCTGGAAAGCCTGATAACCTGAATTTGATCCCTGAGACTCACATGGCGAGAGAGAGAGAGAGAGAGAGAGAGAGAGAGAGAGAGAGAGAGAGAGAGAGAGCAAGCTGACTCCTGTGTGTATGTGGCATATGTGTACACCATATAACCCTAAATAAATATATGTAATAAAACATTCAAGAACAAAACTCAGTGAAGTTTTGGCCTTTCTTACCCCCCCCCAGGGCTGCCTTGAAAATGGGAATGTCGCTTGTTGGTGACAGAGGCCTACTGTATGAAATCCAAACCTTTAGGTTCGCCTTTTAAATACAGATTATATTGGGATAAATCAGTCTCCTCCTCCCCAATATTCTGCTGAATGCTCCCAAGTACCTCAGAATGTGACTTTATATGGAGATGGGATCTTCATAGAAATTACTGCCTTGAATGATGATGTCATTGCAGTGGATCCTAATCCAGTGTGACTAATGTCTTTAGGAGATAAGTACACTGATAAGTGAGAAAGGAAATGATACAGGCGCAGAGCAAGGGAGAAGCCTTGTGTTGGCTTCCACAGAGAAACAGAACCAATAAGCAGTGTAGGAAGAAGAAACAGGAGAATTAACTCATGAAATTATAGAGGCTGAGAAGTTTGTCATCTCCTGTCTGCCAACTGAAAACCCACAAAGGCTGGTACTGCTGGCTGTTATGGGTAGTCTGAGTCCAAAGACCTGAGGACAGTGATGCCCTTGGCCCTAGTCCAAGGGCAGAAGACCCAGGAATCCACTAATATAACCACCCCTATTCAACCTTCCCTTTTGTTTCAGTGAAGGCTTCTGTGGATTGAATGAGGCCCCTCACACTGAGGGTGGGCAGTCTGCTCTTTTATACTCCATTTCCTTATAGATTAGTTACACCCTTAAAGTTATACCGGTAAGTAAGCCTAATAAGATGCTAAGCATCCCAAAGCCTGGAAAACTTGACAAATGAAATGAAAAATTCTAGATTTGGATGAGCGCCTTCTGTCTAGCATTTTGGGAAAAACTGAGCCTGCTGATGCTTTGATCCCAATGTCAAGCTTTCAGAACACTGAGACTGTAAATGTCAGCTGACTGAGCCACCCAATCCATGGTACCCTGTTGCAGAATTACTAGGAAATAAATACAACTTGAACTGTAATACATCCGATGAGTAGATGGATAGTGTGTGTGTGTGAGGGGGGGTAAAGATTCTGGAAGGTGGGGAAATGACACTTTGTCATCTTTGGTTTTTTAAGAAAAATTTAATAAAAAATTCAATAGGTAGGGTCAAGGTCGCAGTACAGAAGGGGAAGGTGATACATTTGATCTCTAGTGTTGTCATTACTGGCTGTGTGACAGCTGGTAATAATGTGTATCTGGTGTTCATGCTCTCATTTATGAATGGGGAAAAAAGTGACAGAACCACCTTGCTACAGAATAGCACTAATAAGAAAATGGGATGTGTATTCCATAAGGGGCTAAGCAGATGACTGCCACCATGATTATTGTAATAATAATAATAATATGAATTTTTTCTATGAAATGAAGTAAGAGACATAAAATTTACATTTTTTTTTGGGCTGGAGAGGTTGCTCAGTGGTTAAGGGTGCTTGCTGCTTATGTAGAGGACCCGAGTTTTGTTCCCAGCACCCATGTCAGGCAGCTCACAGCTGCTTATAACTCCTGCCTCAGAGGATCTGATGATCCCTTTCTGCCTCCATGGGCACCAGCACACCCACAGACACATGGGTGCATAAATTAAAATCTTTAAAGACTTACCTTTTTGTGCATGTATATGTGAATGGTATAATGTGTGTGCTCACATGCATGTGGATGCACCTGTGTGTAGCAGCCTGAGTTGACAGTGGATATCTTCCTGGATCATTCTTATATACTGAGGCAGGGTCTCTTACTGAACCAGGGGTTTGCAGCTTTGCCTAGTTTGGCTAGCTAGATTGCCACAGGGATCCCATGTTTCTACCATGCATGCTGGGATTGCAGACTGGCTGCATAGGTGCTTGGGATTCTTGTAGGCAAGCTTTTCCCCACCGGTCCATTTCCCCAGCCCCGAGATCTCCCTTTCATTTTCACTGTTTAATTGCGCCATTGCTTTCCCTGACACGGGAAAGCTCTTCAGAGCTACTTTGTGGGGCATCTACCCGACCTTAAGTATAAGAGTAGGATTGCTCAGAGGAAATGAATTTTACATAAATAATTTGAGTATAAATGTGTGTAATATGAAGTTTCTGGCATGGACTAGCCCCAAGATCTGGACCAGCAGTCCCAAAGTTCCAAAGCAACACAGAGAAGCTTGTATTCATTTTATGCTGATTGACCTATGACTCAGACATATTGCTAGCTAGCTCTTTCATCTTATCTCACTCTATTTCTATTCATCTGTTTAGCCATGTGGCTTGGTACCTTTTCTCAGAGCAGCATCTTGGTCTCCTGTTCTCTGGGCCTGCTGGTGTCTCTTCTGGAGTCTCCCTGGTGTCTCTGCTCTGCTCTTCCTGTTCCCAGAGTTTTCTTTGTCTGGTAGCCCCACCCACACTTCCTGTCTGCCTTCATCCAATCAGCATTTTTTATTAAACCAGTAGGTGGGACAATTATTTACAATGTAACAGAACATAGTCCTACTACAAATATGCTCTAGAAATGGCACTGGTACTTTCATTATAAAACCATCCATTGTTTACATTTAATTCAAATTTAACTGGCCACCCTGTATTTTTATGTGCTAACTCTAGATGTCTTAGGTAAAAGAGCCCTGGCTAAACAAACAATTATATAACCAAATAATCTTTAGAAACCACCACACAGAGGAACATACAGTAGGTGCTAATGGTTATCAGCCATATATCAAATAACTATAAAATATTAATGACAAACTGTATAGAGGCTGCCTGACTTAGGCTCTTTTGAGGGCTTGGCTTAGCTTTTATCATATAAGTGTCCCCATTATCATCATCTTGTGACGAAGACTAGCCTGGACAGTGAAAGGAACACACGGGACTTTTAGAATCATTATTAATTCCTTCTTATACTACTGGGTAAAGCCAGGTTCAAGAATGGGGAAGCGTATTGTTAGCAGAACTTCAAAGAAGGGACAGAAGGAATAGATCCAGGGTGTGAATCCGGAGCCAGGCAAATATGGCAAAGGAGTCAGAGATGATGTAGTTGGCAAAGCTGGATGAGGCTTGGTAGAAGAGGTGACATGTCTGGTGGGGTTTCATAAGGCGAAAGGATGAGCATGGTCAAATCCCACTGCATAACCATCCATCTTCACCCCTACTCTTGCGTTCTTCCTCTGCAAGGGGGATATTTATGGAATTTCATTAATTCACTAAGCAAAATAGAATCTCAAAACTTCATTTCCCCTCTCTCAAGGTCTATTGGTCACAGCCTATCCTTTATGGATTGCCCCAAAGTTGGAGAGATGAGTCTCTTAAGCTGTAGTTTCTTTATTTTGTGTTTTATTTTTTTTTTTCACTCATGCAACCATGAAAAGAGCCTCTGCCTATTCCACTGAGCTCAGAGGAAAGGAGACTCTCAGTAAAGCCCTGAAGGAAAAGAGTCAACATCACATGGTGGCCCAGCAGCAAGGCCTTGGGATGGCCTGGCCTCATAGGGATAGTTCAAGGCAGTTCAGAGACACAGGACACAGGGATGATGTTCATGACCTGAGACCTTTACTTGTGTTTAACTGTTGCTATGACTTAGCTGCTTTGAGGGGGTGAGGGCGACGCTCTGCTACTGTGTGGTCTTCCTACCCTGATCTTGCCTCGTTTTTAAAAAATTGCTTCAAAGCTTTAGGATGTGTAGATTTTTGCTTCTTCCTAATTTCAGTTTATTCATGATACCAACTGCTAGCTGGTATAATCTTCACGGTCCTGACCATATGGCCACTCTCTGCCTTCTTGTTTGTCCTAGGTCACTTGTGATGTGCCTGGTAAATTGTTCCAAGGGTGAGAATCGGAATAGCCTGACTTATTGGCAGATCCTTTTGTTGTAGTCACTGGACAGCCTCACAGACAGTGCTCAGCCCAGTTCCCTCTGTGGTGTGTGTATATGGAAGGATGAACAGAGCATCCTTAGGTTACCAAGCAGTAGGGGCTCCAGGTGGACCAGTAGCTCTTTTAAGGGGTAGGGCAAACAGTATGCTGGAAATGAAGAACACATATTAAAGCAGGCATCAGTTATAGGTTTGGCAAAGAATCTGAGGTGTGAGTACAGTGCTCTTTAGGTTTTGTGCCCATTTGCTTCTCAAGATGTCCCCTTGTGAGGCAATGCATGCAATTATCGTGGCCTAGTATGCAGGGAAGCTGGGTATGCAGGACAGTGAGGTGATCTGAGTCTGGGTTGGAATGCAGGTTTTAGTTTCTCATCCCTGTGTTTCAATACAAGTCCTTAAGATGACTGGAGGCAGGGTGGGGGGGGCTTTAGCTTTAAGGCATCAGACATTTTCTGCATCATAAAAAGAAGAAAAAAAATAGTTGGTGTATCATAGAGGATTTTTACAACCTTATTTGTAATTTGTAATTTGAAACTTAAATTTCATCGAAAGGAACTGATTAAATAACCAATGTTGCATCCATGTCAAAACTACTAAGTAGAGGCAGGTGTGAGAATACAGGCCAGAATCTTAGCAGTTTGGAGGCCCAGGTAAGATGACTGAGAATTCACGGCCAGCTTGGGTTACATCATGAGATGTTGTCTCAAGCAAAACAAAACAAGGCAGATATTTTAAAGAATGATATGAAAAAGATAGTAGTTACGTTTACACCAGTATTTGTCCTCAGAGAAAGATAATCTAGAAAAGCAAAACCAGCAGCCCTATATGAGTTAAGATGTGAAAATACATACTTGTCTTGAACATGTCTGAAAAGAAAGAGGTTCCCAATGGCTGTTCTGAGGCAAGAGAACTGAGGAACCAGGCTCTCATGTTCTTGTTAACTATGCCATTTGTATTCTGACTTTTAAAAATGTGCATATATTATATCTTAATTAAAATTTCAAAGTGTGCCCAGAGGAGAGAGATCTGCTCAGCAGGGGTGAAGAGGTCAGAATGTGTGACGTGATGAACAGGCACTCTCAGAGGTACTTTGTCCTCTGGGGCCTGCACATCATTTCACCTCTTCTAGTCTGTTCGTTAGTCAGAGATGACATCTCGATGCTGAAGCAGCCCTTCCCCACCTTCCTGGTTCCTCAGTTACGGAACTCAGTGACTTTGAGATACTGTACTCAGGTGTACTGGAGTGGTACAGAGGGTTATTGGTAACCATAGTGATAGCTTGAGGCTACTGGGCACTAACTAAATGCTAGACACTGGAGATTTTCCATGGTGTGTTGCATTTAAATTTCAGAACAGCCTGTAAGTTAGGATTATCCCTGTTTCTCTAGAGGTAAAAACTGTGTTATGGGGAGGCTAAACAACCTGGCCCAAGCTCCACAGCTTGGAAACAAAGCCTAACTTTAGCATCAATGTCCCTATATTAAATCTCTCTTCTGACTGGAAATACCTGGAGTGATTTCTGTTCTGTTAATCCAACCCTGTGGATACAAAGATATTCAAGAGAGGAAATGACTAAAGATGCTCTAAGGCTTTGTGGAGAAAGACACATCGGTGTGGAGGCAAGTCGCTGTCTGAAGCATCCGGAAGCCTGTAGGCAGTGTGTGAGTGTTGTAACCATCACAGCTAGTTAGAAGACAGAACCCACACAGTGATTCCAGCAGGAAGGGAGGAGATACAGATAGTTACTAGTTACAATATGTTGAGAAATACAAAAAACAAAGAAGGTGGGGTCTGAAGAGGTAGTTTAGTGAGTAAGAGCACTTGCTGTGTTTTTTCCCCCAAAGACAAAGTATCTCTATTTAACAGCCCTCACTGTCCTGGAACTCACTTTGTAGACCAGGCTGGCCTCAGACTCACAGAGATCTGTCTGCCTGCCTCTGCCTACAAGTGCTGAGATTAAAGGCATCCTCCGCCACCCATCAGCTCGCTTGCTGTTCTTACAGAGGACCTGGGTATGGTTCTTAGCACCCACACAGAGGCTCATAACCTCTGGCAACTCCAATTCTAGAGGTACTGACATCCTCCATGGCCTTCCTTGCACCAGACACACCCAAAGCACACATATATGCAGACACGCAAGAATACACATTTAAAAAAAACTTTACAAAATTTCAGAAAAGTGAGGTTAGGGAGATGGCTGGGACATGGTGGTGGTAAGGTGCTTGCTGTACATGAAGATCTGACTTTGGTTCCCCAGGACCCATGTAAAAGCTGGGTATGGTGATGCATGTCTCTAATTCCAGCACAGGAAAGGTGGATCTCATATCTCACTAGGCAGCCAGTCTAGCTGAGTAAATTGAGGAAGATTTTCCATCTCAGAAAGTAAAGTGGCGAGTGAGTAATGGAGAAAGACATGGAACACCAACCTCTGGTTTCTGTACAAAATACATGGACCTGCATGCATGTGCACCACACACACATCACATACCATACACATACCACACACAATCACACACACATACACACACCACATACCATACACACACCACACACAATCACACACATATACACACACCACATACCATATACATACCACACATAATCACACATACACACCACACACAATCGCACACATATACACACACCACATACCATATACATACCACACATAATCACACACACACATACACACACCATATACCATAACACACCACACACAACCACGCACATATACCACACACAATCACACACACACACACACCACACACAATCGCACACATATACACACACCACATACCATACACACACCACACACAATCATACACACACACCACATACCATACACACACCACACACAATCACACTCTTACATCATATACATAATACAAAACATACACACTCACCTACCACATTCACACTGCATACATATACCACACACACATACAACACACAACCACACTCACACACCAAACACATAACACAAAACACACACCCACATACCACACACACACACACACACACACACTACAGAAAAGAAAATATGGGGGGCTGGAGAGATGGCTCAGCGGTTAAGAGCATCGTCTGCTCTTCCATACGACCCGGGTTCGATTCCCAGCACCCACATGGCAGCTAACAACTGTCTGTAGTTCCAGTTACAGGCAAACACCAAGGCAAATAAATAAATAAATAAATAATAAATAAAGTTTAAAAAAAAGAGAAAATATGTGAGATGTGCTCCTAGAGGCTGAGATTCAAACTTCACAGGAGAGGATATAGTTGAGCCACTGAGGTCAAGGTCAAGGGATCAAGACCAGCAAGCTTGCAAAAATGCCAACAGAACTCACTGGGATGTTGCCCAGGAGATGGTGAACTTGCCAGGAAGTCATCACCGACAGTCTCAGCTGGGGACTGGCCACAGGCACTGCTGAAACTCTGGCATGGCACAATGGTCAAGGTCAAGGGGTTATGCATTGAAGCATTTTGTAAGAAAGATAATCTAGAATTAGAAAACACAGTCCAGTGATGGTTTTCCCCTCTGCAGACACAGCTTAGAATCATGCCAGCAGGTAGCTTAAACAGCAAGGCAATTGTTAGCTTCAGATCTCCAGGAGGGCAAAACAAACAAACAAACAAACAAAAAACAAAACAAACCAAGTCAGTTTCCTTTTGACACACCTGCCTCACTGCCCTGCCTTTGAGAAGTCACCTCGGACTCTGTTAGGGGAATAGCAAGGATTGTGGTGTGCAATTCTTCCTTCTGTGGAGAATAAAGCAGAGCTAGAGAGGGGGTTCATGCTCCCTAAACACACGTGTATGGCCTACCTCCCGGCCTGCACTGGCAGACATTGCTCAGCCTGGAAAGCCCTCTTGGGGTGTCGCCGGCTGCTCCTGATAGGATGATCATTTCACATCTCTGGATGGATAAGATGCTGCTGTAGACACAGTTTTGTCCATAGAAAATGCCAGTGGCTCTGTTCCAATACTGGCTCCCCCTCCAACTACCAATTACAACATGGGCAGGCAGACCATAGGGTCACCTTGGGTCTGGACACCCAAGAAGAACCAGAGGTTCTGATTCATAAGCATGTTCTTCCTTTCTTTCTTCACCTTACTGTAGGTCAGCAGCAGACTATCCATTTTTTAAGTTCAGCTCAATTTTTAAAGTTTGGTAACAGTTATAGGTGTGTGTTATTTGCTATTTAAAAAAGCTTTATTTTGCTTGCATGGTGTGTGAATGTAGATGAATGTTTGTGTACGTGTGTGTGTGTGTGTGTGTGTGTGTGTATGTGCATGTGTGTGTATATGTATGTATGTGCATGTGTGTGCATGTACATGTGTATGTGTGAGTATGTATGTGTATGTGTGTGCATGTATGTGTATATGTATGTGTATGCATGTGTGTATGTATATGTGTATATGTGTGTCTATGTGTGTGTGTGTGTGTGAGTGTGTAGAGACCAGAGGAGGATGTAAACTGTCCTTATCTCTTTCTTTACCTTTATTTTTTGAGGCAGAGTCTTCCACTAAACTCAGAGCTCACCAATTCTGTAATTCTCACTGGCCAGCAAGACCCAGAGATTCCCCTGTCTTTACTTCCCCAATACTATGATTATGGGTACAAGATTCCTGGCTTGCTTTTTATATGTGTGGTGGATGGAATTCGAACTCAGGGCCTTATGCTTGCCCAACAACCACTTTATTGACTGTATCATCTTCCCAGTCCTACTTACATATGTTTTTGAGAGAGGATATCACTATATGATTGAGGTTAGTCTTAAATGTGTAATTTTCCTGCCTCATCTTGAGTTCTGGGACTAAAATCCAGATTGTTTAAAAGAATTTTGCATAATTCAGCTGTTTTGTCCCAATGCATATTTATTGGATCCTGGTTACTTTTTATATATTGGGTTTATGATAGCGTGAAGGAGCCCTGTGCTTCAGCCAGGTTGGTGCTTCTTAAGGAGAGAGAATGGATCCCTTGGAGAGGGATATTCCAAGAAAGAGCCTATGCCAGGCTAGAATCCTGGATCTCTGCACTTAGAGATAGAAGAGCCTGGATTCCTTCCAGCCTGCGTGCACAGAAACTCTCAGTGTCCACAGAGGATAGGCCTGTCAAACAAGAGCTGTTGAGCACAGTACAGCTCTGCCACCAGCCAGGCCAAGAGCTTGGCAGGTAGGTCATTGAGCACCCTGGGAACCACAGTGGGTAATGCATTAAAGCTTGTGCTGTTTCTCATGAGCCCTGTTATTTCTAACTTGTCATCTGTGAGCCAGACTGCAATTGTGTGGGCTCAGCATTCCATTGTCCTCAGAATGAGCTTTCTTGATTCCAGGTGCTGACCTAGATCAGGTTAGTAATGAGGGGGGTCTCCTCCTAAAAAGCCTCCTTGATGTCTCATCCAGTGTCCCTTTTCATCACCAAGAACTCCCCTTTTGTGGCAATGGGGAAAGCCCAACTTTGCTATCATATGGACCAATTCTGCCCTCTGGTGGCCAGTTCTTATTCAGCGGTAGCATGGTTTTCTGCCAGGGATTCCTGCCTCTTGGTGGAATAATCAGGTCACCCCCAGAGAAGCTGAACCCACAGACTCTTGGGGGAAAGGTTTCAGCTCCAAAGAATGCCTGATGGCAATCCAAACCTGTGTCCCCAGATTTGTGGAGGTTTGTGTTTTAGGGAGGAGGACACAGGCTGCCATCTGGAGTACCCAGGGGCCACACTGACAGGCTGAGATGGATGGAGGCATGGCTTTTGGTGTTAGGGACATCAGCATCAGGCTAGTGGAACAGGGCCCCTGGAGGCTCCTTCCAGCCTGCAGGAGATGTGCCAATTGTTGCAATATACACCTGGCTTTGCTTTGGGGTGTGGGTGGAGAGGGGGTCTCTGGCCCTACAAGAAATGTAGAACCAGGAGCTGGGCATTGGAAGTGTCAGGAAAAACAGAAAATGGAGGCAGGCAATGGGGCTTAATAAGCAAAATAGAAGCACACAGGCCTTGAAACTGGGGTAGCAAGTGTGTTATAGAACATAGCCCAAGGCCCACCTGTGCCCTTCAGTGCCTTCAGATGGCTTAGAGGGCCCTGGATGGGCTGGAGAAGTTAGCTGAACTCACAGAGAAAGATGGAGTGTTGAAGGGTTGTCCTCCTAGGCCTGTTTGGATTTTTCTAAGATTCCATGGTGCCTGAGTTTGGTCATGCTAAAAGCACTGGGCCTGTGTTTTTTCTCTGCCAGGTCTGGTCCTGTGTTGTCCTTCAGATTGTTCTACCCAGACCTAGCTCTGATGCCCTTGTTAGGAAATCAAGGAGATTCAGTTTGACTGGATCACACAAAGCTGCTGACAGCTGACAAGAATGTGGGCCCAACTCTTCTCATGAATATTTGCATTTGTGCTAGAATCAAGACCTCTTAGCCAGATGACAGCATTTTAGCAGTAGAGGTAGAACTGTGGGGGAGGGATGACTATCTGGATTCAGTGGAAGGCTTCCCAGATGGATACTTGTGTCTACAAGCCCTAAACAGCATGAGGTGGTGTTGTCTGTAGGCTGGTTTGGCACTTCCTTTGCTAGCTGGTGGGATCCAAATGGCTTTTACTAAACCAGGCATGGTAGGGCATGCCTGTAATTCCAGCACTTGTGGGTTAGGGTGGGCAGAGGCAAGAGAATCAGGAGTTCAGGGTCATCTTCATCTGTATAGTGAGTTTGGGACCAGTTTGGGTGACTCAAGACCCTGTATCAAAGAAATAAACAAAGGCTCATGTTGACAAGTGTGGAATGTGTGCCTGGGTCTCCCCTGAATCAAAAGACGTTTCATCTTGACTTGGCTTTCAGATATCAAGCCCAGGGCAGCATTTTTCTAGAGGGCATTTCTCAGGAAGCCAGTCCCTAAGGGATGTAGCCTGAGGCTCAGGTGTCTCTGATTACCCGGTCTTTAGAAGCCCCCTCTACCATACTAGTGCTAGATAAAGCTCCCAGTTCACAGTGGGGGAAGTGGACCCACAGAATCTAACACCTTGTTTTGTGCAGATGTCTCCAAAGTTCTTTGATTTTAGACTCACGTCCCCTATGTATACTATGCCATGTACTCACTCCCCTGAGAATGAGCTCCTCCAGAGTTCATGAGGAACCTGCTTTTCTCATCCTAAGGTCATTAGAGTGAGGAGGAGGATGAAAAGGAAGCTTTGATCTGCAGAAGCTGCTGTAAACTCACGACCTTGCTACTCTGAGGGGCTCTGACATTCACTTCCACTTGCTCCTTCTGACGACCTCAGGTCACAGCCCTTGCAGGCTTTGAAAGGACAATGTCTTCCTGGGAGGTAGACCAGATGTACCCAGTTCTGGATAGGCATATCCCTGGTAGTTTGAAATATTACCAAGAAGAGTGGGGAATTCTCTGGACACAACAGCTGAGACCTTGGCATTGTGCCTGGATGCCGCCATTGTCAGGCATTTAGAGGGACATGCATGTGACCATATTTTTATTCCCCCAGAGGGACTGATATGATTATCCTTGCTGATATGAAGAATTGTGCCTCACAGAGGTTAAGTAAGCCACCATGGCACTCAGCTGTTAGCCAGGAGAGTAGAGATTCAAATCCAAAGCTGCTTTGCTTGTGAGTTTGATTGTTCTTTTGACTTGCTTTTGCTTCCTTACATCCTCAGTTCTGTCTCACATGTGTGGATTGAGCCAATTAACCCACAGGTTCTCAGGAGGTGTCTTGAAAAAAGCCCACCACTCCCTCCTTATATCTCTTTTCTTCCTCCCCCCTTTATTTTATTTTGAAACAGTGTCTCATATAATCTATCATGGCCTTGAACTTGTTATGTAGCCTAGGCTATCCTTGAACTCCAGGTCATTGTGGCTCCACTATTATAGAATTATTTATTTGTAATATAGTATATAAAGGATTAATATTTATTGAGGGATTATATAAACATTTATGGATATAAATTGAACTTTAAGACAGTTCTTGGAGAGTGGATCTGTCTCATGCTGGATGGCTGATCTGCTCTCTGAGAACGAAGGAACAAAACAGGAAAGTCAGCATGCCCCCTGTCTCAATGGGGTCTGGCCACACCCCATTCAGGGTCCTGATACTCCAAATCTATGCCTCTATGCCTCTCTGAATAACACCTGAATCCCACTCCACTCCACTGCCTTACTGTTCAGGTTCTAGGATTTCAGAGTTCTAGGCCTCTGCTGTCATACTTGGCTCTATCTCTCACTTCTTTTAGACATTCCTCTCAAAGCCCCCCAGTGACCACCTTCTTAAGGATGTCACCCGATCTATGGCCATGAAGAAAAAGTATGACACATGACTTTAATTAGATGTTTCTACCTTTTCTTTCCCACCCCCTTGCCCCCAACATGCTCAGTAGATCATCTCCTCTGGCTGTTTACCTTTTTTCTAAACAGACTTCCTCTTTGGGAACTTGGAGCATATGATATCTCACGCTAATGCATGGACATCTCCAAGTGTATCTTGGCTCACATGCTTCATCCTAGACTTCAGGCTTTTTTGTGGGGGTCAGGGACCATGTGATTTGTGTTTACTACAGTGCATACATCTGGCAGGTGGTAGGTGTTCAGCCACATGCTTGTTAAGTGACAAATAAGGCAAGGGACCCTGGAAATAATTTCTCAAAAGGAAAGAAGGGTACAGTTGAATAAATCTTTGCTGTAGAAATTGAATACCCATTATCGCTCTCTCAGTGTTCAGGAATAGCTTCAGATTTGCTCTAAGCCTGGGCACATCTCTTCCTTGTAGCATTATTACCTCTGTCCATAAGATGGCGAGCAAAGCCAACAGGAAGGAGAAAGCTCATTTGCTCAGGGCCAGGCCTGAGTGAGCTTATAAATATGTACCAAGGACTCAGGGTTTCTAGCTTCATGAGAGTGAGCTGTTTAGAAAGGTCAGATGAAGTGGAAAGGTCCTAGCAGGTTGTGGCTGAGTCTTTCTTCAAGTGGTCTCTTTAATACCTTCAGCATTTTTACTGTACAGCTGAAAACGGCCTTGGAATCTCAGCAGGCCAGGACACCATCCCTGTCTGAAGCTCTCCTTGGAAATCAGTTCTAGTTTGTGGCCTTGGTAACTGTCCTGTGTACTGGAAGCTTCCAGGGGCTTCCCATTCAACTTTGCATGGGTCTTTTTATTGAACGGAGGTTGGGAAAGACATGCTGATTCAAACTGGCTAGAAAGAGGTATCAGCCTTGTAGAGTGGATAGATTGGAGAGGTTCCAGCCAGGTGGAAATTTGCCAAATAGCTTTTAAAAAAGAGGCCGAGAAGGCCAGCCAATACTGTATCTTCAAAGTCAATGTAATGCAAAAGTAAGGTCAGCCAATCCCACTGAGGGCAAAGGTGTGACCCTTGGAAGAGGTGAAATGTCTCCCCAGTCTTTAGCAAGACTGATTTCTAAGGCTGTAGCCATCTCCCTCCCCCCCATTTTTCTTGTGACCTAAATCTTCCCCTGAAGCCGAGCTGGGCTCTAGGCCAGGGTGTCAGTCATGGACAAAGGCACCCTGTTTTAAAGGCCTGGCCACTGTGCTTGCCTGTAAGATCTGGCAAATGGTGTAGGCCTCCCCCAGCCGATAACATAGACATATACAAAGAGACCAGCCCCTCCCAGGACACTAGCAACACTGCCCCCTCAGGTTTCTACTGTATGATGACAGAGCTGTGTCCCTGAGGCCACTTGGTTGTGGCTGGCTGTGTGGTGGGTGCTGGGCTGGGTTCTTCTTCCAGCTGACCCCATTTGGGCTTTGCTTGTTTTTTCTAGTTGACTAGAAAGTCCCGTTTCCTTGGGGTCTTTGGACCAACAGTGAACAGCATCCCAATGTGGCCTGTCTTCTCTCTCTCTCTCTCTCTCTCTCTCTCTCTCTCTCTCTCTCTCTGTACATACTTTATCCTCTTGCTACCCAGCACCCTGGCATCTCTGTCACTAAAAGGACAATGGCAGAAGACCCTGCTGGGCTGGTAACCTATTGCTGTGCAGAAGGGACATGGATCTTTTAGTTTTATAGGCAGTTTCTGCTCCTGTGGAAAATGGATACTTTGATCTACCTGTCATCTGGTCACCGTGAGTGCATAGACAGTGCAGATGACAAGTGAGGTGTACATGGGCCTGGAAGGTTCTGGAAGAAAGAAGAAAGGGTGAAAGAATGGGATGGAGTTAGACACATACCCTGTGTGTGGGAGGTATGCCAGGTGGAAATGGAGGCGGGTGGAGGCACAATGGCAAGAATCTGTGGGACATTTCCAGGTGTAAGCACATCCTTTTGGTTTAGACAAAAGCTGTGTGTACATGTGCATGGGAATTCTTGAGTAGGGGCATCCAGGAAGCTGCTGTGAGGGTAGTTACAGAGGCCCTCTCACAGCCTAGTATTTTTCAGAGCATTGCAACTACTTGGGCAAAGGCTGTGTTGAACTTAGCATTAGGAGAATTAATGTGGCTATAATGAGGAGGACTCGAAAGGCCAGGGGGATGGGGCCATTTAGGGGCATGAGTTCTGGGCTATAGAGGGTGACGCAGGAGACTAAGAAAGCACCTGGGGACAGGTGTCAACCCCAACCTGCAGAAAAAATGGACACAGGCTCCTGAGAGACTGGAAGGGCCACTGTATTGAGGAAGACAGAGGATCATGCACAATGATACACAGAAAGATAGGCAGCATCATGCAAAAAGTTCTGCTGTGGGTATCAGGCTCAGCCTCTCAAGTGCCCTCAAAGGGACCTTGTTCATCTGGCCACTTGTGTGAGGAGGAAAGCACAGCTCACAGTCAGATAGGGCCCTCCTATGCCTTCCTCTCACACTCTGGCTCCTCTTCCAGAAGGTTCTCCTTAGCCTGACTGTACGGTTAGCTCGGCCTCTGGTGCCAGCTTTAAGGAGTAGGCCTCTCTCTGCTGAGCTCTGAACACAGTTTATAGCAGAGTTCTCTGGCTTCACTTCGCTTTGGGCAGGTGTTCTGTCCCGCAGTGGCAGGATTCAGCTGTTCTGGAGGTGAGAAGAAAGTGTAGCCCCCTTTGGAAGGCTCTGTTTAAGAAGTGAGACCAGGAGTCCTGTCTGAGAAGGAGTGAGGGGGAGAGAGAGAGAACAGAAACAGAAGTTTCTGGAAGTTAAAACCAGCAGCTTGAATTGTCTCTTTCTTCTAGTCCAGGTCCCTTGAGACAGCTTCTCTTCTATGATTGATGGTGACATTTATTTGCCGCAGTTTTCCTGGGATCCCAGATCTCCACTAAATGCCCATTGCCCTGCAGGAGAACACTGCTGGCATTGTGAGGGGGACATTTTTATTCTGAGGGAGTTGCAGAAGCAGAGCAAGACATTGAGTCAAGAACTGGCAGCAGCCAGGTGTAAGAGCCGCAAAGGAGTTGGGGGCGGGGTAAAGTCACCCCAGGCTGCTCTCATTAGTTGCCCACTCTCCGCACCTGCTTTTTTTCCCCATCTTCTCAGCTGTGTGGTGAGGTCACTGCATTGGGGCATCTCCATGCTCCTGTAGTATGTTGACTTTCTGGGACACATGCTGTGATCCCAGCCTGGTGTGGGGTTCAGGTGGCAGGTGGAGGGAATAATGAAGGCTATCCTTTGGGGGTGTGGCGGTCTTAGAACTGGCCATCTCCAGTCTCTCAAAAGACTTTGAGTCAACCTTAATAGGACTCAAGCTGCTGTCACCATAACCTCATGCTCCTTTCTGGCTTTTAGCAAATTAAGAAAATACTGTAAAGTGAGTTCAGGGCAAGCTTTCAGCAGATGCTCTAGATGTCTGCCCATAGAATAGAATCCATAGACGGGTGGTTCTCAGCCTTCTTATTGATGAGACCCTTTAACACAGTTCTTTATGTTGTGATGACCCCCAACCATAAAATTATTTTTGTTGCTACTTCATAACTGTAATTTTGCTACTGTTATGAATCATAATGTAAATATCTGTGTTTTCTAATGGTGTTAGGTGGCTTGTGTGAAAGGATTGTTCAGTCCCCTCAAGGGCTTGAGAGCCACTGTTAAGGACTTTGAGCAGGGTAGTTTAACAATGGCTACCCTAAGAGTCAGATGAGCTGAAGACAGGCATCGGGATAAGTGAGGTTCTAGATTCCACGTTCATGATAGGGAAAGTCCTCCCTACAAACATTACCAAGGGAGTCTCCTGTGCCTGCTATGAGACTCTCATTGAAGACAGCCAACATGTGTTCATTGACCACCACAGCATGACCATTATGGAATGGAACAGATGAGCTCTCTCCCTACCACCAGACATTTCTTTCAGCAGTTATGATTAGCAAAAAACTTGATCTTACTCTAAGTTACTGAATGTTTCTCAACTCTTTGTTGTAAAACATCAAGCAAGCTAACTTTCTTCTCCACTTAAAAGAATGTTTTCAGAAAGAGTTGCATATCACAGCCTGGTTCTTCAATCCAGTTCTACATCCTTCTTCTTGTCTTCCTGATTCTAGGATGCTGGACTGAAGATGCAGTCTCAGGGTTCAAGTAGACAGGAAGCCTTCTGTGTTTAGCTCTTTTATGGGTGTGGATGTTTCTAGAACAGGGCTTCGTGTCCAGCCTCTTGCTCCATGAGTCAACAGGGAAAGTTGACTGTAATAGCAAGATCACAAGGTCATGGCCTTGACAGAGGCATGTGCAAATGTGATGAGCTCAAGGTAGGGTGCTTCATGCACGAGGAAGGATATAGCACCTGAGTTTTGCAGAATGGCATGCGTACAGGCAGATGGGGAGCAGCAGTTTTTACTAGCATGGCCCTTCAAGGAGACTATATAGAATCAAGGCTACTGAAGTGAGATATGGAAAGCACTGCAGCAGGGAAAGGTATTTTTTATATTTTAATTTTTACTTCTTTATTTTCTTTTTTGGAAACCTTTTCATAGAACATGTTATGACAATGCTTATCCCTTCACTCAGCTACTCACATATCCTCCTAACTCCCCAACGCTACACTTTTTCTTTATCTTTAGAAAACAAATAGGCAAACAATCAGCCAGTCGAACAACACACACACACACACACACACACACACACACACACACACACCTGTATACATTTTAATCTCTCTGTGTGTATAAGAGATAGAATAGGTAAACATTTGCCACAGTGTATATATGTATAGAGTTGAGATGGCATCTTTGGGAGTTGGTCATGCCTTCTGTTTGTTGAGGCAAGGCCTCTCTTGTTTCTGCCACTTTGTCATGTATTGTGGACCAGCTGGTGTGTGGGCTTCCAGGCAGTTTTCCTATCTTACCTGCTATCTCCTCATGAAGTGGCTGGAGTTACCGATGCACACTATCACACCTGACGTTTTCCTTGAGTTCTGGGACTCTGAACTCAAGCTGTCGGGCTGGCTAAATCATCTCCTGGACCCCTTCTACAATATAGTTAGGTCCTTGAGAGCAGTTATAACACACACTCACACTGCAGGTGAGTAAAGCTTACTTGCTAAAAAGCTAAAATTTTTTCTTGATAAACCCCATACTGCTTCAAAGAAACTGGGAGGCTTGGCTAGCTTGTAGTTAAACACTGGAACCGTTGCCTGGAAACAACTGATGAGCACTTTATTTTTTCTCCCATCAGTTCGAAGTTTTAACAGGACCCACCCCCATCCCTAAAGTTTAAGTTCTGAGAATTGTTGAGCTCACATGGAAAGTAAGAGACAGGCTAGGGATCCTTGTGTGTCCTTCAGGAGACCCTGAGATCTAGAAATGTTGGTGAAATCTGAGTTTTCATATGCTCTTAGGGCTCTCTAAACTGAGGTAGGAACCAAAGAGGGTAGAAAGAATGCCAAGCCCTGCAGATCCTAACTTGCAGGATTACGTGTACAATAAACAGTAAACTGTAGGCAAAGACAAATATTTAATTTGAGGTGGAGTTTTATTTTCCCTCTCTCAGAATAACAGAAGGCTTGGATCAAAGCCTCTGGGACTAATGACCAAAAAAAATTAAATTATTTGTCATTATATGCCTCTCAAAGACTCCTGGGAAGCTATCCCAACATGCAAGGGTCCTTTTTGAAAGCTACACTTGGTTCTTCCAGATCGAAAGAGTCAAACTGAGGAGGAGGTGGGTGGAGGCAAGTAATTCTATTTGATAAATTCAATTAAAACTTCTTAGCAACTATAATGGGTTCTGCTTCAGCAATGGAAAATTATCAGCTCAATTCCTTTGATAATTCAAATGAACAAAACAAAGATTAACCAAGTTTCTAGGACCTGATAACTTCAAGGCAAGACCAGATACTAAATTATGGAAGATACTTCAGGACTCATTAATACACACTGGGTTGAGCCATTTAGCTAGGTGATGATGGGTCACAGATATCCAAATGCAGGGGGTAGAAGGATGCTTGATTTTGATAGCCTTCTGCATTTGGCATGGATGCTGTGCATGGTTGGCGAATGTTCCATTTGCTCAATGAGTATCAAAGTGCTGTCTTGGCCTCCCTATAGCTGTGTACGTAGCTGCCTGTTTCAGGTTCTCATTGTGGGGCTGGTAAAGACTGCTTTGGTTTACACACTGGTTTGGTTTTAAGTTCTCTTAGCATAGGGGATTCAAGCCAAGAACTAGTTGTAACTTAATTGGATTAACACATGACTGTAACAAGGATTTTGCCCTCCATGCCTTAATTCCTGCTTCTGTTCTGACATCCAGATTTCAGGGAGAGATCATTACTGACCTTTCATGGACACTTCCATCCTTTCTCCTCCTTGCCACTTGTTCCCTGCTGTTCTCCATAGAAACTGACAGTGATCAGGAATCTCATTTCTCTTTTCGCTTGTACAGTGGCTGTTTCCCAAGTGGTCCTTCCTCATACTCCAAAGACTGTCATCTTTGTCCAACTCCAGCAACACAGACATAGCTCATAGTCTTATTCCCTGGCTGGGGAAGTCAGTCTCTGATTGGCCTGCCTGACTCCATCTATTGCCAACTGTCCTCTGTGTTGCTGCTGGAAACATCTGAAAATAAAACAAGGGATGCTGCTGTTCACGGAGCTGCCACTGGTACCCAACGATGCTGCTGCTCATGGAGTCACCATTGGTACCCAGCTTGGGTGTGAAGGGCTGTTGGGTTCTACCTCATTCTGACTGGGATTCTCAGCCATTTTCACAGGTAAAATGAGGACTAAAAGTACTTTCCACTCTGGATGGTTTTGCAAGGATTCAGGGAATGGTCTTTCAGAGCATTCTTGGCTCAAGAGGTCAGCACCTAAGCAATGTGAAGACCTATCAGCAAACACTAGTTCTCAGCAATCCATCTCACAGGGCTCTCTGGGATGTCCCACGTGTTGAACAGGCTAAGAAAAGACACATGAGAGATAACTCATACTCATATCTCAACTTCTGAATTAACATTTTAAAAATGAAAACTATAGTTCAGATTTTAAGTTTATAAAAATTCTATTTGACAATACAGGAAATATTTAGAGTTGCATTACAAGGGCTCATTTAATTTATTTAGAAACTTTTAGAGTTACATTACAAGAGCCCTAAAGTACTTAATCTCTCTTAAAGATAATTTTCTTCTTATTTATGTTATATTATGGTTTTTTTGTCTGTCTGTTTGTATATCTGCGCACCATGTGTGTGCCTGGTGCCTGTGAGGCCAGAAGAGAGTGTCAGGTCCTCTGGAACTGGAGTTATAGGTGATTGTCAACCACCATGTCAGTGCTAGATGTTGAACCCAGGTCCTTTGGAAGAGTGATAAGTTTTTCTAACCACTGAACCATCTCCTCAAACCTACCATAAAATTTTATGCACTCTAATTTTTCAATGTTTCATCTGTTTGACAGAGCCAACATTACCTTCTGAGATATACTATACTGAATATCTAAATATGTTAATTGGACATAGTCTTTACAAGTTGAAGAAAGCAGTTTTCTACTTAAATCTAGAGGCCTACAAGCAATACATATTTTAAATCAAAACCATAATTTGAAATTATTAGATATTTTAATATAGAAACTCACTTAAACATGATACAGAGTTGAATGTTATATTATGATGCCCAATTTTAATGTCTTACTTTTAGAAAGCCTTAGTCATTTCTATACTTGAATTTAAATTGCCTTGTGTTAGAAAGGCAGGCACACTGTAAGGAAAGAGTAATATTCTTTAAGTCAAGTGATTTATGGCTTTGAATACTATGTCCCAAATTTTTTAGTGGTGAGAACAGAGCCCAGCCAGGGCACAGAGCTTGAGTTATGCCCAAGACACAGGAGCAGTGTTCTGGTCCCCAAGAGCCAGGCAGTGACATGCCTCTTACTCTGCAGTCATCACCAAGTTACAGAGGGTCTAATATTTGGTGACTCTGTACCCTACACAGAGTGCAGGGGAACTCTATCTCCTCTGCTAACGCTGCATTTCTTTAGATTTATTGAAGAATGCATTTTCTTCTCATTGTATCCCTGCAGTTTTACCACTGCTCTTTCCTTAAGATTATTCCCATTAATTATGTGTATGTGTGTCTATGCATGTGAGTGTAGGTGTCCAGAGTCAGCAGTACCAATCCCCTTGCACCTGAACTGGAGGTATAGGATGCTCATGAGCATCCTGACATGAGTGCTGGGAACCGAACCTTCATCCTCTGCTAGACTAGGATGAGTTCTTAACCATGAGCTATCTCTGGACACCCCACCTCTATATTTTATCATTTCATGAACCTTATTATTGAGTTTGTGATGGATCTCATCTTCCCTGGCCCTCTCAGCCCATATTTCTCACTTGAGGATGGTTACTGCTGTCCTAGATATCAAGATGACATCCACAGTTCCCACCTTATACTTCTGTCCAATACAGTTTGACAGGGCTTGAACTGAATCTCCTGCCTGAAACTACAGCAACAAATTCAAGTCGACTCTATGAAATAATGGCTTTCAACACTTTGGATATTAGATAAACAAAAGACATTAATTGTAGAACCGCCCCTTCAAATAATCAAGATGGCTCCTACAATTTTTATAGCTGATTCACGGAGAAAAACTGTAGCTGTGGGTTGGGTGATTAGGAGCCGTACACTGATCAGTCTCCCGAAGTTCATGGAACTGAAAGAGTGGGAAAGTTGGGACTTATGGAGGATAGAGAATAGAAAGGGAGGACCACATGAATCCCTGGGTGAGACCACTCCCTCCAGTGGTCTACTGAGTACTGATCAGTGCTGGCTTACCAGCAAGTGCCTGACATTGATCAATGGGGTAAGGGAAGGACTCTGGGACTCCTGGCAGAGAAGCAGATAGGCTGACTTTAGTATTATATTTCTGGCCCGGACTTTCAGGTCTAGCATTGAGGTTCTAACTTGCAGACTCACAGTCCCCCTGAAACACACAGACACTTATATTAATTTTACGCTGACTTACTTAGGGTCCAGGCTAACTCCTTCTTCTTAAACTGTCCCATAATTCTTACCCTGTTCAGCCATGTAGCTTGGTACCTTTTCTCAGCAGCATTTCAACTTCTTTCCTCTGTGTCTCCTCCTCTCTGTGGCATTTCTGCTCTGCTCTGAGATGTTCTCAGTCTGGTAGCCCCACCCACACTTCCTGTCTGCCTCTGGTCAATCAGCTTTTTTACTAAACCAGTAGGACTAACAAATGTTTACAATATACCAACATAATCCCACTACAGCTGACTGCAAGCCTGAATTCACCCTTCCCTCAGCTCCCCTGAACCCAGTCCCCTAGTCTTACCTCCAACTCCACAGCAGAACATCTGCATCCCATCCCCCACCTCCTGACAACCATCTCAGGGAATTACACTGATCTTCTCCTCCTAACTCCCCTCCCCCCACTTCTTGCTTTATCTCAGCCCCTTTTCTGGGAACCCACAGGCTACTCCAGCCAAGGAAGCAGGTGGGCTAACTGCAGATGTCCCCTCTCCATGCCTCCAAGTCCAATCTCGCAGTCTCATCTGTAGCAAACCTTATGTTATGGTCCCTCTTTACTCTCTGCCTCAATTCCCAGGAGTCCCTTCTCTGGACCCGCCCCCCTTAGCGCCGGTCTTCTAGCCAATTCCCATTTCTAAGTCTCAGCTGCCAGTACCTAGAAACACATTTTACCTGGAACCCCAGTGGCCATACCTATCAAGATCACAGAAGAATTGCTACAGTATGCAGCCATCACACTCTCCAAGGAACAAAAGACCCACCCAAAAAAGACAGGACCAGAGATCAGTACCTAGAATCACAATCTTTCCAAACCCATATCTCTAGACACCAATGTAAAAATACAACCAATAACAGGCAGAGCAATATGCCTCCACTAGAGCCCAGAAATCCTACCACAGCAGTCCTGGGAATAGCAGCATAACTGAAGCACAAGAAAAAGACCTTAAAATATCCTTTATGAATCCAATAGAGGTCCTTAAAGAGAAAATAGATAAATCCATTAATGAAATCTATGAAAATACAAACAGTGGAAGGAAATGAATAAAGCAGTTCAAGACTTGAAAGTGGAAATAGAATCAACAGAGAAAACCCAAGCTGAGGGAAATCTGGAAATGAATGACTCAAAAACTTGATTAGGAGCCCTGGAAGCAAATCTCACTAACAGAAACCAAGAGATGGGAGAGAGAATCTCAAGCATTGAAGACACCATAGAAGAAATAGATACCTTGGTCAAAAAAATATTAAAAACTAAAAAATTCCCAGTACAACACATCCAGGAAATCTGGGACACTATGAAAAGACCAAGTCTTCCAGTCAGCTTGAACAAGGATATACACAGATAAAAAATATGACTTTATTCATAATAAAGAAAATAAAAGAAAATGCCATAATGAAACATGCTGATTTATATGTTAATTTAAAATTAATGAATAAATAAAATTGAAAGAAAAAAAAAAAGAAAAGACCAAGTCTAAGAATAATAGGAATAAGGCCAGGCCTACCTTTAATTCCAGCAGAGACAGATGGATCTCTGTGAGTTCGAGGCCAGTATGACTTATAACTCGAGTTCCAGGACAGCTAGCACTGTTACACAGAGAAACCCTGTCTCAGAAAACCAAATAATAATTAATAATAATAGGAAAAGAGGAAGGAGAAGAAATCCAGGTCAAAGGTACAAGAAATATTTTGAACAAAATCATGGAAAAAAATTTCCCTATCCTAAAAAAGGAGATTGCTTTTCAGGTACAAGAAGCATACAGAACACCAAATACAACAGAAAAGAAAATCTCTTTGGCACATAATAATAAAAATGCTAAATGTACACAGAACAAAAAAAATGTTAAAAGCTGCAAAGGAAAAAGACCAAGTGACATAGAAAGGCAGATCTATTAGAACTGGAATAACACCTGACTTCTCAGTGGAGAGTCTAAAAGCCAGAAGGGCCTGGACAGATGTTCTGCTGACTCTAAGACAGCAGAGATGCCAACCCAGGTTACTATACCCAGCAAAACTTTCAATCAAAATAGATGGAGAAAATAAGACATTCCATGATAAAAACCAAATTGAAGCAATATCTGTTTACAAATCCAGCTATACAGAAGGCACTGGAAGAAAAACTACAACCTAAAGATGTTAGCCAAACTGAGAAAAAAACAGGGAATAAATAATCCCAGACAGCAAATAAAACAAGGGAAAACACATACACACACACACACATGCACACACACACTCACACACTCTCACACACTCACACACACATACACACACACTCCCACACTCCCACACACACTCTCTCACACATACTCACTCACTCTCACACACACATACGCACATCACGACCATGATGATGATGACGACCACCACCAATGACAACAAAATAACAGGAAATAACAAATACTACTCATTGATATTTTTCAACATCAATGGTCTCAATTCTTCAATAAAAAGATAAATTAACAGAATGGATGTGAGAACAGAATTTATCCTTCTGCTGAATATAAGAAATACACCTTAATATCAGGGATAGATATCACTTCTGGATAAAAGGATGGAAAAAGATATTTCAAGCAAATGAAATCTAAGAAGCAAGCTAGTATAGCCATTTTACTATAACAAAATGGACATTTCAGACTAAAACTAATGAAAAGAGATAGGAAAGGACACTATATACTCATCAAATGAAAAATCCAATAAGATGACATTGCACTTCTTAAGATCTCACTACCAAACACAAGGACATCGAAGTTTGCAAAAGAAACACTACTACAACTTAAATCATATCTTGACCCTCACACACTGATGGTGGGAGACTTCAGTACTCAACTCTGGCCAATGAACAGGTCATTCAGACAAAAACTGAAAAGAAAAAAAGTTGGAGCTAACTAACATTATAAACCAATGGGTCTAACAGATATTTATAGAACATTTCACCCAAACATAAAAGAATATACCTTCTCCTCAGACCTCATGGGGCTTTCTCCAAAACTGACCATATAATCAGACATCAAGCAAATCTCAACAGATATAAGAAAATTGAAATAATTCTACATTTGATCAGACCACCACAGATTAAAGCTGGATATCAACAAGAGAAACAACAGAAAGTTACAAACTCAAGGGAACTGAACAGCTCACTCCTGAATGAAAGATAGTTCAAGGCAAAAATTAAGAAAAAAATTGAAGATTTTCCAGAATTGGATATAAATTCACCACATACCAAAACTTATGGGACACAAGGTTGTTCTACGAAGCAAGTTCATAGCATTACATGCACATATATATCAACAGACAAACAAAAACTGAAAGATGTCATACTAGTAACTTAACAGCACACTTGAAAGCTGGGGAATAAAAAGAAAGGAAATGGCAAGAAGTAATCAAATTCAGAGTTGAAATCAATAAAACGTAAACAAAAAATACAAAGAATTATTGAAACAAAGTTGGTTCTTTGAGGAAATCAATAAGATTGACAATCACTTAGTCAAATTGGCCAAGAGGGAGAGAGAGAGAGAGAGAGAGAGAGAGAGAGAAGAACAGACACTGATGAGATCCAGAGAATCATAAGGATATACTTTAAAAACTTGTACCCCACCAAATTGGAAAATCTAAAAGAAATTAATAATTTTCTTGATACATACCACTTACCAAAGTTAGATTAAGACCAGATAAGCAATTTAAACAGACCTATAACCTCAAGAAAATAGGGACAGCCATTAAACATCCCCTACCCCCTATAAAAGCTCAGGGCCAGATTGTTTTGGCAAAGAATTCTATCAGAATTTCAAAGAAGAGTGGGTTAGATGTTCCCACAGCAATTATTAATCCTGAAAATGTCCCATGGGCTTGTCTATAGGCAATCTTACAGAGGCATTCTGTTTTCAGTTGAGATTTTCTTTCCCCAGTGACTCTAGATTGAATCCAGTTGAGAAAAATAAAAAATAAACCAACCAGCTAACCGAACAACAAAAAACAAAGTCCAATTGGCAAAGGGTAAAGGTCAACCCTGAGAACTGTCTTCAGGCGCTATGTTCCTTGGTTATGGGGATAATTTTACAGGCTGAGTTTTGTGGATTTGGTTAACTCAAGACTTCCTAAACTTGAAGACTTTCCATCCATAGAAACTCTGTAAACCCAAGTGTCAGAAATAAAGAAACTGTACAAAGGCATGTGGAATTGTTTAGGATTTGTGATTAAGACAAGCCAGTTAGTCACCCAGGAAAATAAAAAGAAATAATGATAAAAATGACAACAATTCTTAGAAGTGATATGAAAGAACACTGGGCGGGGTCTTATCATTAAATCACCCGAAACTTTAAAAAAGTTGACTTTGAATTTCTTCCTCAGAGATAAGATTCTGGGTAAAAACACATAATGTATGTTTCCTGACCACAGTACATTAGAATTGTTAGGGACCAATAATGTAAAGATATTTGGAATATATTCAATATTTGAAAACTATGTAATACACTTATAAGTAATACATGAGCTGAATAAGAAACCCCAAGAATATTAAAGTGTTTCAGACTAAATGAAATTGATATAGACTTTCCAACATTGTGTGTACAGCTGAAGCCATACTTAAGAGAAAATTTATAGACCTAAAATACTTGTGTTAGAGAAGATTTCTAATTCATGACCTCAGCTTTTCCTGCAAAAGAGAAAGATTTAGGGGTGAGGTGCAACTCAATGGTAAAGTACTTGCCTAGCTTACATGAGGCTGGAAGGTCCAGCCCTCAGTGCTGAAGGATATAGAGTAAGTGATAGAAAAAGAGCCACAAGAATGTAAGCAGAGGAAAGGCAGATGGAACTCTTCAGTGACTTCACTAGGTGAAGTGAGGAATAGGACCTAGGTCTGAATCCCCCGCACCCACATAGAAGCTGAACATAGCAGTGTGCACCTGTAACCTCAGTGCTGAAAGTAGAGATGCACAGACCCCAGGAGCTTGCTTGTTGGATGCTTGGTGAAAACCATAAGCTCTGGATTCAAGGAGAGACCCTGCCTCAAAAAATGATGTGGGATTAAAGAGGTTAATAGAGGAAGATACTGGATGTCAACATCTGGCCTACACAGGGATGCACCCCTACACTCATTATCTGTGTAAGGATGTGCAACACACACACATACACACACACACACACACACACATGCACACAATCACTATACAGACCAAAGAAAAAGCTGGTGTTGAGAGAAGGTCAAGAAAAATGATAAACCCATCAACAAATTTACAGGAAAATAAAAACAAAAATGACCAATATCAAGTATGATAACTCAAGAGTAATAAGCTGAAATTATATAACGAAGAGGTAATAATTACAAATCTTATAATAAAATGTTTGGGCAATTTAGACAGAATAAATAAATATCCTGAAATAGTTCACCATTTCTCTTTCAGTCAAGAAACAAATGACAGGAATTGGAAGTGAAGGAATTTGTATGGCCCTGAGCAGGTTAGAATTGCACTTTATGGGCAGTTGTGAACACTTGCTGCTGGTCCAAGGGACCCCATGCAGTTTCCATCATCTAACCCCAGCAGATCACATCTGCTTGTAACTGCAGCTCACGTGATTCAAACCCTTTTCTGGGGTGCATGGGCATAAGCTCACACGTGACACCCACACATGCATATACAACCAGGAAAAGAAAATTTTCCAAAGAAAACTGCATTTTTTTAAAACATGAAGATTTTCTCTGGGCTTGCCTTTTTTCCATTTAAAGTAGATGTGAAAGTTAATGTGTGTCTGTGTGCATTCAAGTGTAAGAAATTTTGCATTTTTCCCTTACTTACAAACTTTTAAGTTTCTGAACACAGTACTTTCTCATGCATGCCAACTATTGAGGGGAAAGGTCTGCCATTCTGAGCTGTCCTGTAGAAGCAGGCTTCCAAGGATGTGAAAACCTGGAGATATAAAGACCCACAAGATTCTTATACAAAATGACATGCTCAGGCAGCCATAGACATGTCTTAAAGGTTAGGAATATATACTGCTCTTCCAGAGTTCATTTTCCTAACAACCTGCTTCCAGGGGGATCTTCAAGGATAGAATGTGTGGGGTCATTGCTATGCTCCCTGTGAGGAACAGAGGGGCGTGATTATGTCAAAGTCTGTCCAGTCACCAGGGCATCCCACATTTTCTGGGTCAGTCTTGACTCTCAGCAGAGTTTGAGGGCTGAAGCTTAGGTATTCTTGGGATATACGTGGGGTACCACTTTACTCCCAAATCTTAAACTATTTGAATTTGACTTCAGTGATGGAGAAGAAGCAAATGGGCCTCTTCAGCTGTAGGAGGTAAAGCCGGTCTCTTGCCTTTGATTGCTCAGAACTGGTCAACAGGAAAACAGGTGTAGCTGTAGGAAGACGCCCAAACACTGCTAAAGAAAAAGAACCAGAAAGACTGAGGTGTGTGAATGGTCTCCAGGAAGGTTGTAAGAAGACTGGGTGGGCAAAGGCTAAACCAACTATGGGTCCTCAGATATGGATGTAGTTCTTTCTGTTACTTACACCATTCCCCTGCAGTTAAGAGTGTACTGCTTGTGTTTTAGATCCATTTAGGTCTGGCAGGGGGACTATGCCACCAGCCCCAGCCCCAGCCCCAGCACTACTGCCTGGAAGGATATTGTGACAGGTAACTTGAATCTATGCTACAGGTATATTTGTGGGTTACTCTCATTGGATTATTAAGGGCTACTCAGGGTGTATGGTAATGTCTCTGCTTCAGTTAAAGACCGTGAGTGCCCAGAGAGTATATACCATATGCTCCTATCCAGGGTTGGATTTCCTGGCTTGGAAACAGATCTTCATAAAGGATTGATCTGAAGCAGATCATCAAAGAAATATCAGAGTAGGTGGAAGGAATGGGTCAGCTGGTTAAGGCTGATGATCTGAGTTTGATCCCCGCCTTCACCCCACCCCATGGCAAAAAAAAAAAAAGAACAAATTCTCAGCTCTGACCAGCCCAGGTTCACTGTGACACAATGCCCCCCCAAGCAATAAATAATGTAATTAATAATCCTTTTAAAAGAATTAAAGAGAGACAGAATTAGCCCTTGCAGGAAGCACTGAGGTACATGCATAGATGGACAGAGTCATTATGGGTTGGAATTTGGGAAAGAATCAATGCTGAGCTGAGTGGAGTTGGGACAAATGGTCTGTTGGACCAGCATGCTGTGAGCTCCCTTCTGTCACACATTTTCATTGACTCCAATAAAATGGACATGACTTATGAACCCCACTGAAGAAACAGCAAAGGATTTAGTAATTCAGACACTAGGAAAGTCCTGTGTTACTCTGTCTGAAAAGAGCCTTTGGGAACACTACACACAGGTACCACTGGGCTCTTGGTCGGGGTAAACAGCCCAGGGAGCCCACACCTGTGTTCCTAGGCTTAGTTTTCTTCAGAGAGATAACAGTGCTTAGGGCATATGGGCCTTCATCAACAATGTTGTTCTTAAAGTTCTTTAGATCTTCTTCATGGAGGGGGGCTCCTTGAAACTCTCACATCACAAGGCAATTAGGGTGACAATACCTTAGGAACGCTGAGGGGGCAGGGCTCTGTTTCAATGACTGCCTATGGTCCGGATGAGTGCTTGTTCGTAAGAGGTGAACCTTAGCCAGGCTTTGGTGGTGTATACATTTAAGTCCAGTACACAGGAGGCAGAGGCAGGTCAATCTCTGAGTTCAAAAACAGCCTGGTAAACAGAACTAGTTCCAAGATTGCTAAAGCTACACAGAAAAAACCCTGTCTCAGGAGCAGGGACACACCAGGAGATCTTGGCCAAACATATAAAGTCCTGTTCTGGGGCTGAACTCAGCTTTGCATTTTGGGTCTGAACCCTGTTAAGGGTTAAACTGAACAAAAACCAAGGAGCATACTACTTACCCAGAAAGGCTAACAGACTCTCAGAGTAGTATTCATTGGGATCTATATTTAAAAATTCTGTCAATTTCTAAAAATTGTTTGTGTGACAAATAATTTAAATATTTAAGTCATGACAGCTGGCCCATACCTCTTTTAGTGCCTGAGCTCAGTCTGCCTTTGGAAAATTGTGTTTCCTGACATAAGGGCTTTAGAGCCTCTTCTTGGCTAAGAAAAACCAAAGCATCCACCTCACTGACATTCTTACAGTCTTGTCTTGTTCATGGAACCCTCAGAGTACACCGTCTGCGACTACTTCATACAGAAGTCAGATCAACCACACAAGCCCTTGTTGACACACAACTCTCTTTTCTGGGGAAGAAAACTGGCCTCTTCGAGGTAAATAATACTGAAATAATCAAATATTTGTATAAGTTTCAACTTTCCATGCAAACAATTTTAAGACATTGATGGAGATTTTAAATATAGTTCTATGGGGGAGGAAGAGGAGCCTGCCCTGTAGAGGCTCCTGACATCATTCCAACTTGGTCTGAGTTTTTTTCTTTTTACATCAATGTGCATTTGAGTGCATGTTTTATAAAGTTGTGACTCTAATATGTTTGCCATCCACTGGCTTTTATACATAGAGGTCCTACAAATTTTCAGTGTTCTATTAGAAACAAGATCACCATCTTGAATTCAGTGGTTTCATGAGAAGGGGGTGTTGTGAGTGCAAATTAGGGATCTCTTTGAGAAATGAAAGCCAGCAAAGGATTGTGATGTGGGTAGGGAAACTTGCAACCTTGCTCTACTGTGGGCTGTTCCTTGCTGCCCTCAATGGCCCTTGAGGTGGACTGTTGTACTCCTGGATCCCTTGAACTTTGCCCTTGGCTTGGGTAAGGTCTACCCAGAGACTCCGTAAGAGCAACTAGTTCATTGTTCATTGCGTACAAGAGAAAAGAGTTCTTGCCTAGGACACACTGATCAGAAAGATACAGCTACTTATTCATTTTGCAAAGAGATAATTTGGCTTATCTCAACTTGAAAATAAAATGATCTCTACTATATCTACAAGATACTCTATCTGCCAAGTGCTTCATGCCCAGTCACAGTGATGAGACTTTTGACTGGGTGAGGGGGCACATAACAAACAGGGGAGCTTTAAGACAGAGCATGAGCCTCCCTGCCATGCTTGAAGATTTATGAAAAAGCAGAGGCAAATGATGATCCCATATGGAAGCACCCAGCTGATTATAATGTAGGCGGCTTACAGGCCCACAGCCCCTGGAAAGCATGGTGAACAGCATTTGCTGACTTTCAATGTCACTGTGGCAAAAGGGTTTTGGGTCCCTTCTTTGCTGATTGCATTCTCTGGAGCCTCCTGGCAGATGTCAATGGGCCTGGTAGGTTGGAACCCTCTTAGAGTCAGGAGGGCCATTACCCGCTTGAGTTGCCCTTGGAGGCTCTGATGTGGTGATGTACTTGCTTTCTAAGTGTGCTCTGGTAGGTCTGTAGAGTCATGTTAGACTGTCTCCCTCATCCATCCTGCTGCTGGTATGATGACCATGCTTCTGTGCCTGCACCTGTCCCATGCCACCACGCTAATTATTTTCTTATTCCTCATCAGAAGAGTTTGTCATTCTGGTTAGTCATCTTCAGACAAAGTCCAGTTTGTTATCATCCTGTCATGATATTTCTAGGTCAGACTTTGATGAGAAATTCCCTTTATAGCCTCTGCAGGCAGGGGAGGTCTCCTTCTAGTGCCTTTTTCTTCTTTAGGGAAGTAGAAAATAAATATATACAACCAAGAAATTGACACACTGAATCAACACTACTCTGGTCACCCACTGCTTTCTGATGACAGAGCCAGTTACTTGCCTGGTTCATTAGGAGACAAAGATAGACACTGGATAAAGGGGACCAGAAAAGAAAGTTAGGCTCAGCTGAATTTCCTCCAGCATAGAAAATAAGGCCTCCTTATTTGCAGATTTAGAGGGCTGGAGCTGCAAGATTCTTGGAAGTCACTTCTACCATCCTCTAGAAATCTGATAATTACAGAGGTTACATGACTTGCCCAAGTTAAGGAGAGATTAAAGTCCTAAGACAGAGCCCATAGCTTCAGGGTTCTTCTCCTCTGTCTCTTTCTCCTAGCCTCAGCCTGTCAGTAGGCACCTGCCTGGAGATCCAGTCTTTAATATCCCCGAGCTTTATTCTTACCCAAGAGCCTCATTTTGAAAACACAAACATCAAATGTTAACAATGCTTGGCACCCCCCCTTTTTTCCCATGAGAATCTTCTGCTCTGTGGTTTGGGGAGGAAGCTGACTAGCAATGTAGGTGATGTGGGGGTTATCAACAGAGAACAGTGGCTGTTAAGATAACACATGTGTCTAAATATGTCAGCAGGTGCAAATGTTGTCTTGTCCTACTGGAGGTACAGGAAATGTATTCACTCATAAGTACAGGTTACAGATAGGTCATGGAGATAGCATAGTACCAGAGGTCAAAGTAGACATGGTGTGGTTTTTCTAGACAGATATTTGTCACAGGTTAAGGGGGTATAAATGTCCATCTCTAGAAAATGCCTGAGTTGTCACATGGGTGCCTATAGGATGAATTACTAACTGCAACACATCTCTGTATCAATCAAGGGCTAACTGCTTTAATTTTATGCTTGGATATGCTCACTGCTTCTAAACTATTGTTTAGACATTTAAATTTATTCCCACCAAGTATTCATTCATTTATTCTACGCATTCATTTATAAATTCATTTAATTAACTTTGAGTACTCTCAATGTTCTCTTCCCTTTCTGAATCTTACTCCAAATTCTTGAAGAGCATGTCCTATGTAGGATGCCTTTGCTATAGAATTCCTTTCTTTTTTATGTTTCCTCTGCTCCTGTCTGCATTGGGCACTTAAGGGAGTAGGCATTGGCAACTGATCTTACTGCCTGGGTAGGCAGCTAACTTCCTGTGTATTGATTGTCTCACGGTAGCCAACTGGCATTTTTATCATTCTCACTGTAAAAGGGAGCAAACAAGTCTCAGGGAGATTAAGAAACTTGCTTGTTAGAAAGATGAGTGTGATGGTGTAAGACTCACAACTTAGACTTTTCTGTCTGACCCTGTATCTGCTCTTTTGATTTCATCACACTATTCCCACCTATTCTTTTTATTCTTTGTTGAATCTCACATTATTGCAATGATAGTCTCATCCATTGAATTGTTCACAGCTACAGCCTTCTGTACATCTAGGAACCATCAAGAAAATATGAACACATTAGTTTGAATTATGGCCCATTTGAAAAGGCATGTATTGTTTGGGCTGAGCCTAAAAGGTGAGGAAGAAGATGAGATAAACATATTGTCATCTTAAAATAGCTCATTAGTATTCAGGGACCACACCATGCTCCTTCAGCTGTACAACAGAGAGGTCAATGTCTGCACTAGCCTTGAGTAGCAGTAACCCAAATGGCCTATACCAACAAGTCACCTTGGTAACTTCCTTTAAATGTCTTAATATCTATATCAACTTGCTGTTTACAGAGTTTGGCTTTATATCCTGGTCAGTTTTTTTGTTTTGTTTTGTTTTCTCATGCGGCTTCTGATGGTCTATACCATGAGCCCAATAAATCAGCTTTACTCTCTTGGTTCAGAATTATATCATTAAATTAATAAAAGTCTCTCCAATGCTGGGTGTAAGGTTTGTCTAATTGCATGGATAATTATGTTGTCTATGAAAACAAATTATTTTTTTTCACGTCTTGTCTTATTCCAATGGCGAGTACTTTTAGTATGATACTAAAAAGGACTGGTAAGAGTAAATTGAATGTTTTAATATTGTTTCTAATCTCTTTCTTTGTGTAGCATCATTAAAAGTGGCAATAATGCCACTATAGAGTTTTTGTTAATGTTCTCAATAAAATTGATGTTTCCTCTATTTTTTTAGTTTACTGAGAGTTTATTTTTTTTTTTGCTATGAATTGGTACTGATTTTCTTAGTTGATTTTTCTGTATCAATTGATGTGATCTTAAGACTTTTCTTCTTAGCTTCTTTTTTAAAATTGTGTGTGTGTGTGTGTGTGTGTGTGTGTGTGTGTGTGTGTGTGTGTAGGGGGCAGCATATAGGTGGATGTGAGCAACCTAGTGTGAATGCTGGGACCTGATCTTGGGTACTCCGGGAAAGCAGAAAGTGTTCTTAACTGTTGAGCTGTGTCTCTACCCCTTCTTTATCTTCTTGGTGTGTTTTATAGTGTTTACTTTTTCAAATGTTCAGCCTAGGATAAATCTTACTTAGCTATGGTTATAAGTAATTTTGTACATAGTTGGATTCTGTTTGAAAATATTTAGGATTCAGACTCATCAATCTAGGGCAAAGATAGAAATCAAAAGACACAATAGTTCCCAAATATAATAAACTAAAATGCAAATCTCTTAGTTATTCAAATTCTGTATAACTGACCTCAATGTATGTTTCTGGGCCATTCTTCCTATGCTAGGGGAGGGGGAAACATGGTTTCTCTAAGCCTTCTCTGTATTTTTTGAGTATCCTGTTTCCTCCATTTATAACAACGAACTCTTTTACCCCCATTTTCTGACAGCAGGCTTTCCTTTGGTACTGAGCTCAAATAGTAATCCCTTTCACGTCACTACATCATGTCTTTTTTCATGTTTCACCCAAAACATGATGCATCATAAGCAAGGCTCTTTTGTGTTTTGTTTTTGTTTTTCAAGACTAGGTTTCTCTGTATAATAGCCCTGGAACTCACTCTGTAGCCCAGGCTGGCCTTGATATATCATCCCCCCCCCCATAGTGCTATGACTAAAGGAGTGGGCCACCACACTTGGCTACATAAAGTTCTTAATCTCTGTTTTTTTTTTTTTTTTTTTTTTTTTTTTTTTTTTTTTTTTTTTTTTTTTTTTTTTTTTTTTTTTTTTTTTTTTTTTTTTTTTTTTTTTTTTTTTTTTTTTTAAAGAAAGGAACTTGAATTTAACTTTTATCTCTTTTCTTATAATCAGTCTATTTTTTGATATTCGATATTGAGGTCATCTAATTTAACCTGACATCTGGGGCAGCATTTCCTCTGCACTAACCCAGACAGACTTGTTTCTGTCTTGACTAATTCATTACCTCAGGATTCTACTGCTGGACCTTGTAACTATTATATGGTTTATGTGACATACTGAGTCAAAGTTTGCATGCCTATGCCTTTCCTCGTTGGTATAACATTCAGTGAGGGAACCACAGCTTTCTTGAAAATTTTATGATAAGAAAACCTGGGAAACTGGAAAGAGTCTGAGCTTCATTGGACAGGCAGTGATGGGTTAAATCCTAGCCTGCTAGTTGCACGCTGTGTCATCCTGGGTTAAGTTTATACATTTTCCAGAGTTTCTGTTTCCCTAGCTTAAGAATGGGGATAGGACAATGTTCTAGGAGAGTTACTAGAATAAATGGCAAAATACAAACATGAAATAATCTGTGTGCAATGTCAAATACAACTCCTTGAATAAAGTAGATGCTAAATAAATGCAGTCACTATGATTAAGTTCCTACACTTGCAGCTTTCCACTGAGTTATCATGCTCTCTTACCTTACAGGAGAATGAAAGTTGCTTTGGCGGGTCCTTCCCTCTTAACTACTGAAGTATTTAATAGTTAAGTATTGAAGACTATTTTGAGTTGTTTCCCAAATCCAGTGATCTAGATGGAAAGATGGCAAGCCTTATTCTTTCACTTGGCCAAGGGATGTGTCCATCTTGAAAAGCCTGTGCTGTGACTGCTGGTAGGGTAATATAACTTCTTAGGGTCAGAGGTAGCCTCCTAAAATGAATTGATCTATAATCAGGTAAGTTAAAATTGCTAGTAATGGTTTGGGGTGGCCAAACTCAGTGTGGCACTTGTAGGGATGGAAAAATGAAGAAGACTATTAGAGTTTGTGGGGTGAGCTGAGTGAACTGTCTAGACACTCAGTGGGAGAGCAAAAAACACATGCGAATTCCTCAGAACTTTCTTTTCATGTCATCAAAAAACTTGTGGGTGCACGTTAACAATTCAAAGACAATTCTCAGTGTGGATGGGCAAGCCTTTTAAGACATTGTTATATTCTATTCCCCTTTCTCATGAGAGCACTTTCATTTTAGACCTTGTGAAGGTCTATACCTGGCCCCTTGTGATCAGACCATGTGATCTTTTTAAAGCTATGATCTAGTATTAGGATCCCAGTGTTCTGGACACTTGTGAGTAATTGGTAATAACTGTCTTAAATGTTATCTTAAGCTACTGTGCTAGTCGCTGACCTCCGAAGCCTGTGACTTTCAGGGGTTAGCCACATGCTGCAAGAGGTGTAGACTCCTTTGGGAAACTGGGCTCTTCTTAGCCCCCTTCCAGGTTTTTTACCAGCTCCACGGCTGATTAGAATTTTTAACTTGCCAACCAGAGTACTGGCCCTACTCTGCAGCAGCTGATGATCCATGGACCCTTTACTTAAACAATGGATTATATAGATGTCAAGTTTCTCCTCAAAGTGTTAGAATATTTAATGAAAATTCTAATAGAAGCTTTTTCCTCAAAGCTTAAAACTCAGGGCTATTATTCTTTTCAGAAGATCATTTACATTTTTTAATTAAAAATGTTTCATTCATATCTGTTATAATGTTTGCCTTTCAAGTTCTAGTTTTATTGAAGTAGGTTTTCCCTTTTTGTTTAATTTGGTTAAGAATTTGCCAGTTGTGTTTTATCCTAGAAATTAATTAATTAACTAAAAAATGTTAGTGTGGCTGGGTGGTAGTGGTGCAGGCTTTTAATCCTATCACTCAGGAGGCAAAGGCAGGCAGATCTGTGAATTTGAGGCCAGCTTAGTCTATAGTATGAGTTGTAGGAAAGCCAGGGCTACACAGAGAAATCACGTCTTGAAAACAACAAGAAAAGGGTGTGTGTATGTGTATGTGTGTGTGTGTGTGTGTGTGTGTGTGTGTGTCTGTGTAGGCATGTGCCTGTGAGGTAATCAGAAGATGAGCTGGTTTCCTCTTTATCTTTACTGAGGGAGGATCTTCCTTATTCTGCTGTGTGTATTCCAGACTAGCTGGCCCACAGGCTTCTGGGTAATTCTTCTCTCTCTGCCTACCGTCTCTCTGTAAAAGTGTAGGATTAGGTCTGACATATCCACTTGAGGTAGGACGGGGGCCCTCTCCCCAGTATCAAGGCTGAGTAAGATGTTCCTTTGTAGGGAAAGGGCTCCAAGAAGCCAGTTTGTGCACCAGGATGGGGGGGGGAATAGGGGAATCTGGGGGAGGATTGGGAGGAAAGGATGGAGGGGGGAACAGTGGTGAGTATGGGAAAAACTTTTTTTAATTAAAAAAATAAATGAATACAAAAAAAGAAAAGACTGTGGGATTGCAGATGTTGGCCCTCAGATCCTGTGTTTGGATGTGGGTCCCAGGGATTGAATTTAGGTCATGAGGCTTGTATAATAAACCCTCTCACCTGCTGAGTTGTATTACCAACACACAAGATGATTTTAAAGTAAGTCTCCGATCCAGGAATAACAGAATACAGCCAATCAGATGGCTATGGACTGGGGCTGCAATGGCTTAGACTTTCAAACACCCCTCTGGACAAGCTGAACGTTGACTTGTACCAAGGAGTAACCACTGAGGAATTTAAACATATTGTTGTGTTCACCATGGATCTTTACTGAAGGCAGAACTCATTCCACACCAGGACGCTGGGGCCAGGAGAAAATTCTTCCCAGCTCCTGCTCCTCAAGAAGGCATGTATTTTAATCTTTTAGAAAGTGGAACACTTGAACTTGGCATTATCCTCTGTGAACTTGGCACATGAAGGCACATCACCACATGTGGTCTCTCTTTTTCTCTTCCTGTCTTATTAATTTATCTCTTTGTCCATTTTCCTCCTACCTACGTTTGTCACTGGGACACAACCTTAGCTGCATTGCCCAGATGTCTGTAACTGCCACAAATGTCTTTGGGACTAAGCTGGGGCCAGTCTCAGTTTGTCAAGGGTCAACTATCCCAGGATGAAGGTCAGTATCCTGTGTGGAAAATTCCAGAGGAGCAAATAATAGGAGAATGTTCTCATCAGAGAACACGACCAGCACCTGCTTGCCTTTTCTGAGAAACCTGTTTTGATCCTTATTGGTTACATATAACATGCTCAGCCCAAGACGTGGAGCTTTCATAGTGCATCATGGAAATATTCTGGAAGTAGGAATTCCTGGGCCTCATTTTACCAGGAACCAGGTCAGACTTTGTAGGTGGTTGGGGTCACTCAACAAACACATCTTGTCTCAAGACCTTGTGACCACAGTCAGCGTCACATCTGAAAGCAGCAGAAGCTTCCCTGGACAGAACTTCTCTTCAAATGGCACAGTGTACGGAGTGCCAGGTGTGTATATCACCTGGTTGTTACTTTTCGATAGTTGACAAATTCATTTTATTTCACCACCCAAGAGACAGGTGAGCTTGGGAGTGTGTCATAGAAAGGGTAGTTATTCTTGGGGTGTGTCTTACTGCTACTGGACTCACTGTCACAGTCTGTATCTCAAGAAGCCAGACTTTATGCTTACCTGGCAGGAAGATATCATAATCAAGCAGGTGGTGTTCCCAGAGCGAGGCTCACCCATTGCGCTTGGGGTGTGTTGACCCCTGCGATTTCCCCAAATGTGGGGAACTCGACTGCACAATTTGTGGTAGTGGGGGACTGTGTTTGCTCTCTCCCCTGAAAAGAAGAAGAAGGAGGAGGAGGAGGAGGAGGAGGAGAAGAAGAAGAAGAAGAAGAAAAGAAACCAAACTTGGCTGCCTGTCTTTGAGAAGCCAATTAAAACAGCCAAAATGATAGCAAAAAGCAGAAAAGGGGGAATTATTCAATGTGGCCACAGAAGAAGAGGAGCAAAGAGATCCAGTGACCCTTTATACCTCAAAACTGTCTTCAGGGCCCCTAAGTGAGATCAGAGTTTAAGAAGAGGGCCAGAGATATGCACATCTAAGCAGTAATTGATTGAGGCGTGGTCTTGCCCACCACTGACCCACACTGTCCCAGCTTTAGTTTCTGTGACAGTGTGACTAGTTCTAAGAATTGCGTCAAATCTCTGAGAAAAACATCCCCCTTTAGATGGGGCCTTTTTCTTCTTCAAACATGACAATCATGCAAAAAGTCCTACTTGAGGTCCATTGTTTTAATAATTTGGCATCCATATTGAGAGACATAATATCTCTTTGGAATACCTTCATTTCTGCGAGGCCAATTAATTATACCGTGAGATGTCAGCCATCAAAGTGAGAAATGTGTTCTTTCATTGGGATTTTCCCGAACTGAACATTCTTTCTCAGTCTATAGTGAACAAGTGTGCACATCTTTTATGGCCCCATGCAGATCCTTCATAATTATATCCACACTAGTGACAGTTGTCCTTCCTGGCTAGGGCTGCTACAGTCCGTGGTCTAGAACATGGTTTGCCTAGCATTCTCATTCGGTTGTCCCTGTGACCAACAATTTTATCTGTTCATAACACCGATGCTCTAATCAGATATTAAGCTTATAGAGGAAGACACATACATCTCAACTGCCACCTTGTATGATTCACAGATATGACCATGATTCTGTGTGTCAATAAGAGAACAGAAAGTGAACTTTCCTCTCTCCCCTCTTGCCCTGTCATTCTGCAGTGTCTCTTTTGGTGACTCCGATGTGTTATTAGCTGTATGTGGGCTGCTGCAGTTTCTTCACTTTCAGGGGTAACAAGTCACCCCGAGCATGGACAGCTGAGAAAGCATAGATTGACTTCTGTTTCCCTAACATAAGGCCCTGCTTTATGTGGCTTCTTTTCTTTTCTTTTTCTTTATTCTCTTATATCTTACATCCCTACCATAGGGACTGCTGCTCCTTGTCCCTGGTCCTGCCTTCTCCCCATCCACTCACTCCTCCTCCGTTTCCCTTTAAGAAGAGGACAGGCCTTCCAGGGAGATCAGCCAAATATGGCACATCAAGTTCCAGTAAGACTAGGCACATCCCCTCATATCATCACTGAACAAGGTGACCCAGGAGGAGGAAAAGAGTTCCAAAAGCAGATAGAAGAGTCAGAGACAGCCTCCTCCCACTGTTGGGAGTCCCACAAGAGGACCAAGCTACACCACCATAACAAATGTGCAGAGGACCTGGGTCAGACCCATGCAGGCTCCCTGACCGCCGCCGCTTCAGCCTCTGTGAGCACCTGTGAGCCCTGCCTGGTTGATTCTTTGGTCCATGTTCTCCTGCCGACCTCAACCCCCCTGTCTCCTACAGTCTTTCTCTCCTCTTCTGCGGGGTTCCCTGATTTTTGGCTGTGGGTCTCTGCATCTGCTTTAGTCAGCTTTGAGATAGAAACCCAGTGAAATGGAACCCCTCTGGAACCTATGAGGGTGACCCTAGCCAAGACTCCTAGTAATGGAAGATAGAGAGCCTGGCCATCTTCTGTAAACAGGTAAGGCTTCCGGTGGAAGGACTGGGACACCAACCCAGCCATAAAATCTTTGACCAACAATATGTCCTGGCTTCAAGATGTACTGGGGTAAAGGTGGCTCAGAAATTGTGGGCATAGCTAGCCAATGACTGGTCCAGCCTGAGACCATGCTATGAGAGGGAGCCCATGCCTGACGCTGCCTGGAGGGCCAGGAACCAGAGGCTGCATAGCCCAGAGACCTAGAATAGATCCAACACAACTGGTCAAAAGAAAAAAAAAAGTCAATGAAGTACTTTGACTAGATTGATGACACTCTGCTATATTCATACACTGGAGTCTAGCCCAGATGTCATCATCAAAGAGGCCTCATCCATGTGTCTTCTTAATAGAGACTCAGGATGAGGAAGAATCTGTGGTTGGAGATGAGCCATGGCCAAGAGGAAGTGCAAACAACCCAGAACAAGCTTGCATTGTCTTGGAACCCTTTTTCTTTGTCCCTTCCATTTATCCCGCTGTCAAGTCACACACTGAATCTGAGATGCACATGGCAGAGAGGGTACCACACCTGTAGGAGAGCATTCAGTTCAAAAGGTGGGAACTATGACAAGCTTCTAAAAAAGAGCCAAGAGTTGAGAACGGTGCAACATCTCACCGAAGTATCTGGGTACCTTGTTCTGCCTGGTGCTTTAAACACTGGATATTGAAATTCAGATACTGTAGTCTTATGAAATATGCTCATTTTAATCATGTTTCATCACATGAAAAGCTTAGATAATTTCATCAGTTTTGTATATGTATTTGAGCATTACCTGCCTTCTGCAAAAGTCTGCACCACCGTTTTTTCCCCTTTCCAGACAATACCATTCTTAGAATTTCCACAGGATCCTAGAGAAAAATCAGTCTTAGTAGGTCATCTCTCACTAAGGTGCTTAAATAGTAAAGGGATTTAGGAATGCACACATGCAGAGTGGCAGAACGCTCGCCTGTATGCTGGCTTCCATCCCTAGCCCCACAAGGACAAAAGTATGTCTGCAGTTGTATCCATTCCTGATGGTGATCCTGATGGTAATGACACCCATATGTGGCTAAACACCCACTTACTACATGTTTCAAGTCACTGGTCCAAATCATGACTCAGTCTTGTCTTGAAATCAATTCAATGTGCTGTGAAAATTACCTTTTCAATGAAATGGAATAGTGGACAGTTTTAGACTACACTTCATGTTAAAAATTGTTTCACCAAATCCTGTATCTTATATATGTATATGCAGTGTGCATGCAGAACTATAATTTTTGAAATGCATATAAACCTAGAGCAAATTATGCTGCATGGCAATGCTAACCCAACCAGCATGGTTTCTGGAACAAAAACAGACATGGAAGCCAATATAGCAGAATAGAAGACCCAGAAAAAGAAAACCCACACAAAGGAGCAAAAGGGCAAATGGAGCAAAAATATACACTGGAGAAAAGACAGCCTCATCAACAAATGTTGCTGGGGAAAATGGAAATCCACAAGAATAACGAAACTAGATCTGTATCTCTCACTGTGTATGAAGCACAATTGAAAACAGATCAAAGACTTGAATATAAAACCCGAAACGTTGAAACTGCTAGGTAAGCAATAGGGAAAACACAGAAGAGACCGAGAGGACTTAGGTCAAGGTGGCAAGAGTCAACCACAAGGGCTGCATTAAATGACAATGCTTTGGAACGGAAAAGGAGACAATAACCGGAGTGTTGGCTGGGGATGTGGAGGTGGGAAGAGTGAGACCTGTAGGGTGTCTGCAGCTCTGGGGAGGGACACTGAGGGAGGATCGTGGGGCTCAAGGACAGGAGGAAGGAGAATGGGGGAATATTTGGGGGCAGGAAAACATTTTGGGATTAGACAGATAGAGGTGGTGGTTGCACACCATATTAAACAACGTCAAGTTCACGTGGGTGGTTTTTGTTTGTTTTTAAAATTATACCATCATTACATACCAAGTGGTTTCCCCTCTCTCCTCTCCTCTCAGTCTCTCTCCTCTCCCCTCTGCCTGCCTCCATTCACTTTCTTCAGTTTCTATTCAGGAGAGGGCATGCCTCCCTCTCATGGATATCAACCAAACATGGCATATGTAGTTTCAGTAACCAACCGTCATATTAAGGCTGAACAAGGTAACCAGTATGAAGAAAAGGGTCCCAAACATGAGCAAAAGAATCAGAGATAGTCCCTGTTTGCACTGTTAAGAGTCCCATAAGAAGACCAAGCTCCACAAGTATAACATATATATATGCAGAGAGCCTAGGTCAGTCCCATGCTCCCTGGTTGGTTCAGTCTCTGTGCTCCTTGAGCCTGTTAATTGATTCTATGGGTTTTCTTGTCTCGTCCTCGACCTCCCCAGTCCTTTAATCCTTCCTCCTCATCTTCTGCAAGATTCTCTGAGCTCTGCCTAATGTTTTGCTGTGAGTTTCTGCATCTGTTTCTATCAGCTGTTGGATGATGCCTCTCTGATGACAACTGGGCTAGGCACCGATCTCTGAGTGTAGCAGACTATCTTTAAGACTTATTACATTGATTTTTTTTCCAGTTGTGTTTGGTTGTATTCTAGGTCTCTGGGAGTCCAGCCTCTCATCCTGGTGCTCAGTCAGTATCAGGTCTGGGCTCCCTCTCGTGGCATGGGTCTCAAGCTGGACCAGTCATTGGTTGGCTATTTCCATAATTTCTGTGCCATCTTTATTCTAGCACACCTTGCAGGCAGGACAAATTGTAGGTCCAAAGGCTATGTGACTGGCTGGCTGCCCCAGTCTTCCATTGGAAGTCTTGCCTGGTTACCAGAGATGGATGGTTTGGGCTACACATCCTCTATTTCTAGGAGTCTAAGCTGGGATCACCCTTGTAGATTCCTTGGAGTTTCTATTCCACTAGGGGTCTACCTCACCACAACATGCCCCCCTTTTCCAGTCCTCTGTATCAGTTCTCTCTCCATCCTCCCCGACCTGATCTCTCTTGTTCCCATCCCCACCCACCCACATTCCACCCACAAAATTGATTTTATTTCCCCTTCTCAGGGAGATCCAGTGTCTCCCCTTGAGCCTCCTTGGTAGTTTCTCTGGGTCTGTGGATTGTACTATGATTATCCTTTACTTTAGAGCTGATAATCATGTATAGGTGAGAACATAGCATGTTTGTCTTTGTGTGTCTAGGTTACCTCACACAGGATGATTTTTTTTCTAGTTCCACCCATTTACCTACAAATTTCATGATGTCATTGTTTTTTACATCTGAGTAATACGCCATTGTGTAAATGTATCACATTTTCGGTTAGGGGACACCTCAGTTAATTCTAGTTTCTGGCTATTACAAATAAAGCTATGAACATAGCTGATTCAGCATCCTTTGGGTGTTTCCTAGGAGTGGTACAGCTGGGTCTTGAGGTATATCAATTCCCAACTCTCCGAAGAGCCACCATATTGATTTCCAAAGTGGCTGAATAAGTTTTCACTCCCACCAACAATAGAGAAGTGTTCCCCTTGCTCCACATCCTCACCAGCATAGGCTGTCACTTGTATTATTGACCTAAGCCATTCTGACAGGTGAAAGATGGAATCTTTCTTTGTTGAGTCTTTGTTGTGTGGTTTGGGTATCAGGGTGACTATGGCCTCTTAAAATAAATAAAATAAATTTAGCAATGTTACTTCTGTTTTTATTTTGTGAAGTAATTTGAGGAGTGTTGGTATTAGTTTTTCTTTGAAAGTTTAGTATAATTCTGACCTAAAAGTGCCTGGCCCTGGGCTTTTCCTTGGTTGGGAGACTTTTAATGACTGCTTCTAGTTTCTTAAGGGTTATAGGTCTATTTAAATTGTTTATCTGATCTTGGTTTAACTTTAATAAGTGGTATCTATCCAGCAAGAAATTTGTTCATTTTTTTTTTAGATTTTTCCAGTGTTGTGGAGTTCAGGTTTTTGAAGTGTAATTTAATGACTCTTTGAACTTCCTTAGTGTCTTCTGCTACATCCCTTTTTTGTTTCTGATTTTGTTAATTTGTACATTTTCACTCTGCCTTTTAGTTAGGTTGAATAAGGGTATGTCTATCATGTTGGTTTTCTCAAAGAATCAACTGTTTTTCATTGATCCTTTGAATTGTTCTTTTTGTTTCTATTTTATCTATTTCAGGCCTCAGTTTGATTATTTCCTGCCATCTACTCCTCTTGAGTGTGCTTGATTTTTTTTTATTGTGGTTGCTGTTGTTCTATAGCTTTGAGGTGTGCTGTTAAGGTATTAGTATGAGATCTCTCAAATTCCTTTATGTAGGCACCTTATTGCTATGAACTTTCTTATTATCACCACTTTCATTGTGGCCTATAAGCTTGGGTACATTGTGCATTTATTTTTATTGAATTCTAGGAAGTCTTTAATGTCCATCTATATTTCTGCCTTGACCCATTAGTCATTCAGAATAGCATTGCTTGGTTTCCATGAGTTTGTAGGCTTTCTGTTGTTTCTGTCATTGTTGATATCCAGCTTTTATCTTTGGCAGTCTGAGATGATACAATTTTCTTGAATCTGTTGAGACTTGTTTTGTGACTGAATATGAGGCCAGTTTTGGAGGTTTTATGAGGTACTGAGAAGAAGGTATATTCTTTTGTGTTTGGATGAAAAATTCCATTAGGTTCATTTGCTCATAAAGTCTGTGAACTCTATTATTTCTCTGTTTAATTTATGTCTTGGTGACCTGTCTGTTGGTAAGAGTGGGGTATTTAAGTCTCCCACTATAAATGTGTAAGAGTCAATATGTGATTTAAGCTTTAGTAATGTTTCTTTTACAAATGTGGGTGCCCTTACATTTGGGGTTCAGATGTTGAGAATTGAAATGTCATCTTGGTGACTTTTTTCTTGATGAGTATGAAGTGTCCTTACCATCTCTTTTAATTATTTTTGGAAGTCTATTTGTTAGATATTAGAATAACTATACAGCTTGCTTTTTGGGCCATTTACTTGAAAAACCTTCTTTTTAACCTTTTATCTTGAGGTAATGTCTATCTTTGATGTTGAAATGAGTTTCTTGTATGCTACAGGAGGATGGATCCTGTTTTCACACCCATCATGTTAGTCTATGTCTTTTCATTGGAGAATTAAGTTCACTAGTGTGTGTGTGTGAGTGTGTGTGTGTGTGTGTGTGTGTGTGTGTTTTCCTTCTTTGGGTTATGCTGATGTGAGATTATTTGTTGCCTTTTTAAAGGGTGTAGTTAACATCTTTGGGTTGGAGTTTTCTTTCTAGTATCTTATGTTGGGCTGGATTTGTAGACAGATATTGTTTAAATTTATCATGAAATATCTTATTTTCTCCATCAATGGTGATTAAAAATTTTGCTGGGTATACTCATCTGGTCTAGCATCTGTGGTCTCTTAGAGTCTGTAGCGCATCTGTCCAGGCCATTCTGGCATTTGGAAGTCAGGTTATTATTAATATTAATATTATTATTATTGACATGATTTCTCTGTGTAGACCCAGTTGTCCTCCAACTCTCTCTGTAGATCAGGCTGGGCTTGAACTCACAGAGATCTGTTTACCTCTGCCTCCCAAGTGCTGGGATTAAAAGCTTGTGCCATTGCCATCTGAGGAGAAGTTATTCCAATAGGTCTGCTTTTATATATCACCTGGCTTTTTTCTTTTGCAGCTTTTTTATTTTAAGATGTATTTATATATTATGTATACAGTGGTCTGCCTGCATGGCTGTTTGCATACCAGAAGATGGCATCTCTTCTGTGAGCCATCATGTGGTTGCTGGAAATTGAACTCAGGACCTCTGGAGGAACAGTCAGTGTTCTTAACCTCTGAGTCATTTGTCTTTGTTCTAATGTTTAGTGTTTTAACTATTATGTGGTGAACATTTTCTTTTATGATTTTGTTGACAATATTTTCAGGGCTTTGAGCTGAGAATCTTCTTCTTTTATTCCTTTTATTCTTATGTTTGATCTTTTCATAGTGTCCCAGATTTTCTGGATGTTTGTGTCAAGGAGTTTTTAGATTTAACATTTTCTTTGACTAATTTATCTATTTCTTCTATTATGTCTTTAATACCCAAGATTCTCTCTTCTGTCTCTTGGATTCTGATGGTGATGCCTGTGACTGTAGTTCCTGTTTGCTTACATAGATTTTCTATTTCTAGAATTTCCTCAGTTTGTGTTTTCTTTATTGCTTCTATCTCCATTTTCAGGTCTTGATCAATTTTATTTGCTTTCTTCAACTGTTTGTTTTTTCTTGGATTTCTTGACATTCTTTAGGGGTTTTATTGATTTCTTCCAATTTTTTATTGTCTTTTCTTTGATTTCTCTGAGGGATTTATTTATTTCCTCTTTAAGGACCTCTATCATCTTCATAAAGTTGGTTTTAAGGCTATTTTCCTGTGCTTCATCTGTGTTGGAATACTTAGGGCCTGCTGCAGTAGAATGGCTGAGCTCTGTTGGTGATAAATGTTGTTGATTATGTTCTTACACTGATGTGTAGTCATCTGGATTTGGAGTGATTATAGGTCTAGGTGTCAATTTCTGGGTTTGTCTTTGTTGGATGGGTGTTTCATTCCTTTCTGTTTCCTCTTTGGTCTTGTGGCTGGTGTGGCCTGTGGTTGAGTAGAGGATCTCCACCCAAGTTGGGGTCTGGACTTTTGACAGCCTGGATGGCCTCTGATCCAGGAGGGGTTGTCCTCCAAGTTGAGGGCTGGAGTTCTGGCTATGTGTGTGACCTCTGATCTGGCTGGGTACATTCTGGGATTCAAGATACTGACCTGGCCTCTGGTGGAAGAGAAGGCTTCCACCAGAGATGTGGGTCAGGATATGGTGTGGAGAGGAGAGGTGGTAAGGATTGTTCTGGACAGGCATGGGTGGAGTGAAGGGGCAGTCTTACTTGCCGTTCAGGATACTGGCCAGGTCTCTGGTTTGGTAGAAGGCTTCTGCCAGAGGTGTGGGCTAAGATCAAAATGGTTAATTTTTATGTTGTGTGCATCTGACCTCACATCATCCAGGGACAGTCACACAACCTTACAGGAAGACAGGCCTATTGCTGCCTCTGAGAAATAGCTGGAAACAAGGATTTGAAGACAAGCTGGTCCCTTCTGCCTTCCCTGATGCTGCCTACCTTTCTCAAGGCTACTTTCGGACTGTTCCTTTCATTACTCATGTGCCTACTTAATGTCCAAGCCCAAATTAATTCATCCAGATCCACAGCCTTCGCCCTGTCCTTCCCCGGGCCTTTATTTAAGGCCTTCAGTGACCGTCAATAATACTTTCTGATGGTGCTTAAATTTTGCCCTCTGAATCTGACCATTTGATCTAAAGTTGCTTTCATAATTCTTTCCCCAAATAGAAAGTAAAATACTCTGTATTAATAATTTTTCTTATTAATAATTAAGAATACATTATTGTTATCCTATCAATTATTAATTATTAGTTGCTGTGATAAAGATATCAAACACAAATAGCTCAGGAAGGAATTATTTGGGCTCATGGTTTTGGAGGTGTCTGTCATGGCAGGAAGGACTCGGTGGAGAAGACAGCCAGTGTCATAGTGGGCCAGAATCTAGACAAAAAAAAGCTACACAGGAAGTGGCTAAGATGTAATCTCCAAGGACATGTCCTTAATCACTTAATTCCTTCAAGTAGGCCACATCTGTCACCATCATCTCCCAATAATGCTGTCCAATTATGAATCCATTAATGAATTCATCTACCAATTATGCTGAAGTTCTTGATTTAGTCAGCCCAGAAGAGATGCCTCCACAGCACCCAGAACTGTTTCTCCTTCGTGGAGAGGAACTAAACCCTCTGAATGTAGATGAGAGTTGAACGGCATGAGCAGTTTGTGGAGTCTCTTGCAGTCAGACCAGAGTTTATTCCTGGTGCATGAACTGACATCTCAGAGGAACACCTTGCTCAGCCTTGATGCTGGGGGAAGGACTCAGACCTACCTCAGCTGGTTATGCCAGACCGAATGAATCTGCCTGGGGAGTCCTTGCCTTTCTTGTGGAAAGAATAGGGGGATGAGGTGGGAGGAGGCTGGAGGAGGACTGGGAGGAGGGGAGCAGTGGTGGGTATGAGGAAAAATTAAATAAATATAAAAGAAAAAATTAAAATGATAGAAATAATAAAAAAGAAACCTAACTAAGCTGCCCATCAAAATTAACCACTACACTTGTTGGTAAGAATTTACATCTTGGGGCTGGAGAGATGGCTCAGAGGTTGGGAGCACTGACTGTTCTTCCAGAGGACCTGAGTTCAATTCCCAGAAACAACATGGTGGCTCACAACCATCTGTAATGACATCTGATACCCTCTTCTGTCTACTGTATACATAATAAATAAATCTTAAAAGAAGAATTTACATCTTAAATTGTGCATTGAAATAATAATTATTTTGTATATTGGGTTAGTCAAAGCATGTTATTAAAATTAGCCTTTCCCCCCCCCCTCTATCTTGTTATGTGGTTACTACAAAATTTAAAATTATACACATGGCTGTTAATCAGTTTCTGTTGGGGGCTCCCCTCCTGCCCCCACAATTGCACAGTGCCTACACTGGGAGTTTCTCTCTATGGAAACTGGTGACTATAGATGTCCTGTTTCTACAGACAACTGATCATTGAGTCGCCTGGCTCAGGGCCTTCCTTAGTTTGGTTTGAGACCTCTCCTCACTCCTGTCTTCCCTCCCCTCTCCTGCACTGTTTCCTGTCTTGTCTTCCATCTTTGTTCTAGCCTAGTCAGTAACTAATCCTGTCCTCCAGCAATGGCTACCACAGCAGTCCTTCATATCCAAGGCTCTCCTTTCTTAGGTACCAGTTATTCACAGTAACCATGGTCTGAAAATATTAAGTGGAAAATTTCAGAAATAAATAATTCATAAGCCTCAAGTTGCATACTATTCCAGGTGGCATGATGAAACCACTTGTCTTGCTTCCTCATCCTGGAACATTATTTATTTATTTATCCAGAATAGCCTCACAATTTAGGCTACCTGCCCTAGTCCCTTGGTACCTGTCAGCTATCAGCTCAACTGTTACGGTATCACAGTGCTTGTATTTAAACCCATATTTTATTTAACATTTCTCTTGGCCCTAAGGCATGAGTAATGAATGATGCTGGCTATTTGAATATGCCCAACAGATGCCATAAACACCTTTCTTGAAAGATGAAATATCTCAGTAAATATGTAGCATTTGGTACTCTCTGGACTCAGGTATCCCCTGGGGATCTTGGAACATTTTCTTCTACATTTTATGGGGAGACTAAAGTATGCTGTTTGGAAGTCTTGCTTTTTCATCTTTTAATTATATCTTTTCTAAGAGATACAGAATTTATTAAGGAAGAATCAGAGTTATGAGAGCTGGAATTTTGAGAGTGCTGAGACCAAAGACAGATATTAATTGGGTGTGTGAACTGTGACCTACAAACCAGTCAAGTAACCTATGACATGGTAAGTAGCAGATCATCCACAGAACATGACGAATAATACATATGGTGGAGGATATGAGGGGACACTGGAGGCTGGACCGGTGGGTGCTGCACCTACAACGGGAAGGAGGCTTGGGTTTAAGGGATGGTAACTGCTTTGGGACTTTCTTAATCCTTGTGGTGACCTGGAACCACAGGCATATTGGGTTTTCCAGACTTAGTCTTCAGAAGGAATTATTTTAGTAACCAAGAGATTCCTGAGGATATGAGACACAAGGTATTATGAGGCCAGGAGACATGACTCAGTGGCAGAGCTCTGGTCTAGCATGCGTGAGTACAGCCCTAACAGTGAAAAACATTCTTGTGTAAGTCAATGGACTTCTAGGTGCATGAATAAAGCCATTCACTTGTATAGGATATTTTCATCTACAACTATGAGTAACACAGACTTGTATATTTCCTTTCTTAAAATACTCTAAAGTTACATTTTGATATTAAGATCACAATGATCTTAGAAACTCAAAGCTTGTTTCTCTTTCAGTACTATGGAAAATTTGTCTAAGATTCCTAAATTATCTTAATTAAATTTGGAGTATTATTCACTTGTAAACATTTGAACCTAGAAATTTTTTTGCTAGAAGATTTTAAGAACATTTAACTTTTGATCTTTTCTGTCAATTTTTAACATATTTTATACTTTTATATTTGTTTTACTTACGGTGCATCTTCATATGTGTATGTTCTTATAAGTAGGTGCCCATGGAGGTCAGAAAGTGTTAGACCCCTGAAGCTGTAGTTATGGGTAGCTGTGAGCATTCTATTATAGGTACTGAGAATTGAGCTACGGTCCTCTGTAAACAGCAAGTGCTTTTAACTGTTGAGCCATCACTCTAGCACATTTTATTTTTTTTCTAGGAATTTGCCCATTCTTTCACAATTTCAAGATTATTATTTTTTTCTGTTTGAAATGTTTCTTTTGAGATATGACTGAGAACACCATCTGTAGGATCTGTAGTGATGCTCTATTTTCATTCTTAAAATTAGGTACTTGAAATTTTTCACTTACTTGAATAGTCCAATCATGATGTCTTAATTTCATTTGTATTTTAAAAGAAATGATATTTGGTCATATTTATTTTCCCTATTATAGAGGCCTACCCCAAATTCTATGTCAAAACCATGAACTGATTGCATTTGTGTATACATAGTCATAATTCGAATTAAGAAACTGTTAAATAATATGGTTTGTTTTATCTCACAAATAAGAAAATGTATAACAAGAAAATGAAAATACATAAAACTGCAATTTTCATACAGCTAACATTGTTAGAACATCATAAATTATTTTTATTAGGCACATTTCAGTGTCCTACACATGGATCAATAGTCTGCTGAGGGAGAGTGGGTTGCTGAAAACAATCAATGTAATGTCTTAGTGAAAACTTGCATTTTAGTCTTTTGACTTAAAGTTAATAAGTCTTTAGAAACCAAGATTTGCACAAGGTCTGTATTTGATTGACAGCAAAGTCAAATTAGATGTCCTCTTCAGAGTCTTTGTAGGTCTCTTTTTGTTGTTGTTGGAATACCATTTGCCGAGGTAATTGCAGTTGCAATTGTCAGGCCATTGCTTTGACCTAGGGGCAAATAGGGTAGAGTTGCATAACACAAACTGTTTCTAAAGAAATGCACCACAGAATTTTATTTTTTAAAAAGATTCTATGACTTAAAGTCACATCTAGATCACCATGGTAGTTATTAAGTTCTACTATTTTTACACTTTTCAGTGCTTAGATACTATGATAAAGATGGTGCCCTGATATGGACTTGTCAGGAAACAGACTGTAAAAATTATTTTCTGGCTTCTCTGCTTGTAAATCTTCTTTCAGAAGCATGCAAATATTTTTCCATCCTTGTTTTAATCATGCTGTGGCATATAGCAATGTCATCCTTTGCATTACCATCCTACTATTTTTTTTAAAAAAAAACTTTCACTCTTGAGTTTGATACCAGCTGGAGATCTGTGTTATGTTAAGCAACATCACTTCTGTACCTAATTTTTTGAGAGATTTTTGTTGTGAACAGATGTTCAATATTGTCAAATTCTTCTTCTACACCATTGGGATGATCATTCACTTTTCGCTTTCACTTTGTTGATATAGCAGATCACATTTGTTGATTTGCTGATGTACATGTCCCATTTTTACATCACATCAAGGGGCAAATCATACATAATTCTGATGAATAATATTTTACATGTTTAGTTGAATTTGATTAGCTAACATTTTTCTAGAGGATTTTTGCACATACATCCTTCATGTTCTTTTTTAAATTTTTCCTTTTTTAAAAAAGTCTTTTATTCTTTTATTGGAACAAGATTCCTGATAGTATAGTAATGTCTTTACTAAATAGATTTCTGTGCAGAAATCACACATTCTCCATGTACACCTATTTTTGGTTACACTTTGTCCATGGATGGAATAGTCCAATTTATAAAGTTTCATGCATCAAAAAAGCTTTAATTTGACCAGGCTGTTCATTAGTCACTCTGAAAAAGTGGCATTTAATTTTAGCTCTGTTTTACAGCATTAAAAAGCTTATGCATCAGACAGTTTCCCAAAACATTATTCTCTGCATGATGGCTTTGAGCAGACAGAGCTCTTCATCCACCCAGATTCACAGAGCCACATCTGAGAGCTTCGGCTGCATACCCAGGACAGAGCACTCCAGACCACCTCATGCTGACTCTGACAGCCCACTTACTTGGCCATTGCACACTTCTAATGAAGACATGCCAGCAGCTGTCTTTTGAATGGATGGCATTAGAACAACAGGTCTGTGACACAGTGGGAACAGGTGCTGGCTTGGGTTTTTTTAATGCCAAATTGAGATAAAAATCAAGGGGACAAGTCCATGGTGACAAATTGTACCCACATGTCTCCGTTACGGAGACATTAAGACATGATTCTAATCTCTTTAACTCAATCTTTATAGCTTCAAGGTCATCCTGCAAAGTGCATATCAAAAAATGTGAAGTTAGAGAGACAAAGTTTGACATGATATCATTATGCGGCTCAAATGTGGAAGGTCATTTTGAGCTTTTGCTCTGACAGAGAAGCATCAGGTCCTTTGTGTACACAATGGTTTATTGTAACAAAACAACTTGTACACCTCAATATTTAAAATGAGCATCTTTTAAAAAATAAAAATGAAGTTACAATAGAGAATGTCAACTCTAAATAAAACCCTACAGGAGCTGCTGATTTTTCCATTGACCAGCAGAACATAAGTCATCATTAGGAGAGATTTTTATTTTAAGTGTCATCATAAACTACTAGGATGTCCATTAAGCCTAAGAATTAAACATGCCAAAGGAGAATCCATGTTGTCACAATGCCTACTTAACCCCCTCCCCTGAAACTTCAATCCCACCCTTTGCTCACCTTCTATATTGCCATTTAAAGAGAAAGTAGACAGATACATGTTGTGAGTGCTAACTATATTCACATAGAGACACAGTGTAATCTCTGAGCCCAATATACAGAGAAAGGAAAAAAAGCTAGAATTCCATGTACCACTACAGAGGCCTGGCACCCTCCCCCCCTCCAGCATAGCTGGTGGGACCTAAGGGCTTTTCTTCTTTTTCACAGAGCACAGTGATGTCGTTGACCCTACAGTTTGAGACAAGAAAGAATAAAAATGAATTTAGAATAGAAAAGTGGAGATTCTTTTTCCATTGTATTTTGCTCAAGGCATTTCCTCCAACATAAGTTGAGAACCATGGTGTTGAGAAGAGAGATGTCAGAAAGAGAGCAACTGAGCACCAGAGGGATTGGGGAGGGGACTGCAATTTGATCCCAGGGATTGGAGAAAATTAAAACAGAAAAAGAAAGAAGGCTGGAATCCATCAGTCTTCTATGCTAGTCATCCTTGCCTTCACCATCATCATCATCTTCTTCTTCACTTTCATCCTCATCCCCTTCTTCATCAATATCTTCTAGTTCTCCCCTCCTCCTCCTCTTTCAATCAGTAGCTCAATCAATCAATCATCATTATCATCTTCTGACTCTTCTTCATCATCCATATCAGGAACCAAATAGTACAGTAAGAGATCTGGCCCAATTTCATCTTTGATGACGTCTCTGAATCCATCTGCACCTGCATCAGAATGTCCAGGAAACTGGTAAAGCATCTCTCTGGTTCTTCACGCTGCCTCTTCCTGGCGCCTTATTCTGGATCTGACTTGAGTTTTGTCAATCTTTTCCAGATTTCCATTTGATTTCAGTGGCCTTTGAAGGTATGTATCCTGTCCCATTCAGATGAAATTCTTTGGAGGAAACTTTATTTTCAAAGTAAGGATCATCGTCAAAATAAAAATCTATTCTATAACTTGATTTAATGTCTTCAAATTCTGTCACTTGAACTCTGGTCAAATAATGCAGAATCTTTTTCTCATTCTCCCCGATTGGTGCAGACACTTGTGGATGGCTGACAAATGTTGTTAACCCCAAATTTGGAATTTTGCAGGTTAATTCTGACCTCTTTTGGAAAAAAAATAGTTGGCACAGTTTGTTATATTTTTGTTTTACTTTCAAAATCTCCTCCCTGGCTTGTTCATGAAGTCTGCTTATTTTATTTGTACTTCATCAGTATGATCAATTGTTTCTTGCCTGTCTTATCCCTTCAGAGGCCAAGAGTGGCCCATGTGGCTCCAGTTTTAGGACATGAGCCGATCTGAACCTCTTGGGCTGAGGCAGGATTTCAGGTTGCCATTTTGGGGCCATGGCACCAGGGAAATGGCCAGAAGTCAGAGGACAGAACCCTGATGTGTGTAGGGCGCGGTTTGCCTTTGCACAGCTTGCAGGAACATTCTATTGCCGCTTATGCTAATTAGGCATCGAGTAGTGACCAATCCGATGTGCTTATACTAATTAGGCATCGAGAAAGGACCTATCCGATGCAATCCTCAAATATGTTAATGAGCCATTATTTTGGGCCAATCACCAGCCACATGCTAATGAGTATTACTTTGAACCAATCACCAGCCATATGTTAATGAGGCATTGTGATGGGCACCAATCACGCGCCAGGCTTCCCTATATAAGCAGGCTGAATCTCAGGCTCAGGGTCTTCTTTCCACCATTTCTCAACTGAGCTGTACTCCAATAAAGTGTGATCTGAGAAGAATCATGCGTGTGGTGACTCGTTCTGCAGGACAGAAGCGGCTCGCCACAGATGTGCACAGCAGAAAGAAACTCCCAGGAACACTTTTTGGAATTATTAAGTATTGTGTAAAACCACTTATTTGTGACACAGACTCTTTTTTTTTAGCACATTTTAGTGAATTATCATTACCTTAAAGTATTGCTTTCCCCTTAGTTCTCATTTTTTCCCCATTTTCCTCCAGTTAAACATCCTTTCTCATTTTTGAACTCATATTTCTGAGTACTTGGACATTTTGTCTATATATTTTTGTTACTACAGACTAATATAATTCCATTATGGTCTATTTTAGTTAGGGTGGTATTGCTATGAAGAGACACTTGATGGCAACTTTTATAAATGAAAATATTTCATTGAGGCTGGCTTACAGTTCAGAGATTGAGTCCATTATTATGGCAGGAAGCACAATGGCATGCAAGCACCCTTAGTGCTGGAGGCTGAGAGTTCTAACTTCTAGATCGGCAGACAACAGGAAGAGATAGTTAGCCACTAGGTCTGGTTGAGCTTCTAAGACCTTAAAGCCCACCCCCAGTGATCCACTTCCTCCAACAAGGCCACACCTCCAAAATGCCACTCTCTAAGAACCTGTGGGAGCCATTTCAATTCAGACCACCAAATGGTTAGAGTTCATATTTTACCTGACACAAAATCCTTCAATTCTTTTTAAAAATAAGTTAAATTTATTTATTTTACATCTGGACTATAATCGCCCTCCCCTTTTTTTTCTCCCATTTCTTCCCCCCAATCTCCCCTCTTCCTGTTTCTATTCAGAAAGGGGCAGGTCTCCCATGTATATCAACAGAATATAACATCTTAAATTGCAGTAAGTCTAAGCACCTCTTCTTGTAAAGGCTGGGCAAGTCAACCTAGTAGGAAAGTAGTATCCCCAAAGCCAGTTAAAACGTTAGGGACAGCCCTGTTCCCACTGGTAGGAATCCTGCAAATGTTGTATTCTGAAAGTGTCAGTCAGGCAGCAGCTCAACCTCCTGGGAAGAGAGAAAGAGAAAGTGAGCAGGTGGGTGTGGCAGGTTTAGGTGCTATTGAGCTATTGAGGTCTTGGGGACCCCTGTGTGGGGTGTGGCCAACCCCCTTTAGAAGACCAGCTGCCCACTGCCTGCCTTTCCTGTTTGTTCCCCAAGTTCTTGGAGGGAAGATTGCTGTCACTGCCATGTGGGACATTTCAGCCCTCCAGGAATTGCCCTAAGGTTCAATCTTGTATCGGTGAATGTTTCATATAAACCCCTTAATAAGTATTAATCCTTTTATATAATCAATTGCCAGTGAATAATTCCTACAATAGGTGGGGGCTGAGGAGAAGAAAAAAGAAAGAGAATAAGAAAGGAGGGGGGAGACACACAGAGAGAGAGAGAGAGAGAGAGAGAGAGAGAGAGAGAGAGAGAGAGAGAGAGAGAGAGAGAGAAAGAGAGAGAGAGAGGAGCAGATAATGTCTAAATTCTAACACCCACTGTTAGGTAGGAGTCCTGAGTAGCATTTCATGCTAGTTGGGGATCTGAACTCTGGTTTTCATGCTTGGGCTTGGCTAGAGCATCTCCTGCTGAGTCCCCTCCCTTCCCCTTATTCATAATGTTTATTTTGCTTAACTTTGGTGTCTGGAGACTACAATTTGTATCATTTTGGGAATGTTCTAGCCACTACCTTCTTAATAGTTTTTTGTTCTTTCTTTTCTCCAAATAAATTTGCTTTGTTTACTTTATTTGCTGACATTTTTTTTTTCTCTCCCATGGCCTTGGAAGGTTTTTAAAGCTTATTTATTTATTTACTTACTTACTTACTTATTTTTGGTCTCTTTAACACAAGCTGGAGTCATCTGGGCAGAAGAACTTCAACTGAGAGAATGTCTTATAGGCAACTCTCAGCCTTCCTAATGCTGTGGCCCTTTAATACAGTTCCTCATTTTGTGGTGACCCCCCCAACCATAAAATTGTTTTTGTTGCTACTGTTATGAATTGTAATGTAAATATTCGTGTTTTCAAATGGTCTTAGGCGACCCACCAGTTGAGAACTGCTACTTTAAAACATTTTTCTTGATCTATGATTGTGTGGGAGGGCCCAGCCCCTTATGGGTGGAGCTAAGCCTGAGCTTGCGGTCCTGGGTTCTATAAGCAGGCTGAGAAAACTGTGAGAGCAATATTAATATGAATCCTTTGAGCATGGTCTCTGTTTTAGGTCCTGCCTCTAGGTTCCTGCCTTAAGGTCCTGTCCTATCTTCTTTTCCTGATGAGGCATAAGCTATGAGTAAAATATACTTCTTTCTTCCCAAATTGCTTTTGTTCATGGTATTTTATCACAGTCATATAAAACCAAACAAGACAGCCTAAAACAGGTAATTGTTCTGTATATGTGTATTTACAGTGTGATGCTTTGATCTAATCTATGTATCCATTATTTAAAAAAAAATGTTCATGCTAGTTAGTATGTTGATTACTTACATAGTTTGTCTTTTGTATGTGTGGTGAGATTATTAAAAATCAATTTTAATGGTACTGAAGTACTTGATTAACAGCCATGGTCACCAAGCTGTGCAAGACCCTACAAAAACTGATTCTTCAGTCTAAGTACCACCTGGTGTCTCTCATCCCTGGTCCTCCATCTTTTCCCATATCATTTCTGGTACTTTTTGTTATTGTGTCATCATTTCTGTTTTTGAAACCATTTTCTTTTGGATTAAAACCTTTTCTCTTAAAGGGCTGGGGGGCCATCAAGGTCAGGAAACTCACAAGACACTCATGAGGCCTTTCCTCAAGGCTATGTGAGCAATACTCAACTGATGAAGGAAAGAAGACTCTTGAGTGGTATCACTGCCTGCACATTGCACCTGCATCTCCAGGGATACAGCCTTCACCAGTCATCATCCTCACCCAGACATACAGCCTTCACCAGTCACCATC
>PVIH01001001.1:0-271894 GCA_004025045.1 Sigmodon hispidus | reverse complement strand
ACTGATCTAAGCATTACTGGGTCAGTGGGACCATGGGACTGTCTGCTCCCTGCCCAGGGAGGGGATGGGGAGTTGCAGAGAAGAAAAATGACCAGATGTGTTGGGAGGGGGAAGAGACCTTGAATAAGGATATACAGGGATGAAAAAAAAATTCAGAGGGAAAGATGAACACAAAGAAAATATAGGTGTAGCAATCTTAAAAAAAAAAAAAACAAAAAAAAAACAAAAAAAAAACACATTTATGGACCAACTCCTCATATACAAGGCAAACATAAATGTTGAAATGGAAACAATGAAACATGAAGAAAAAGAGACCACCTCATCTTGAAGACAATGGGTCCCTTCTTTCCAAGCAGAGAGTTATACGTGGATGCCAATTAGATAAGATTTTTATCTTATTGTCATATCCCAAGTACTCAGCTGGTTGGTGTCATTTTAGATCCTGTATTTGTCACCAAAATAGATTAATTGCCTCATTTGACTTAATGATATTTGGAGACTTAATAAACCTATCAAGTATTTTCTACTAACTCAAGAAAGCATAAAGATACAGTGCAAATATAGCTGGTGGATATCTTTCATGGGGGAATCCCAGTGAGCATCAGTTTCAGGCTTAGAGGATATCCCATAGGGAAATTGTAAATTCACAACTATTTTTTACTCTCCAACCTGCCTATTCTTCGTGCTGGAAATACTTCTATGCACAGTTCTGATTATCTAACATGATTTTGTGCTCTTAGAGGATTTATGTTGACTCCTGGCACTAATTACCTTTCCAAACTGTTGATGTCCATATCACATGTCTATAATAGATACACATGCCTTCCTCCAGATTTTGATCACCATGACAGTTGTATCATTCTACTGAACCCATAGTCTATCAGGGCCCCACAGTACTTTGAGGATTACCCTTGGCAGGCAGATATATGCATGTTTGACTGCTTGTTCTACATAGTGACTTCCATGCTAGCCAGGCTACATAGTGAGATACTTCCTCAAAAAAAACCAACCAAACAAACAAACACCAACAATATTAACAATAAAAAAATATTTTCTCACTTTTTAGCATATAGGGGGTATCAACAAATATAGCCAAAAAGTTAATAGGTTATAGATTTGTGCAGACAGGTTTAAGGTTAATATAAGGAAAGGCTTAATGTGCATTCAAGACTTGGAGTACTACAGAGGAGACATGAGAGTGTGAACAGGACACACACAAACTGTTCCTTAAAACTCAACTTCGTATTCAAGCATCATAGTTAGTTGAATCACTTTGAAAGTTTGAAGGTGGGAGAAGTCAGAAATGAACAAGGTCATCCAGAATGAACATTAAATCATCTAGGAAACACAACAGTCTTAACTATAACAAGCCCAGCTGGTAGAAAGTCACATGCTTTCAGGTCACATCTAAGTGTAAATGACTAATTCTGTCCTGGTAGACTGGAGGGCCCTGTACTACTTCTAAGTTAAAGACTTTGTCTCAACATTCTTGAAACTTGGTACCAAAACCAGCAACCAATTTAAACTTGGGAGGCTTGTGTGTAGTGTTTGTGGCCTGGGAAATTGAAAGGGAGATTTTTATCTCTCAGTTTTGTAGATTCATGTACAGCCCACCCTAGATGATAGCTAGTTTTTGGTATCAATTGCAGCCAAAACTAATAGGATCCTGAGATGTAGAAATAGGAGCATATTCTACAAAGCTGATACTCTCACTGTACTGCTACTGGTCATGTCTCAAGAGTGTCAAGACCAATTTAGAACTCCACAAAGTGAAGGAAAGTAGGCAATTTTGAGTCTTTCTGATGTTGAAGCAGAAAAAAAAAATAAAAAGAAATGCTTCTTGATCTAAGGAGTCTTTGAGGGCTAAGGAGTTAGATTTAACCTGGAGAAGCAAAAACTTGGGGAAGGAAAGCCTGTGAACATTGGGAAGCAGCTGTTGTCTGTGTCTGTTGAGAGTCCAGGAGAGATGAACTTGAGAGACCTGAAGTGGAAAACTTTCTTTGAAGCCCTCTGTCACTAAGTGTCTCTGAAATAATGAAATACGTTACCAGGAAAGTTGGACTAATCTACTTATCTGAAGATTTTAAGACCTATCACAGATGTTCTCTGCCAGATGACCTCATGCTACCTTATACTGCATTGCAACATAATCAGGTGAGAATTCAGACGGCATATGGAATGCAAAGTAGGTCCATTTTGGAAAACAATCCTGGTGTGTCATGAACTGGCTGGTGAGAGTGGGGTTCCATTTGGTTTTCCAAAAATAGAATCTCCAGGGCCCTGATTGTATAATTTTAGTATCTAAAAAGTGATTTGTCCTTCTCAAAGTCAGAGCTGAATATTTTTATAATCATTGCCAGATCCAGGAATACATTGATGCAAGTGTTAGATTCTTCTCTGAAGCTCAACTATGTGTAGTTGCTTCTGCATTTTCAATTTTATGACAGATTAAGAATTTTTAAAAGTTGAAGTATCATTTCATTTTGTGCAAAGGAGCATCAGGAAGAGCCCTCAGTCCTTCCTAACAGGCAAATTGTGTAGTTTAAAAACATTTTCTAGTTTAAAATTATTATTTGATACAATCATATCATCAAAATAACTACAACATAAATGATATGCAAATATTTGCACCCAAATTAATATGATACTTAAGACAATAATCTCAATTCCTATGTAAAAATTGTTCACTATATTTTGACAGTTGGATATGTTTTCTTGCTTAAAGAACATGGAAAAATAACATGAGAACATTAGCCTAGATGATTTTGACATAGGTGGGCATTGACTAAGGTGTATGGGGCATCATTATACTTGGGGAAAAAAAAAAGCTTGGTAAATGATTCTTCCTGTTGTACATCCAAGCCTTTCCTTCCAAAAGGAAGTTTGGTACCACTGGGTGCTTGTTGGAAATGCAGACTCTCATATTTACTGGGCCAGAATTTGCACTGTAAAAAAGACACTCCACTGATCTGTCCCCATTTTACAGGCATTATATTCCATGACTCTTGCACTTCTATTGAAATGGAGAATTGATGCCTAGTCAAAAATAGGTCAAGATGTAGTGTGCCTGCTGTACATGTGTGAAAGTAAGATTCAGTCATAGTTTTACACACTGGGGTATTTTCATCACTGTCACTGACCATTATGATAATCTTTATCATATGAAAGCTACTCATGTGCCAACGATACATTTTCACTGAAGACTTTTCTCAACTTTTGGTAATTATTGGCTTAGAATATGTTACAAAAAGTACAAAACATAACATATAACAGTTATACTTAACGCTGCATTTTCACATTGCTTCTTTTTAAAATAAAGTAGATTTTTTCATATAATATATTATGATTATAATTTTTCCTCTGCAAGCTATTCCTAGATCTTCCCTGATTCTCTGCTCACCCAAATTTATATCCTTTCTTTGTTTCTTTTATTAGAATAAAACAGACAACTAAAATAATTATAATCAAAATCAATAATGATTTTTCATTATAATAATGTTTTAAAATAAGATAAAATAAAAACAGATAGCTCTGCTATTAAAATCCAGTCTTATAACCACAAATATCTATAACTTCTTGACTAACACAACTTTTACTATTCACATACCCTCTATTTCCATAAGACCACTTAGCCTTTTTAATCTGTGTGACTATTCCTATCTTTTCCCTACACAGAATTCCTATTTTCTTCTCTAGACCTGTGAAAGAATTTGCATTAAAAAAGAAGACACACATTGTGCTGCTAGAACACACTATTGATTACACATAAGAGCTTTGAAGTTCCAGGGGCCTGCACTGAGTACCTGTACTAGTGCTGTGATCATAGCTGAGATTTTTAATCAGGTGCAATCTTGTCTTATCTACATTAACTATGGAAAGCAGTGGTTTCTCTGCCAAACAGTCATTTCAAAAATCATATAAAAACATTATACATACTGAACAAATTACATTTAGAAATATGTGTGTGTGTGAGTGTGCGTGTGTGTGGGCACACAATAACATTTAGTGTAAAATGAGACTGAATTTGACAGAGATTAGGGAGAGGTTTATGGAAGAGTTTGGAGGAAGAAAAGAGAAGGTAGAAATATAATTAAATTATAATTTTAAAAATAAGAGTTTAAAAAGAAAAAGTGAGTTGGAGGAGGAACAATGAATTGGTGATTAGAGACTGTAAAGTACAAAAGATTATGTAAACATATCTAATTAGGTTTATCAGATATTTAATATTTTGTTCAATTTATGAATCATCAAATTTTAGAATCAAAATTTTAAGAATAATTGTAAATAATTCTAACTAAGTTCAGTACACAATTTAAGTCCTTGTTAGGTTGTCCCTGAATCCTGTGAGGGCTGAGCCTTACCCTTGCTTTGTTATTGTTAATAGAAGATAACCAAGACAGAAAGGATCCTAAATCATATACTAGTAGGTAATTTAGACAAGATTAGACCCAGGTTTCATAATAATAGAGTTTCAGTATGAAATGCAGGAACTCGTTTGCCAGTGTCCCAGGCTGCACAGTTGATGTCAGTAAGGCATGTGACTGTTGCTTGCATGGTTTTTCTAGGAGATTCTCCACTAAAGCACCATCAGGCTTCCAAAGATAATGAATGGGGATTACTTAAATGAACTTTAAATTGGGGTTCCTTATAAGATTCTCAATTTCAGAATGAAATTTATATACCCAAACCAAATAAACACTCTTTGGTATACAGGGGAAAATGCCTTTGAAAACCTAGACTATGTTTCAATGAAGGTCACTATCTAGAAAGCTTTCAAAGCTTCAAAAGAAAGAAAGATTTCTAAGCCATGCTTTAAAAAGAAGTGAAGATCAAGCAAATGCGATATGGCAAGATGTCTCTTGTTCATTAGACATTTTATGTTTTGTAGTTGCTGTATTTAATTGCCTATAAGATTATGAAAACATTCATGCCCATAAATATTTTATGCCTCCTACTATCACATTATAATAAATCAAATAATATTTGTGTCTTTGATAGGAATACAGTCAACCTAGTAATAAAAGAATACTTATGAATAACTTTTTGTTTGATAGGAAAAAGATGTAACATGTCATACTATAAATTGAAGTAGACTTGTAACATAATATTACACTAATAAAGTATAAAACTAAAATTCTATGGTAAATTGGCATTGGATTTATCTATATTTTCTTTTCTGCTTTTACTTACTTGCTTATTATATAATATATATATATATATATGGGGAGAGAGAGAGAGAGAGAGAGAGAGAGAGAGAGAGAGAGAGAGGGAGAGAGAGAGAAAGAGAGAGAGTTTCTGAATGGTTTGGGAAGGACAAAAATAAAACCCTGCCTTTTGTGAAAAACTATTGCTTAAAGCTAAGTTTTTAAATCTATGTAGTCCCTTCCTGCATTCTAAATACTTATCCTTATATCCATAGGTAAATGTAACTTTCATTTTTCATCAAAGGTGTCATCTTTTGCAGTAGATAGATACCATTAAAGAAAGCTACAATTAGTAAAAATGTTGTTGATAACTGATTGTGAGATGCTCAGTCTCATTTGCAACACAGTACCCACACCTAAGTCACAGGGAACATCATAGAATAGGGAAAAAAGATGGTTAGAGCTAGAGGGCCAGGATGTCTGCTGGGATATTTTATTTTTCACATATTACAGAGAAGCTAGATCCATGGAGTCTCAACAATTTACTTGTTGCCTAAACAAGACCTGAAAAATTACATCATAAGTTGGCACACAAAAATTTCATAAGGTCTCACAAGTAGATAAAGGGCTATAGGTAATTGATGATTACTAAGACAGAGAACATTAGTCTTCTCGAGGGATGACCCCCCAACTGCTTAGCCAATAACAAAGGGTCAGCCCTAAAACTATAATACATGTGTAAGCAACACTGAATAGATTCAATAAGCTTTATTTATGTATTTATTCATATTAAGTAATATTCAAGAAAAGGAGACTGAATTTGAGAGAGTATGGAGAGCACAGAAATGGTTGAAGGGGAGAGAGGGAATGTGAAAGTTATGTAATTATATTTAATTAAAAACTAAATGAATACAAAGCAGATTCATGGAAAGACTTAGGTGGAAGCCATTGTTTTTAATCCCCCAGTGAGCCTGAACTTCATAGTGAGGATATAAAACACTCCTCATGTTTTGAGACATGATATTACCTCTGAAGTCTGAATGAAGCTCTCAGAACTGGGGGAAAAACATCCAATGCATCAATTTAACAATTGGGCTCTTCCCATTAGGATCATAAAACCACATTTCTTCCTGATATAAATTCAGTGGATCTCTCTTCTCTGTTCAGATCAGAAGCTTCTTTATTACGAAGTATTTCTGAAAAATACACTTCCTGCCTGTCCACTTTATTTTGGCATCTACATAACCTGACATTTTGTAAAAGCCAAAATGCATGTATGTATGCTAAAGGCATTCATTCCTCTTCAGCACTGCCCTGCTTCTTTAAATCACAAGAGATAATAGAATTGATAGCGTATATTTTCCTTTCTAGTTCTTCTCTCCAAGATTGCAGCTGTACTTCATGTTGGCAGTGATGTTTGGGAGTTTAAACTGAACATAATTTCACATCCTCTGTGAAATAAGTATGTATCTGTTGTGTCTCGTTATTTATGTATTTTTCAACGCTCACTGATGGCTGGAGGAGGCTTAGCAGTATATTATAATGATTTCACTTGAAAGTAGCTAGCTGGTTTTCCCTAAAGTCATTGCCTCTTCTTGAATCACCATTTGTTAAGTCACTTAAATAATATTATTCTGTATGTTGCAACCTATTGAGATTTTCTCTTTTATTCTTCATTCATGGAATGGGAGATTCATGAGAGGTTGTTCTGGTAATCATTCATATCGATATGGTAATCTCCGGGATGCTTCATTCATTTTCAAATGAACAAGAGAGAAGTGATTCTTTATGAAGTAAGAAATAATCCCACTTTTCCATTATCATACCCAGAGGACCTCATATCACGGATCCTGCTTTGTGAGCTTCTACATACATCAACTTCACACAGAAGATATAACATGTTCCAAGCAATCAGACCACAAAATCAAACAAAGTTCTCTTTCAGAAGTGGGGCTTCACAGAATTGGAACAATTACCATTTTGAGGACAGCTGGGGTTATATAGCAAGATACAAAATAAATAAAAAGATCTGTTGTGTCACTTGTAAAGATTAATGTCAAAAGACAAAAACAGAGAACAAAATCTCATAAAGTTTAGGCATTGATCTTTGAATCAAATAGTATTGGGGAAAATTAAGAATTGCTAAGTTATGTTTTTTAGGAATGCTCAAGATAGATTTAAATAGAAAATTGTTATTATTTATTTATTTTTAACAAAGTCTCACTAGGTAACTTAGTTACCTTGAAACTGGACTTGAACTTAAAGAGATATGCTTTTGCCTCCTGAATGTGAGAATGAAAGGTGTGGACTAACAATTATGGTCTGGATAAAAACACTTTAATTTTTGAGAAGGGGTCTCAGGATGTGCTGGCTGTCTTGGAACTCACTAAGTAGACTAGGATGGTCTTGAGCTGACAGAGAAATGATTTCCTCTGCCTTCAGAGCTCTGGGATTATAGTGGGCACAACCACAACCAGCTTTGTGAAAAATCACTTTAAAGCATAATAGTGATTCTGTATCATAGACAAAGCCACATATTCATAAAATTTAGGTAAACATAAATATGGAATGGTTTCTGAAAATAATTCTTATCATGTTACAAAGCTAAGTAAATAATTATTGATTCACAAATACAACTACTAGGTGATAACCACACAAAAGACTCAAGTTCAAAGGTAAAAAATTATTTGAAGCATAGACATTCTAGAATTAACAGTTTGGTTTTGTTATCTTTTTGTCTTATTATTGGTAGTTTTAAATAATCTCAAATCACTATTTCTTACAACCACATTGTTGTCATGTTTTTGTCATGAAGACAAAAGTGCTTAAAGGCCTTTGAAGATAGACTTTTTTCATGATGCCTGTCCGCTATCATGAATCTCTCTCTCTCTCTTTCTCTCTTTCTTTGTTAATGTCTTTAAAAATAATTATTAGGTCAGTTTAAATGTGTTAATATGAAGTTCTTTTTTTGGTTAAAGAAAAACAAGACAAATGAAATCTTAATTTGAATTTTCCACTCGAAAAATCTCCCTTCTGTGAGAGTGAAACTTAAGATTCCAGCCTCTGGTGAAGTCAGGATCATTGATTACATGTACTCAGTTATACAACCAAAGAAACAGCATAATGACAATTATTCATTTCTATTCTTCACTGGGACAATCACCCCCAAGCATCAAACACTGGTTCAAAATGATCTATAGCAGTTCTCCCAATATGTACATCAACATGCTCTTTGTGTTCATGGACGTTACAACAATTTAATAAAATTTCAAGTTAATGTTCCCAAATTAAATATTCTAAGAATAGGCAGTAACTTGATTTTTCCATGTAAGTTTGACTGTGGCTTTGAGTCACTGCTAAAAGGGATATTAATCATGTAAGACAGGATTGTCAAAATTTTTTATGAGCTACATATATTTTAGGGTTTGTAGGGCAAAGAATGTCTGTTGTGGCTTTCCAACTCTGAAAATTTAAGAAAAAGCAAATGCAATCACATAAAGGTAAAGTGTGGCTCTGTTCCATTAAGACCTGATTTGCCTGTATGAAAATTAGCTCACCACCTAATTTTCACAAGTTCCAAAGTATTGTTTTTCTTTTGACATTTTTTTAATCTTATAAAATAATGTTGAAATTTATTAGCTCACAGGCCACAGAAAAGCAGACAAGTGGGCAGATATGGCCCAGGTCAGTTTGTGACTCTTACAAAAGCATACAAATGGCTTCATAGTCATCTGACAGATACTGTGTTGAAGATTACATTGATAGAGCAGATAATTAGTGTAATGATGAAGAATTTACAATACTGATTTCTAAATCTCTTGATTGCTTATGCTAATTTCTTTAATAAAAATTTCTTATGCTTTGGTTTATGATGTTTAGTTTTCAGTGGGAGCCCACCAATTATTTAGGTGTAAAAGTAAAACTCATAGTTCCACATCAATTATGAATATGCATTAATTTCATAATCATTATCGACTTGCTGAGATATAAACAAAATAGTTTGTAATGATTTTTAAAGTTTTTACCATTTTCCAATGTGTTATTCCTACTGGTAGTTGAATACGATTGGTTTTGAAATTATTCCTTTATTATTTTTCCTCAGGTGGCTGTGTTTTTTATGTGCTTGTCTATGCAGGTGCCTGTTGGATACAGAATTGGGCACCAGATCCTCTAGAGCTAGAATGACAGGTGATTTTGAGGTGCTAGGAACTGAACTTGGGTGTGTCCTCTGAAAAAGCAGTATCTCTCTTTCCTACTGAGCCACCTCTCCAGTTCACACAGGTATATGCATACACACACACACACACACACACACACACACACGGATTGCAATTTCATGTATTTATTTTAATTATAGGCCTGTATGTGTGTGTCTGTGTAGGTATGTAAACATGAGTGTAAGTGGACACAGAGGCCAGATATATTGTATCTGGAGCTAGAGTTATAGCAGACTTTGACCTGCTTAGCATGGTTGATGGGAACTGAGCTCAGAATCTCTGGGAGAGCAGCAGTTATCCCTTGTCTCTGAGCCATTCAGTCAGCAATTTTCTAAGATTATATATATGTATATATATATACTATTCTGATTATATATATTTATATAGATACAACTATATATAATTATGTATATATAATTTAAAGTAGCCAAGAACTTTGCTTCTTTTCTATGTACACCATTATTTCACTGCTGCAGTCAAGTGGTGATTGGTTGTGAATGTTACTGCTGTGGAAAAGGATTTTATGATGAGGTGAATCTCCAGATAGTACCTTGACCACTTTTGATGTTATAGAAAAAAACAAGGCTTTTGTCAGTTCCTACTTCTCACCCAAACATCGGGGAGCTGGAATCCAGCTCAAGTTAAATTCTTAGTGCTGTCATTAGGTGGGTCTAAAATAAAGATGACTTGCTTGCCTAAGGCAAAACAGTCATCCCAAATCAACTGCCATCTTAATGGAGTCTTCAAACCCTGGCATACTCCATTCATATCGACCTTTTCTATCTGAGAGGGTGATGCATTAAACATCAAGGCTCCCAGAAGCAGCTCCAGTATGGAGGTGAGGAGTGAGGGAAAGCCCTAGTGACCTTTAAATGAATACATGTATAGTCTAAATAATTATATTCATCATGGGCTCATGCCAGTCTTCCTGTTACAGCATTATTCCATGCTTGGTATTAAAATATAGACAACCTAGGCTATGAAGTCTAGTTCATACTAACCACCTGAATTCCATGCTGATGACCTTTCAGCTCACTTGTGATATTCTAGAAGGCATTTGCAGTTGTGTGATTCCTTAGCCTTCTTTGAGTGTGAAAGCTGTGCCTTATGGTGAACTATGATACTGAAGGGAGGGAAAGGTTTGTATTCTTCCAATGTGGTGGAAACAAAAAATTGCTTATGGAAATTCATCATCCTATGAGGTTAGCAAACTGGCCACTCTAACTGACAATGGAAAGAATGATTTTGGAGAATCATTTTTCTCCTTTTTACTGAAAATAGTTTTTTTCTAATACAATATATGCTGATTATGTTTTCCCATCCCTCTACTATGCCCATTCCTTCCATACATCTGTTCCCATCCACATCTACTTCCTTTTTGTCTCTCATTAGAAAATACAGAGGCTTCTAAGTGATGATAATAAAATACAATAAAATAAAACAAAAACTGATGCATTGAATTAAACAAAACCAATAGAAGAAGAAGAGGAGCTCAGGAGAGAGCACAAGAAACAGAGAACCATTCACTCACACATGCAGGAACCATTCACTCACACATGCAGGAATCCCATAAAGGCTTTTAGTTGGAAGTCATAATGTATATGCCAAGGACCCATGCAGGCCCTGTCTTTGGGCATACTGCCTCAGTCTTTGTGAATTCAAATGAGCTTTGATCATGTTCATTTATAGGACCTTGCCTGGTGTCTTCAGTCCCTTCTGGCTCTTACACTCTTTCTGCCTTCTCTGTTTTGGGGTTCCCTGAACCTTGAAGGTAAGAGTTCTGTAAGGCATCCTAGTTAGGGCTGAGTGCTCCAATGTCTGTTGACCTCTGTCTGTGGTTCTCTCTGTTTGTTCCTATTTGCTGCAAGGAGGAAGCTGAAAAAGCATTTCATTGAATTAGTAGTAAAGATGGTGGATGATTTATATTTCAAATGTCACATATATGTTAGTTAGATACATGTTTTAAGTCTTGTGTGCCAGGAAATGTGCTAGACATTTTAAAATAGATAATCTCTAATCTTCCCCAAAACCTGGATACACAGGGGGTATAGCCAGTGCTTAGACGTACTTGACAGGAAGCAGCCAGCAAGCAGAAGAAAACATTTAGTAAATCCTATGTAGACTTCCTCAAATGCAACTGAGAGGCATAAAATAAAATGATTATAATATGGTTTTAAAAATGTATTCATTCTAGAAATTATCTTAGAATTATGTATGCATTTTTAGATGAATAAATTTTGTAGAATATAGTTCCAGAGAAGAATAGGCATTCTCTTAAGTCAGGTTTTGAAATGACTATTTTTTCTAGTACATCTATTATTGATAATATGGGTCAGAAATTACAGGTTTATTTCCTCAAGTATTTAACTGTGGCACACAAATGACCTGAATTATCTGGTGCACAGACAAGGAAGTGACCCCACTAATCTTCCCAATGCAGTCACCTGTCTGTTGAATTTCATTCCTAAATGTCACTACTCAAAGTTGCTATTTACTTTATCTGGCAGTTATGAGAGATGATTTGTCTTCCTTGTGTAAACACGTTTTTGAAAATTTTTTTCCCTGTCAATACCCAGGATGAAGATAATATACTGTCTGACTGGTAATGAGGAGTTTTGTTTTGTTTTTAACTAACCAGTTTAGTGTAATTGATAACAAAAATCAAAAGATCAATGAAAGAATTAACTATTTACTCATCTATGCAAATGATAATTTAATGATGTTTAAGGTAATTTGATTAAAGTGTGGACAACTAAATGAACAATGAATGATAATTTACAAAGCAATGCTGCCAAAAAATAATTATCAGTGTTTGTGTGAATAAGCTAGATAGATTTAGATCTCTCTCTATGTGTGTGTGGTGGGGAGGGCATGTAGGAATCTACGTTGGTTAAAACCTACGGAGGCAGTAAACCATTAGAAAAGAAAATTCTTTTTTTTTTTAAGATTGCTACACATATGTTTACTTTGTGTTCAGCTTTCCCTCTGAATTTTTATTTCCATCCCTGTATATCCTTATTCAAGGTCCCTTTCCCCTCCCGCCACATCAGGTCATTTTTTCTTCTCTTCAACTCCCCATCCCCTCCCTGGGCAGGGAGCAGACAGTCCTCTGGTCCCACTGACCCAATAATGCTTGGATCAGTCTCCACTCCTGGCAAATCCAGTTTTGTCCCCCCTCCCTCAAGAGTGAGTCAGGTGTTCCTCTAGGTGGAGTGGGATATGATGGATCAGTCCAGGGTGTTTCTGATCCCAAGCTGTTCAGTGGTTGTGGTTTGCAGCTTGGGCATGTTTGGCTTTTTTTCTTGTTTGTTTGTTTAGAGACCACTAATGAGTGAGTACATCCCCTGCTTAACTTTCTGAGTTTGTGATACCTCGCTCAGGAGGATATTCTCCAAATCCATCCATTTGATTGTGAATTTTAGGATATCATTTTTTCTTACTGCTCAGTAGTATTCCATTGTGTAGATGTACCACAGCTTGTTAATCCATTGTTCAGTTGAGGGACATCTAGGTTGTTTCCAGGTTCTTGATATTACAAATAATGCTGCTATGAACATAGTTGAGCTAATACCTTTGGAGTGTGAATGTGCCTCTTTAGGGTATACATCCAGAAGAGTTATTGCTGGATCCTTGGGGAGATTGATTCTCAATATTCTGAGAAACTGCCCTATTGCATTCCAAAGTGGCTGAACAAGCTTACACTCCCACCAACAATGGAGTAGTGTTACACTTGATCCACATCCTCTCCAACATAGGCTGTCATCTCTGCCTTTTATCTTTCTTAGCCAATCTAACAGGTGTTAGGTGGTATCTCAAAGTTGTTTTGATTTGCATTTCTCTGATGGCTAAAGATGAAGAGCACTTTTTCAGGTGCCTTTCAGGCATTCGTAGTTCCTCTGCTGAGAATTCCCTTTTTAGATCTGTACCCCATTTTTTGATTGGGTTATTCAAGGTTTTGGGCTCTAGATTCTTGAGCTCTTTATATATCTTAGAGATCAGTCCTCTATTACTTGTAGGGTTGGTGAAAACAATACTCAACTTCATTTGGAATAACAGGAAAGCCAGGATTGCCAAAACAATTTTACTCAACAAAAGAACCTCAGGAGGTATCACCATCCCTGACTTCAAGCTATACTATAGAGCTACAGTAATAAAAATAGCCTGGTACTGGCATAAAAACAGACTTGTGGACCAATGGAATAGATGTGAGGATCCAGACATTAACCCAAAAACCTATGAACACCTGATCTTTGACAAAGAGGCCTAAAACTTTCAATGGAAAACAGATAGTATATCTAACAAATGGTGTTGGCATAGCTGAATGGAAGTGTGTAGAAAAATGCAAATAGATTCGAGCCTGTCACGCTGCACAAAACTCAAATCCAAGTGGATCAAAGACCTCAACATAAATCCAGCCACTTTGAACTTGATAGAAAAGAAAGTGGGAAGTATACTTCTACAAATTGGCACCGGTGACCCCTTCCTAAATATAACACCAGTGGCACAGACACTAAGACCAACAATCAATAAGTGGGATCTCCTGAAGCTAGGAAGCTTCTGCAAAGCCAAGGACACTGTCAATAGGACAAAACGACAGCCTACAGAATGACAAAATTCTTTTTTTAATTTATTTTTTAAAAGGTCCTTTTTCCCATGTATCCCCCTGTTCATCCATCCTTTCTTATTCCCAATCCCTCCAAGTCTGCCTTCAGCATCCCCCTATCCCCTCCCCAAAATGAGTAGGAAGTCCCAAAGTGGGTCAGCTCAGCCTGGTGTATCCACTCCAGGCAGGTCTAATTTCCTCATCCCAATATCAAGGCTGTGTTAGGCACTCCTCTGCAGGCAATGGGCCCCAAGGTGCCAGTCCATTTACAGGAACACTGTCTGATCCCACCCCTCTACATACTGCCCTTGCCAATCTACAGTAGCCAACCCTTGGAGGGCCTAGCTCTTTTTCCTATGATTCCCCAGGGGCTGTCCTTGATTCAGTGGGCTTCCCAGAGCTTCAGGCAGACATCTCTGTGGGACTCCTCCTCATACTCCCTATCTCCTTGCTCATACATACTCTTCTCCACTCTCCAGCTGTAAGGGGAGCTTGGCCCACTGCTCGGCCATGGATCTCTGCCTCTACCTCCATTCATTGTTGGATGTAGGTTCTGTGATGACACTTAGAGTGATTATTCATTTGATTATAGAAAAATTCCTGTTTAGGTACCCCCTCCATTATTGGTTGGGGACCTATCCAGGGAGCTACCGTGGGTTCTTGGGAGTTTCCCTAGCACCCAGTCTCTTTCCAATACCGCATTTGCTTCCTCTATCAAGATCTCCATATCTTTATTTCTCCCTCTCTGTTGCTCCTCTCATTCAACCATCTCCTTCTCTCATGATTTGTTCCCACCTCTCCTTAGTCAATACCTGTTATGGTTCCAATTCGCTAATAAGATTTTCTCTAATTTCTAGAAAAGAAAATTCTTACCTACATGATTTTTAAAAGGGAAGGAAGACAGGAAACCCAGGCAGGCGCATCCCCCAAAAACAGCTAAGTGACCAAAATTGCTACATTTTATTTACCAAGCATCTTGGAGGGGTGAAGAAGCCCCACCTCCTCCCACGAAGCCATAAAGTGACTTCTGGAGGAGACCAATAGCAATTTTTAGGTCAGACATTCAACCACCATAATCATAATGGATTCAATTTAGGAGAAATTAAAGTATAAGTTATATATACTTACAAAGGTATGAAATTAATTCTGTGTTAAGAGTGTGAAATTATCCAATTGTGGTCTATTAAATTCAACATAGATGTACCTAAGTGAATAGATTAATAAAATAAAGGGAATTAGGGAGAATATTTAGAAATTTTATTAGCTATTTAAAAACAATAGAAGAGCAACTCAAAAGCACTCTGTATTAAGAATAATCATGGCACAGTTAACTGTTAAATTATTCCTAATCTTAATTTGTATATCTTCCTCTTTTGACCCAGCAATTAATTACAATGGATTTATATGTCTATAGGTTGAGATTTTTCTCGTTTTTTTATCCCTCGAGGAGGTGAAATTGTTATTATTATTTTTAACCTTTTGATTTTACCCAATTATGCTCACAGGTATCCACAAATCTCTGTGGCCTGAAATTTGTTAAAGATTGTTTTGCCAAAATTGTAGATGGCTCTCTATTTTTTTCTTGGAATAAGAAAAAAATGTATGTTTTCTCTAGGCAAGATGGAATGTAAATGCTCTGAGACCATCGGCCTCAGAGCCAGTTCAGCTTGTCCAGTCCCTGGGGGATGGGGACCTGTACCATCACCTAACCATTCAAGTTTCAGGTTCCTTTAAAGTTAAAGGAATATCTGATCAGTCAAACCCTGGCAGAATATCAACATAGTAAAAATGATGTATTTACTAAAAATCTATCGATTTCTCCATATACTATTTTCCCAATACTCTTTCTCTGACTGTCTCTTTCTCTCTCTTCTTTTACACCCCCTACCTCCTGACACAAATCTATTGGCTATATTGTTAATCCTTACTTTAATAATTTTCTCTTTTTATTTAATATTTTATTTTGTATTTATTTTATTTGTATGATTGTTTTGCTTATAGATATATTAGGGTACCATGTGTGCTTGGTGTACAAAGAGGTCAGAGGAGCATTCTGGATCCCCAGAAACTGGAGTTATTGATGGTTCTGAGCCTCCATGTGGGTGCTGGGAATTGAATCTGATTTCTTTGCAAGAGTAACAAGTGCTTTAACCCCTGAGCCATCTCTCCAGTCCCTTTATTCATTTTTTTATAACTCAGAATTTTACAAACATTGTCCTCACCATTGTTTGGCTATATCCAATTGCATTTTTGTCCATTTTTAAATTATAACATTCCAAAATTGTGGTTTTGGTGTATAAACCTTCCAATTATTCATCTCTGTCAACAGAAGTTTTCCATTTCCAAAATACTTTCATTTTTTATAACTGTAGCATGACTCCTACTGTAGATGTAATTGCTAAAAAACTTTTTTTGGTTGTATGTTTACCAGCCATTTCTGCCTTCTCCTGGTGGTTTTAAAACAATTAAAATTTTTATTTTTAAATGGAGCCTTCATAAGCAGTTTGATACTATCTTTTATCTCAGTTTGAAGTCTTTGCTTTCAACCTGAACATTCATTTACATCACTGTGGTATATTTGGTTTGATAACACTCCTACATTGAATAGACTGTTTAATATTATATACTTAATTTTTCTATTTTTAATTTTTATTTTTACTTTGTTCATCAACTTATTTTTATGCTTTTTGTCCTTTCTACTTACAAGTGGATTTTAAATGTCAAACTGTATTTTGAAGTTTCAGGTGAGGAAATTTCTTTCAAACAAGAAGATAAATTATTTAAACAATGTTTAAACAGTGTATAACAGTTTATAAAAGATTTGTTAAACAATGCAGAGAGTTGGTATTGATTTTTAAAGATATTTCTTAAAAATGGAAACTTGGTGTGAAGTACTTAAAAAATACTTCTATAAGAGAGAAATTCCAGTGGATTCTAAAGTTGGAAGGATACAGAACTTCATCTCACTAAAAACCATCTCTTTGTGAAGACAGATTGAAGTGATGAGTTGTCTGCCATCATCAGGACCCTGCCTTTCTGATTCCACTAAAGGGAGAGAGGGAGTCAGTCAAATATTTACCCAGCTGTCCTTAGCTCAAAGTTGAGTCTATAAAAACCATAATGACTCTTTTATTTATTAATCTATTCTGTTCCATAAGGTGCTGTTAGCTAGTATACACACTGCCTTAACATAGATTAGAAAGTTCATTAGCAGGTTCTTTGGAAAAACTCAGCTACTGTCCTTCATGTCCTCCACCTTCACCTCAAATAAATACCTTTGGACCAGGAAGAAAAACATTTCCCAACCTAATGACTTTTATCTGCTCCCTCTTCCCATTACCTGGAGACTGTGTGATTTGCAAATAAAATACATTTAAAAAGTTACTGCCAAAGTGGCTAAAGTTTCTTGTTTAATAAGCAATGAAGGCCTGTGTCCCTCCGTTTCTGAGATTTACAGAAACTTTAAAATATCTACACACTGCTGAGCCATCCATCCCTCATCCAATACAGGTCCCCAAAGGAGCTCACTGGGAGGCAAATGAATGCAAGTAGCTCTCAGTAAGCATTTTTACTCAATTCCATCTATTGTCATATTCCTGAGAACACTTGAGAAGTGGGGGTGGGGGGGCAGAAAGGAGAAATAGTAAAAACCAGTAGCGAACTGTCAGAGGTACAGTTTGTCACTGTTCCACAGACAAAAGGCAGGCTGTCACAATAAACAGCATTTATTCCCTTCACATTTGTGGCTTAGGGCTGGAGAAGGGGAGGTGTCGCTGGCTGTAATTGTAGAACACATAAATAATAATAGTAGCTTGCAAATCATTGATCAAAGTAAACAGAGGGAGTTGGCAGTGAAGCCAGAAAATAGATGCTTCCAGCACAAGCTAATTTACTACCCCTTTTAAAAAATATGTTCTTTACCCTAGCAGTAAACGTTGAATGATTTCATTTGCCCCTTCAGCTGCAGGTAAAGAAGATGAAACTTTTAAATCATAGGGCATATGAATTATTTGGGGGCATGCAAGTATGTTCAGGTTATTTTTCATTTAAGAAGGAGTTTATAAATTAATAGCCATTGTTTTTACTAACTGGATATAAGTAGGAACTTTTTGTGACCCTAAATATCACTGCAAGAAGCCCATCAGCCCGTTGGTGCTCATACTAATGTGTTATGAGGTCATTTAGATGAGCTTTTCTTTTTTAGGGAGCAAATTGGTTTTAGAATCTGAGAAGAATTCTTAGTGCTGATCACACCTATATAATGTGACCTCAACAGAGCTATGGAACCTTGTACCCCGGAGAATGCAGATGTGAATCCCACCCTCTCTTTGGGACTCCTTCAAACATGTAAAATATGACACAATGCTCAAATTGAATCCACTGTCATCAGCGACACCATGGACAGCTTCCTTTGGCTTGTAACCCATAGAAGCTCCATGGGAAAATTCCCACAGGATCACAGAGCCAAGACACTCTACTCATGTTATTACAGCATGGAGAGGTTTCTCATTTACTGCTGGTGAAAAGTGTTTGTTGTGGCTTCTAATAAAAACCTGTGAAGCCACATGGGTGCAAACTAATTTTTTTTTTCAACTCTTCTAGAAGCTGGTGACAATTCTAAGTTCACTGTTTGAGCTCTGGGTGTGAAATATTTCACCCTACCCAGGATGGCAGGTTTCCATCTGAGCTGTAACCTAATCTTACAAACCACATAATTGGAACTAGATTTCACAGGAGGTCAAGGTTTCTTCTAATGGATTGAATATGATTATTCTAAACACAAAACACAATAGATTACATATGCATCCCATGTGAGTATCAGCCATGTCTGGGTGTTCAGACACATGCACTTTGCTGTGTTATGGCACGCTGACAAGACACAGAGCTTGCAAATGTCTGATCACAGAAGGAAGAACACCTCAAGTTTGCCCATAAACATGTTTGAGCCGTCAGTGGCCAGGCTTAAACTTTGCAGGTTGTTGTCCCTAACATTTGCTTTTGGGCGACAGTTTTGACAGTTGCACTGTTCACAGCAAACTGCCATCGGAGTTTGTTCTGCTTCAGCGCCACTTGACTGTCACAGCCTGTCATGAAGCAGAAAGGCTCTAAAATCCTAACCCCATCCGACAGGGTTTAATCATCCCTATTACTTCTCTTGCCTTCACAGGCCACCTTGAAGCACACAGGGTGCAATTTCACCCTGCCAGCAATACCTGATTTGTAAGCTTTGGTTGTTTGGGATTTTTTTTTTTTTTTTTTGAAAAAAAGCAATGTGATAAGCTCTGCAGTTTTGAAGAGAAAAAAAAAAAAACAGAAGATAAATTCAACTATTTATTAAATGAGTATTATTGAAATCAATCTGCTTTGAATGAGACCATATGAAGCAGCTTTCTTTCCTACCCGAAAAGCTGCAGTTGCTTTTCCTGGTGTTTGAACTACTGGGCAAGAAGAGGAGTGACATTTCTTTGTTTCACGGGAGTTGTAGAAGAGAACAAGCTAACTCTTGATTATGGAACATGCAGACATGGCGTCTGCACCTGCTGTCTCCAGTCACCCAGTGCCGGAGAGCTTATGTCCTTTGACCTGCACTTCTTGTCCTATTTTTTGATCGGTTACCAACTCCTCTGGCATGGAGGTGCTTTCTGAAGATACTTAGAGTTTTGTATGTCATCACCAATCTCCAAGAAAGGATTTAGTTTACAAGTGATGAAGTGATAGGGCACCAGAGATCATATAATTGGATTGTGGTTTACTTTTAAAAATAAGAGCAGCAATCAGGCTCTAAACTTCCCCAAGACCAGGAAGATAAGTGGGAGTGTTGTAAACGCTAATACTGAGCCTATGATTGACCTTCTTCTTTGGGCAGGGAATTGCCTCTCCTCATTTTAGAGAGGAATAAAAAGGAAGGAGGAAAACACACCTGGGGACAAAACAGAGAATTCTGCGTGCTGAGGCCAAAGACATAGACATTGAGGTATCTCCTTAAATTCGTGTTAGAGTTCAAAATTGCTTGACTTGGGCCAAATGCAGCATGTTAGTGTTTAATTTAATGAATTGATTTCTGATTTCAACTTTCTGTTTAGATTCAAGCCATTCTAGCACAGTGTACACACTCCAATTTCTAAGCAGTTGACTCAAACTTCTTAGTTTATCAAGGATGTGGATGACTTATGATTAGAACAATCTAAATTATTTTCCCCAAATATATTATACTAGGAAACTAACGTCTTCATTTTAGTTTTCCAATCAAAATTTAAAAAGGCTTTAAGAGAGGAAAAAAATCTTTAAAATACTTGAAAAGTTCATAAAGATTGCAATGAACTTCATAACTTGCAAGTTGCTAAATTGCAAAATTTTAGGGTACAAGATTAATACTTTCTTCTTCTTTAGTTATTCTTAGAAAAGGAAGTATGCTAAATCATGTAGTGGGACTATGTTCTGTTACATTGTAAATAAATGTCCTGCCTACTGGTTTAATAAACAGCTGATTGGCCAGAAGGCAGATAGGAAATGTGGGTAGGTTACTAGACAAAGAAAACTCTGGGAAAAGGAAGAGCAGAGAAGAGATACCAGAGGGACACCAGGAGAGATGCCAGCAGACACAGAGGAAAGAAAACAACCATGCTGCTCTGAGAAAAGGTATCAAGCCACATGGGTAAACAGATTAATGGAAATAGGCTGAGTTAAGAAGAAAGAACTAGCTAGCAATATGTCTGAGCCATAGGTCAATCAGTATAGAATTAGTAAAACTTCTGTGTGTTACTTTGAGGCTGCTGGTCCAGATCTTGGGGCTAGTCCAGGCCAGAAATTTCTTATTACAAAATCATGTGTCTTGAATATGTAGACAGATGAAGCGGTATCCACTTCTAATTTATGTTCCCTTAAACAATAGAACTTCCAAAAATTGCTGCTGGGCTGAACCTAGAATCTTAAGTGAAGAAACTAGGGAAAGGTCATTGGTAAACAGTAGCAACTTTGCACGTGATGGCTGATTTTCTTAAATCTTAGCAAAGCATAAAATACCCCTCGGCAGAGGGACCCTTGGACCGGGTTGCAGGTTACATTGGTCAAAAGTGAATATTGATAGTGAAATTGAAGTGGTATTTAAATAGATTTCCTTAGATGTTAAAATGTCTAGTTCTGCAGTGAGATTCTTGGATATGGCCATGTGAGTCTGGCATTTCAGTTCCAGAGCATATACTCCCACTGATGTCTATTCCCAGTCACAATAACTATGGTCCATCACACTGGATTAATAATCATATTTATCTAAGTGGAGTAACATCACCATCAACTGTCCTATGTTAATGCCTTTCCTATTGAACTGTTTTTTTGCCTTTTGAAATGTTATCTATTTTTGGAAGACACATTCTACCATGTTTTTCATCTAAGAAATACCTTTTTCTTCCAATCTAATACTTTTTTCTCTATTGAACCATTTAGTCATGTATTATGTACTTCGCTTTAAAATATATACCAACCAACATATCTACCAACATAAATAAATAAAATATCTACCAACATATATTTACTTATATGCATTTATTACAAAGAGTATTTTCAAGTTGTGTTTTGTATCTTGTGATCCTAAGTACTTAGGATACTAAGGCAGTAAAACGTAACACCAGTTCAAGGCCTGCCTGGGTTACAAAGTAAGTTCAAGGCCAGTTTAGACATCTTAGTGAGAATCCATGTCAAAATAAAAAGTAAAATGAATAGGGATGTATATTAGTGTGGACCACTTGCTTATTATCTGTGAGGTCATACCTTAAACCTCCAAAACCACAAAGTAAGAGTTTTTCAAGGAGCATGCTTATCAAATGTATGCAGGCAATTCTTCACATTGCTTTACTACCTAAATGAACTTCCAACTTCTATTAACTAGAGATCAGTCTCCAGTGTTTCCTGCTGACTGAGAAATCCCAGCCCATCATTTTGATGTATCCACAGTTACTTGATGCCTCCTTTGTACCTAGTGTCCTGTGTTGGTATGACAAGCAAGGAAGTCTCTAAGCCACTCTGCCATCTGCTTGTTCAAGGTAAGAAAACAAACAAGATACACACAAATAATAATCAGTGCCTGCAGCATTTCTTTTGGGAACATTTCTTTTGTGATATGTTACCAGTGTGACCCACAGTATCCTTTCAATACTTTTCATGCTATTGACTGCAGTGGAGGTCAGTTTGGGTAATCAGCAGTCTTCCATTTGAATCAACAGCCCAACTCTTATGTCAACCTTTACGAATGTTTATATATACTGGAATCACGATGAATCCATCTTTTTCCTTTTTTTTCAGTTTTGCAACACAACTGTGGGTATTATCCAAAAATAGCTGACTGTTAACTAGACAACTAGCCAGATCTATAATGCTCCATGCGGACTCTGGCTGGTACATCTCCATCTGCACAGCCTGCTGCCTACCTGTTTTGAATTATGGAGAGTGGGGGAGGGGAATCCCATAGACAGAGGGTGCAGTGGTGTAGACTGCACAGCTTTCGCTCTAGTGAGAGAGAAATTTTTCTGTTTTCTGTTTTGTGAGTAGCTTATTATATGCGACCCCCACCCCAACCTCTTCACTTTAAAAGTATTTCTGCATGAAAAACACCTGACCCAGCGTTCTCTGAGTACCAGGTGTAGATCTGATTACCATCCGCTGTCTCAGTGTTATTCATACACATAGATTTTAGTTCTTTCCTGCTTCTGTGCCTGCTTTTTTCATATATTTTCAAACTTAAATAAAAGTATTTTATTAAATGATTTTATTTTATTTTTATACTTTCCATTAAATGGTATATTCTGCACCAAGCCAATAAATGCTCTGCAGATGAGTTTTAATCCAATCTTTCTCCATCCGTCCTTAGGTTTCAGCAGGTAACACCAACCCGCTCACTGTAGTGTAAGTGGCTGGAGGTCAAGCTCTGAATTCTCTCCAGGACATGGACTTGTCACTTATTTCCTTGCCACTGAGATATTTTTAGTTGGTTATTTTTTCCAATTATCCTTTCTTCCCTTCCCACTTTGGTCATAGGATATGCCATACTTTTTTTTTTTAAAGAACTAATTTGCTTTATATTTCAGAACCTACAATAGAAATCTTTAGTGAATCGACTTTTTCATGATGCTGTTTTCTGTCCCATGCTCTCTTGGAAGCAGAGATTTATGAAAATAAAGGTAGAGCTATGTCATTAATGGTTGTTTTTCCTAAAAAAAAAAAAAGTATAAGATTTATTTGTGCTTATTTTATGTGATTTATTGCTTGTTTGCATATATGCATGTTCACCATGCAAATGGCAGTGCCCACTGAGTCAAGAGGAATGTGCCAGTTTTCCTGGAATGGGAGTTACAAGTGGCTGTGTACTATATGTTGTGGGTACTGGACTCTGAACCCACAAGTGACTGTGGACTATCTATCCTAGGTACTTGACTCTGAGTCTACAAGGGACTGTGGACTGTCTGTCCTGGGTACTGGACTCTGAGTATACAAAAGACTGTGGGCTGTCTGTCCTGGGTACTGAACTATGAGTCTAGGGCCTCTGGCATAACAATAATCACAGTTAAGCTGCTGGAACACCTCTGCAGCCTCCTTGTTACCCCAGAGTATAAAATGACAGCTCTGTTGTATGTGACAATACATATTACCTACTCTCATTTGCTCTTGATTGACACCTGCATTCCACTTTAAATCCAAGTAGCAACAAGGTATTTCAAGAACTTCTATTATGAATGTCCTTGGGAGAAATTACAGCCGGTGTCCTTTCCGATACACTGCTTTGGTGCAGCGAATCCTATTTGAGGGTTAGCCCGCGACAGTATCAAAACAACTGGGCACGTAGGAAGAAAATTAGGAGTGGGAATCAAGGTTGATTTTCAACTGAGGTTTCTCAAAATAGCAAATTTGACAAAACTGAGATAATAAACAATAAAATTATGTGAGGAACAAATATTTAGGAATCTAAATGGTAGATGGCAGACATGTAGTCTCACCTGCTAGAAGTCAGTAGGCTCAAGTATAGGCAGCTGAATTTGGACAGTGCCTGTCTGTCTTCTTACAGGGTAGAATTTTTCCTCCCTTACCATCCAGAGGTCACGGTGAAGGTACTCAATCAATACCCCCGCCACACATATAGGATAAGCCTGGACTAGAATTAATCCCTAGTAAAGGAAGGTCTTGCTCAAGCTATCTATGTCTGTGACCACAGGATCATTTCTGCAGAGACAGTAGGTTCAGGGAATGATGAAGCCACCAGTTCTGCCCAGCACTGCAGGACTGCATTTCTGTTGCTGCACTTTACTGTAACTTTGGTATAGTGAAAGTAAATAAAGGCAGTGGAGCAGAAGGAAGATGCATAATGACAGCAAGGAGTGAAAGTTCCCAGAATGGGCAATGGCAGGCGATTACCAGCCCTAGACCAAATGGATCCTTTATCCCTGCTAAGTGACCAGTACTTGAGAATCAAGTTCTGTTTCTTTAAACTTTGGAGGGATCCTGTTTAAATAAGTGATAATCAAAGATACAAATATTAATCCAGGTGAATAAAATAATAGCCCTGGGGTAGATTAAAAGACATATTGGAGGAAATAGGGTATTTCTAAAGTTTTTAAAGATTATCTTGCCTATGATTATTTGATCTGTATATATTTTTTTCTTTTTTTGCTTGATCTGTATGTTAAGCATCCTCAGTTGTTGCAATTAGAAAGACTGGTCAGATTTGATGATAAAGTACATTATTAACTTAAAAGAGACAGCATTAAAACATGAAGTGTAACATGAGATTCATCTTGCAATAGTTACAAAAGAAGCCAAATTTGTTAATACATCAATCATCCTAAATATATATGATATTGGTAAAAAAGGCACAAAAATATAATAACTTAAAAAGGAAATACTCTTTTGAAACACTGCTTGCTACAGTGTTCCACAGATGAAAAGCAAGGAGAGACCTTTTTATTACAGTCACATACTTGCCCTCCAACGTTTTCTTTTGAGTGGGCAAAAATGAGTTTTCTCTTTTAAAAAGGTGTTATTTCAAACAATGTGTTTGCCTGTGATAAGAGATCTGTTTTAATGTCTTTACAAAAGGAGATCTTCAAAATGGCAGGAAGCAAGGGGAAGCTTGAGACTTACCAACTCACACTGATTCCAAAAGAACACAAAATGTTGCAAAATTGCTCCGCCCCTTGTCAGGGTTTCTCAGGGATGTTCATTATTTTTTTCTCAAGATTTATTAGATTTATTTGTTAGTTTGTCATGCTTTATGAGGCAAAAGAACCAAAAGGGACTCATTTTAATTTTCTCCAAAGTTAGCAGTCATCATCTTTTCTGATCACAAGAAAGAAAAGACAAGTCAATGTATCCTTTCCCTGGAAATATAAGAATCAATTATTAGGTTAACTTTAGTGTATATTCTTGCTCTGTTTTCTCACACAGGTAAATGCTAATGTCCAGAATATTATATTATTATCCTAAGTACCCTCTAACTCAGAATTTAAGAAATATGCTTAACAAATGCTTTTAATTTAGCCAAATCATTTGAAGAATATTTTAAAATTATTTTTCAGTGCTCCAGATTTGTGGTGTAATAACTTTATCATGATATAGTCAATGGCATCTGATTCTTGGCCTCTTGTCTAACAATATACTAGACAAGAATTATTATTCCATATTTTACACCTTGTCATGTATTATTGCTTAATTAAAGCACAGCCTTCCTTTTCATGACAAGCAATTGGACAGTTAACATTATAGATGATTATCCAACCGAACATATTTTATTTTTACAGCCTCCTCTTTTCATGTATACAGGATGCTCCATCTCAGGTATATCTACCTCTAAAAACATGAAAAATCTGTTTCTTTAGTTACCTTCTGGCTACTGTACAAACCACCACTAGCAAAATTGTGGAGGAAATATGTGTTAGGAATTTGTAATTTAGATACAAAAATAGGAGCCCAATATCTTAAAGCAAATAGCATGTGTTGGCAATTGAGGGTTTAATATTGTTTTTACTATCAACCAGATTAACTTTAAGAAAAATACATACATGCATGTGTTTGTAAAATAAATGTAAATAAATGCATAGGTCACACATATGAAAACTTGGAAAGTCTCCTGAGGATCTCATCTTGGAGAGATGACTCAGGACTTAACAGCTTTGGCAGCTTTTGTTCAGAACCAGAAATAGACTTCTTACATCTTTGCATCTTGTGGTTCATAACTAAGTTGCCTATAATTTAACTCTACAAAAACTGACATACTCTTCTGGACTCCCTGGGAATATACCCCTCTTCCTCTCCCATGGCATTCACATAGTTACACACACATGCAAACAAATAAAAATAAGTTATTAAGAAGAAGCAGATGATAAGATCTACCCCTCATTTGGCTTTTAAATTTTTTTGTTGTTTTTGTTTGTTTGTTTGTTTGTTTGTTTTTCCAGTGGTAGGGATTTGAACCTAGAACCTTCACATGTTGGAAGGAGAATACCACTGAGATATGACCTAAACATTCTACCTGTATTTATATGAGTATACTATATAGTTCAAACACACTGAACGCCCTTTAAATTTATCTATGAATCTAATAATAATGTAACTCAAATTTAATACTTTTTTATGTTAGCACATTTTCAAATAAGGCTAGAACAATCCTTGAGAAAGAGAGAAGACAGAAAGAAATCAACAAGGAATTTCTAATTTTATTATATAACAAAACAGACCACCATAGTATAGGGATCAAAATAATTTGATTCTACGGGCGACTTGAAGAGAGAAGGTCCAAGTTCAGTGTGAGCCTGGATACAAATATGAGAATATACATTGTGTTGTTTGTTTTATGTCTCCAGCTGGACACTCAGTAGACCAAAATGGACTTATGCCACCATGTCCCTAATAGTCTTCTTTATGTACGTTATTATATAAAATATGTTATCATTTCTTTCTCAACTATTCTAGTCCAAGGTACTATTAACCCTTACCTGGATTATTAAAATAACCCCCTGACAAGCATTTTCTTTTTTTTATCCTGATTTTTACAGCCTCACTATACAACTAGGAATAACCTTTGAGGCAAGGAAGTACCATCAAGCCAGTAGAGGAAAAACTTCAGGACAGTGGAGGAGCAGAGTAAGAACAGGTATAACAGCATATGTGCATGCAAAAGTCACAGTGAAACACTTATCTGTGTATCCCAGTGAAGTTTATTTAAAATATACATCAGATCATATCTGTCCTCAAATCCTCCCATCATTCATAAACATCCCTTCTATACAGACTAGGATCTGTGGCAGTGATATGTTTAAACTTGCCTGACTTTCTCTTGCTTTCTTGCCCATACTAAGGAGAATGGCATGTGCTGTCCTTTCTGCTAGGGACAGATATCTTCCACAGATTACTACAGGGTTCCTCTCTCAACCTCATTTAAATCTTACTTCAAATATCACTGTCTTATTTACTTGTAATCACTTTTTCTGTTTCAGTTTTTCAGTTGTACTTATCAGCATATTCCATCTGTACACATGTGTATACACAAGCATGCACCACACACACACACACACACACTCATTTATCTACTGTGTTCCTGCTCACAAGAAGGTCAACCCTACAAGGAATAGAAAGTCACTTTGTTTTACCATCTAGTTAAATTAATATTGAAATCCTCACTAATATTTGTTTGCAAATACATACAAGATATACACATATTTAGGGGTATACAAGTTACTACAGAAAAATAAGAAATTGTAACTGGTATCTATATCCTAGGAAAGAAATTTTAGTGAGTATCCTTGTTGTTTTTCTAATCATAAAAATCATTTCATTTCACAAGTTAAAATGATAAGGGGAGGCTTTAATAAAGATAGGTTAATATAGGGTATTTGTTGCTTTTTCCTCTGTATGTTTTCTTAAAATTGTTAGCAAATAGTTAAAAATGGGGTTACACAATTTAAAAAAGTATAATCAAGTAATGGGTGAAGAGATTAAACAGTGGTAGTACATTAATAAAGTACTCAGATGAGAAGCCTGACATCCGAAGGATCCTATGAACTCTAAATGAAAAAGTAGGATGCCTAAGAAAACAGCAGAGCACAGAGCACAGGGTCAATGTTCGGTCTGGAAGCTCAGAGAAGCACCTACAGAGGTTCCATTGTACTGTGTGGGTGTTTCCCTATGTTCCCTGTGCGACTGTCACATAATGCAGTGTCTGGGAACTTAGATGTGGTGATCCGTGTTCTAAAACTGAAGAGAACAAGAGCTAATTTTATTAGCTTGAGTGATAGGCTATTACGCTAATGGTTTCATTTGCAGCATGGTGGCCCCTGCTCATCATAGTGCTGACTGGGTTTCATTTGGTAATGACTTATAGCTCTCTATCAGACATTGGCACTGTAATTACCCAGCACATAGGAAGAAAAAGGTAATACCCTTGAAGTCCAATTTGTATACTTTTATCCAAAGGTACCATCAACATAGTATTGTGAAAATACCTTACTTTTTCTGTTAGCTGAATTAAAAATAATTGAATACAAATAGAATTATCTGCCAATGCTAGGAACATATGGCTACTTTTCCAACTAATAAATATTTCTATGGATATGTGACTAATAGCAAACACTGTGATAGCACCTTTTCATAATCATTGAATATACAAATTCTTGAGGGATTTGAGGCAGTCAAGTATAATTTCACAGACAACCACTTCAAGCATTACACGTTGCTTAGAATACAATCTGGGATGAAGGGGCATTGTGACTGTACAATTACAGAACAGGAAAGTAAACATAGGTCTTTAGAGGGTTTTCTGCTCAATTAGACTGAAATAATGTTTGAACAACAAATGCTACATTACATAAGTCTCATCTGCTTTGATACGTTATATCTGGATTCTATTACAAAAGGTCTTTCAGAAAAGCCGCCTTCCTATCCCCCCCTCTTGTTTTAGCCACTGTGAGATGTTCCTGATGTTAAAGGCAGTTTATGTGTTGTTTGTTCGGTTGGTTGGTTGGACTTTTTTTTTTTTTTTTTTTTTTGCATTGTTATCAAGGTAAGATTTTGTTGATATTTCTCCATTTTTCACTTCTGATTTTTCACCACAGATAGTGATGATTATTTTTTTTATAGAAAAGTGACCATTTAATGGTATTATTTGAACTGGGGCTTGATGGCTTTCTTGAAAGACAAGGCCCAGAAAGGTGCTGTGGGAGAGACAGAGACAGACATAGTGGAAGCACTTCTTCTAACGTTTGTGGGACACCAGATTCTAGGATGAGCCTTTTCTTTCTTGTTCCTGGTTCCCAGCAGTTCTTTGAATATTTCATTAATCTATTTCCATTCTCTTTTATAGTTTTTCATATATTTTTGTCTAGTCTTAATTCCTGGTTATTTATATTTAGTCTCTAATGTCTAAAATATTCATATTCTTTGCAAGTTTTCTGTACTAATATTTGTTTAAGTACAGCACTTTATGCTTACTAATTCTTTAATATAGCATTTCCTGGTTTTCTTTAAAAATTTTGTGTAGTGAAGGCCTATTATTTGACTGGTACAAATAATTAGTAATGTGAAATAAAGAAATACTTTTGATGTCTTATAGTCTAGTATAGCTTACTGTTGGGATCTAAAGCAAATACGCCTATTTTATCAATTTTACTATAGACTATTGAGTTTCCAGATTATGTAAAATAGTTTAATTGAATTTTAGGCAAATAGGAACCTTAGTATATTTGTCCATTTCTTTCAGGATGAAATGAACATAAACATTTTAATGATATCAGTGGCTAAACCAAGGGGTTAGGTATATTTACAACTAGATAAATTTCTGAAAGCTAAATTCTAGGACCAAGATTGGATTTGATTTCAAACAATCTTTCCATAGCATATGCACTGGTTGCTATGCAACACAATTTAATATCAACAATTGATGCCAAGTGATTTTTTTTTACATACTGTAATTGGCTTGCAAGTCTTGTTGCACAAAACGTGTAAGGAGAATGTGATTATTCAAATTTAAATGGCTATGTTAAAATGTTAATTTTTTATAATTAAAAAAAAAAACACCCACAACACAAAATCTAGATCTTAAAACTGAAGAAAAGAACTGCCTTCTGTGTTAATAAATGTGCAACGGCCTGGAAAGTTCCTTCTTCACCCTTTGGGAAAGCATAGAACATATTGAGTAACTTTTTATGCTGGTCTACTCACCTAGCTTCTCTGATGAGTTGGCTGTGGAAAGCCTACATAGAGGCAGAGCTCAATTAGTGTAATTTATGTATCCTTGGACGTCAATCATTCCTGTTGAGAGGTGGGACTCACAGGCTCTCAGTGCATTAATTAAGAACCCATCTCAGCAGAGCCATCTTTCTACCTAAGGACCAAAAGGAAAGTTTTAATTAGATTTTTAAAAGCAAGGATGTCATATATAAAAGCAAGTGTACTTCTTTAGTTGGAATGAGAGGTATCAGAATATTCCAAACAAATACTGGAAAGAAATATTCCAAACAATACAAAGGGCACCAGTTCTCAGTCATCTATGATATTATATGAAAGAAAGGGAGAATCCATCTGAAGCACTGGTTTCTACCTTGGACAGTCACTTAATGGAAATCACTGAAGTTTTGACTCTGCTGTCTCATTGCCAACATAATTATTAGACCCGTGTCTAATTATTGATGCAGAGTTGATGCTGATCAAGTACAATTATAATGTGGAAGGCAGACTGTGTTTTCCTCTGATGACTACCTTTTGTTCCAGGCTGGCTTCTCATGGACTATGCGATGGACGAAACAATGCAAGTTCAGCAAAAGGGTGTGAGGGGACTTCTATACATCAATTTCATTGGTCCAGTGATGGAGGGAGTGAGCCTTTGCTTACTAACCTAAAAATACAGGGACTCGGGAGAGGGAAAAACTAGCTCTGCTCACTATTGTCAGCTGCTTGAGAGAGTCCGTGTTCCTGGATGGCTTGTGTGGGGCCATCAAACACTCTCCTTAGGGCTCACTTGGGAAATAATAGATACATTATTGATTAAAATATTTATAAATTCAGGGAGGGAAAACAAATTTTAAAAGCAAGTTCAGATTCTAGAAGGGAAAGCTACCTACTAATAGCTATTAACCCTTCCCACTTTATCATTAGAGGGGGATCAGAATCCATGCTCTGAAAAACAAAAGAAAGAGGGTTTTCCGATTTCCAAGAAAAATTAATCAAATTACTGAAACCAATGGAAAAATAGCAGAAGCACGACAATATGCCCTAAGTAAAAATACATGAGTTCTGAAATTTAAACATTCCAAATAGTAATCCTCAGAAAACGCAGAAATTTTAAGATTTCTGCTTTTTGGAAAGGTTACAAACAACAGGAAAACATGATCACACTGAGTTCAAAATAGGTGACACTAAAACATGAAGATAATCTAATACATAGACTTGTGCAATAGAGAGATGTTACAGAAATCAAAGAAATCTCTGCTCTCTGGCCCAACAAGAGAGTAATGAGTGTCTTCAGTGCCTATCACTGCCTGCGTATTTTATTTTTTTGAAGGAATGGTGTTTAGCAGACCCTGTTTCTGTATACACTATAAATTTACCAATCCATTGTCATTCCTGACATGTTTTGAGTAACCACAACAAACCTGACAAAAGGACCTTAGATTATACAGGTATATGGCTTGCACGATGTGTGTCTAAATGATAGGAGACAAAGAAATCTGCACTATAAAGACAAATTGTCAACAGAATAAAGCTGTAAACTTCTCCTCTGTTTCTCCTCATTTATGTTAATGTTCATAAAGATATTTTATAATTCCTTCTCAGCGTTTTCCTCCTCACACATTTTCCCAGCTATTTTGTCTCATTTGTTGTATGTGTAATGTTTATTACACAATCTGTAGAGTAGCACTCCCCAGATACAAGTTGGCAATTGTGTGGGTTATACCAATCTTGTGTGCATGATTAATTTACATAATATGGCACCCCGCATTAGAAAGACCATGATTGTGTCCTCAGACGCTTGTTTTTATTTCCACATAAGCTAGAGAATATTACAATGTCAAAGTATGTCTTAGACACATAGTGTGTAAGGATGTCTAAATGTCTAGGTGTACGGTAATGCACCTGGACATTATGTGGGATTTCTTGACCCTAGAATTTTTTTCTAAGAAGTATTTAAATTATCTTTGTGACTGACTGAATAAAGAATCCTGTAAAATTAACAAGAATTTTCTTCAGTTATTTTTAATGAAATATTGTGTCAACTCCTCTCTTGTCCTAAAACACTTAAATTTAGCCTCATGTACCAAAGGCTCTTTCCAATGCCTGTAGTCACTTCCTGTGTATGCTCATTACTTTACATATCCCACATTTATGAGAAGAAACTCACTAAAGAGAAAGTGTCAGATCAGGCAGAGTGTAGAGATTTCCTTAGACCTTATTAAGAACCAAATTTTAGTGTTAAAGGTTAAAAGAATCCTTTTTCTGAATAAAAAATTTCTTGTACACCTATACAAATTTAACTTTTTCTATTTTTTTAATTGCTTTTTTTTTTGTTTTGGGGGAATCAAATCTCCAGTAATTCAAGCTGGCCTCCAGTGCTTGATTGTTTGGCCTCAGCCATCTGCGCACTGAAATCTTAGGCATGAATCACCATACCCACCTTATTTAATTTTTGGAAAACTCTGCTAGAGTGGAGATCCAGTTTGAATTGTAAGTGGGACAATGTAACCATATGAAATTTTGTGAATGGCTCTGGAATTGGTCACCATATAAACATGACATTTTAAGGAAGATACCTTGGTCTGTTTGGAGATGGGTGACCAGCGGAAGACCAGAACCCATCATTGCCCCACACTTAATATACCCGATAGGAAGTTTACATAATTTCTGTAAGACTGTTAGGTTTTGCTTATGATTTTAAATAAAGCAAAGTACACGGTTTTAGTTTTAATGGTATTTGAGTATATCTGTTTATACATGGTTTTGTGACTCTGGAAAGTGAAAACAAATAGGTTTCATCGTGCATGTTTTGAACACATAGGTATTTCATTCACTGAAATTAGTCAAGCTAGTATTTATTAATTTGCCACATGTTTTATGCTCATGGCACTCATATCCATAGGCAAGCTATAATGAAGCTGTAGGTAAAATGCTCCAGTTGTCCTGTCTTAGCAATGGTGATTAAGAAAAAAGAGCATGCTCATTGTGTGACCTCCTTTACTTTTTCTGAGAAATTACATTGGAAAGAAGAGAAATTCCTCATTATAATGTCTGTGAGGGAAAATGGGAAAATAAAAGAAAGAAAACTATACAGACATCAAGTTAGAACTTTGAGTTCAGAACCATATACAGATTAAATACCACGAATGAAAACAGCAAATTTGAATTTATTGTATTGTCAGATTGGTAATAGTAAAATGTATGATTAGAGACTTTATTTATATTGATATAGTCCTATACAACAGACTTAAAGGCACTAATTCAATTCAGCAAAAGCAAAGCAAGCCTTACTACCTCGTAGGACAGTGGTTCTCAACCTTCCTAATGCTCTGATCCTTTAATATAATTCCTCATGTAGTGGTGACCCCCAAATATAAGTTATTTGTTGTTACATTCTAAGAGTAATTATGCTGCTGTTATGAATCCTAACCTAAATATCTGATATGTGATCCCTGTGAAAAGATCGATGGACAACTCCCCCACAGTGGTTTTTGACCCACAGATTGAGAACCATTGTCCTAGGATGTGTTGGGTTGTAGAATTATGCTGTTTTCATGCTCTGCAGTCTATTTCTTTGGATAGATTTCTTTTTTCCTAGACCATATGGGCAAGATGTCTGAGTGGGTTATCAGTCTTTTATCTTTGACATTTCATTATTTAGCTTTAATGCTGGGATATTTTATTGTACATGAGCCTGGAGGTTTTCTGCTTTCATGTGTTTATAAGACAGAATAATAAATAAATGATGATTTAGCCCAGTGTTAATATCAGGATTGTAGTGAGTTTCATATTTTTTAAAGCTTTTCCCAATTCTGACAGAGGAAAAGCGATCAGCTTCCAGTGACTTTTATGACATTTAAATTATTTGGGGGAGAACAATCCTTAAGTTTTATAGACATTGGCTTGTGTCAGTGTTGTCAAGTAATACTTACTTGTATTGTGTGTCATATTGCTTTCCTGTGATTATTTTATCTCTTAATAATAATGAGGAGAACACACGAATCATATGTTCTTCTCAAGACATATTCTAATATAAATTTCAAAATAAAATAGGAAGTCTTTATATTTGTAGTTGTCAGGAATACAACCACCAAAATATTCATAAACTTTGACAGTGAAGGAACGGTAGTGAAAAATAGTAATTTTTCCTATAATTCTATGTGTGCATGTTAGCATATGTTCTCTTTGCGTGTTAATTGAATCTTTATTAGTTTAAATGATTTCTTTTAAAGGACAGAAAGTAGGAACTTTTTAATATTCAACAAATATTCAATATTTCCAAATAATCTTGTAAATGTCATGACATTTGAAAAGATTTGCTTTTATGGGGCTATTTCTTTGAAGTTCTTGTAGAAACTATTCCCAGGGGTTTAAAATAGATATCTTCAGGTTATTCTCCGACGTCTTCTGTTACTCTCTCAATGGTGAAGATATACATCCATCTCTTACTTTTTTATTTTCCTTAAATTCCAAAGAAAAGGGGAAAAATATAAAGAAATACTTTATTACTCTGAAAAATCTTAATGACTTAGGACCTTGATTAATCAGTTCCCTTCTGATGTAAAATATGAATCTATTTGACAAGGTATTTTATGGTTGATATTAGCTGCACAACAAATATCTGAGTATATGTATTCATAGGCATGCATACATTCATAGATAAGTTCAAAGCCTATGATGGTGAATCTCAAATCTCAACTCGATGAGCTCTGGAGTCACCAAGGAGATGGACATGCCTGTGGGAGATTTTATTGACTAATTAATCTGAGGTAGGATGACACAGCTATGTGGGTAGGACCATTCCCAGGACTGGGTCTTAAGTCTGTAAAAAAGAGCAAGTTATCTAAGCAGAGCCAACAGTTTTCTTACTATCTGATTGTGGGCACAATGCGACCACCTTCTTCAAGCTCCTGCTGACGAGAAGGACATACTATATACTCTGGAATTGTCAGCCAAAATTAAAACCTTTCTCCTTTAAGTTACATTTGGGGAGAGCCGGGGTATTTTATAATAGCAACAGAAAGAAGAATGACTGCAATGCCAAATAAGAAAAACTGCAATGTTTTCCATTGTTAGTATAAGGGACATTATAATGTGCTGATAGGAAGTAGGTAGAAGGGGGGGCTGAGGAATTGACTCTTCTATTTTGTCAATGAACTTCTATTGGCTCCCTTCACAGGTAGAAAGCATCATGTTGTATTCAGAGAATAAGAGAAAATAAGCAAACAAGATGATGAACCTGTACTCATTAAGCTTTCCTTTTACTAGATAGACGGATCTTATCAAAGATTTCAGCACATTTTTACCTAGTCTGTTTCCATAGTTACCCATTTTAATGGCATCTTGATATTATTATCTGTTCAGGGGTGTTCACTTCTCTAAAACATTAGACTATATATATATTTTTTATTGAAGTCTGATTTGACATATAAGATGAGTGAAAAAGCAATTCTAAATTACTCCTAGGCATTCAGTTTAAAGAGAAAATTTCAAAGATACATTTATGGCTTAATAATTAAATCTGGGTGAACATGCCTGCTGGGAACTCCTACAATAATGACACAGAGTGGCAGGTTTCAAACCACAAACAAAGGATGTTTTCTTTCAAAGATTTGAGTCACAGCATATTAATATTTAATTGGTTTTGCATTTTTAAATGCATAATGTCAGAATTCCTTGGTAAGAAGGTTTGAATAATTATTCAAGAACAATCTGAGAAGCAATGAGTAAGAATCAAGTTCTCAAATCAGACTTTAGCGGGGACTCTAAGTGCCTAAAAACCTCTAATTTCCTTGATGGCAAATCTGAAATTTTCTCTCTCCCCAACATTATAATTCAAAAGATACTTTACTTTCCACACATTCAGTTCCCCTGAGGCTGGGAACCTGAGGATAAGTGTTTTGAACATGAGTAAAGAGCTATCTAGGGAGAGTTTGGCTGTGGCCAATGGATCTTTCTTAAATTCAAGTGTAAGACAAAATCATATGAAATGCTAGCAGTATGCTTGAGGTAAGAACTTACATCAACTCTTTTATAAAATTAATTATTCTTTGTTTAATAAAATGATCATAGAAAAATGATACTAATTTAGAAACTAAGGAGCAAGCAACTGAGATTTTAAATGCATACATTTACCAAAACTTTCAAAGGCACTGCTTATAATGATGAGCAAAAGATTTGTAAAAGTAACTTTATTTTAAGGTCACATTTTTCCAAAATCCCTTTCAGGTGATTAGACACACTTACATTACTGTCCATTTATATTTGCTTCTATTTATCTATGTATCTAACTTTAAAATCCCAAAAAAAGAGAAAGTTCACTTCACTCCTTAGAAAGAGCCATAATATATATATATATATATGTATAAATTCTTATGTGATTATTTTAATTCCTCAGGTCCAAGGAGAGAAAGGCAACCCCCAGTCTTCCTTGGCATCCCAGGCCATATAAGATCACAACACTTTAGAGTACTCTCAGAACAGTTAGGCGAGTCTAATTTGTGTCCATTCTCCTTCCTCATTTCCTTCTCAATAAATAATGGATAAACCAACAATGGGACTTGCTGACTTTCTAATTCTTCTTATATACAAAAATTATCTGCTGAAAATAAATTAACGTCTATACAATAGTCTGCAAATGGTTTGAAAGTAATTTGGTGGTTCTTAAGATGCTGCATGGGTTCTGTTTTATTTTTGAGCCAATTAATCACTCCATTCATCTCCCTATTCTATGTCTACTCTCTCCCCACTCATCCCACCTCTAAATAATCCCTTGCACACCAGAGTAGCTCAAGAGCCTCTCATTCTTTTTGACTCTCTTATCTTGATGTGCTATCCAATTTCCCATTAATTAGAACACAGTGACATAGCAATGGTATAAATGCAAATATCATGCAAATCTCTAATGGAAAGCTCTTCTAAAAGCAAACACAATTGATGATTATGTAAAGTTGGTATCTCTGCTGATTACAACATTATCTGATTTATGAAAGGGATATTTTGGGTAAGCAGAATTTCAGCCTCCCTGCTACTCAGGCATTTAAGGAGCATTGCATTTTTTTCCCTATTTTGTTTGCAATCTTAAAAGCACAAGGTTCTACACTTTTGTACATTAACTAATGGGAAACAAAAATAATCTGATTTAGGTAACTAAGACTTCTCCAAATATCCAACATTTGAGAGTGAGGCATTCTCCTTTTACTAATTGGCTTCAGAACACTATTTCCCCTGAGTCATGGAGTTCCTGGTGCTATGGTTCCACAGTTCCTTTATATACTCTGGCATGTCATAGATGGGGTAGAAGATGGAATGGGCCACCTCAAAGCCCTGAATGCAGGATATCTGAGAGAAGTTTCAGTGTGGGTCCAGCATTGATGTTGTACCAGAAGGTAGAACCCTCGAACCAGACCATCAACTCATTGCAATGAAAATTTGCAAGTAAAGCTGAGGCTATGAAAAGGTTCACTGTGTGACACACCACCACTCCTCATGCCACTCAGATGAATGAAGAGATGCTGGAAAGGCAGGATAGATGTAGAAGCAAAGCAGGTTTTTTGTTTGTTTGTTTTGAATTAATAGACTTGTAATTTTCATTTTTTGGAGGATATCATGGGTGAGGGGCAGATATGGAAGGACTGGGAACGAGCAGGATTGAGGTTCATGATGTGAAATTCCTAAAGAAACAATAAAATATGTTTTTAAAAAGAACACTTACATCCAACAATTAATAGAGATAGAGGCAGAGATACATGACTGAGCACTGAGCTGAACTCCTGGTCTAGCCGAGAGCAGGGGAGGACAGTCTGCATGCACAAGGGGATAGGGATTATGAGGCAAACTTCCACAGTGATGACTGGCTGGAGTTCTGGGGAGCTCACACAATTAAGAACAGCCACTGGGGAACCTTCAAGAAAAGGAACTAGGCCCTCTAAGGTTAACCAACTGTCCATTGACATGGGCAGTAATTGGAGCCTTGAGGGGAGGGATCAGACTGTGTTTTTGTGCATGGACTGGCACTTCAGAGCCCATTCCCTCCAGATGAACACCTAACCCAGTCTTCACATTAAGATGAGGAAATCAGACTTGCCTGGAGTGGATGCTGAGCTGACCAACCTTGGGACTTCTTGCTCTTTTTGGGGAGGGGATGGGGGATGGGGAGGAAGAAGGCTGAAGGCTGACCTGGAGGAGTCTGGAGAGGGAAGGGAGGGAGAGCAAGGGGATACATGGGGGAAAAAAGAACTTCATTTTATAAATAAATTTTTAAAAAAGAAAAAGAAAAGCAAATAAAACTAATTAACCAACCAACCAAACAAACAAAAAAACCCACCATTTTCTTCCTGGGATCATTTTTTGTCACCGTCTCTTGGCATAATCATTTTCTCATGTACATCTTATCTGTTCTTTTAGCCCTCACCATCTCCCATATTTATTCACATAATTCTGTCAGTCATCATTGATGTTGGATTGCCTGCTTCAGATTGTAATTAAAACAAATTGGAAGGCTAACTTAGGAAAGCTTAGACAACAAATTTTGTGCCCAATAAGTAAAATATATGCAGAGGTTTTTTTTCGTGGATTCATATTCTTTTTTTCCTTTCCCATTTAATTTTAGATTCCTTCTGCCTTTGAAGTTTTGATGTAAGTCTGAGATTGATATATAAATAAAATACAGTCTGACCATATCTCATTAATCTTCTATACTCTGAGTTACAGAGCTCACTCTGGTGCCCAAGGTAGTATCACTGGAAGCACCATATTCAGAGTAAAACTTATTCATAAAAATGTGCATTTATCTCTTTAGCATTTTGTAGATAAATAGCATAAAGTACTAAATTACTAGGACTGCGTTTTATTTTATATTTGTATACGCAGAAAGGGATTGGTTGTTTGTTTTAGTTACCCAACTCTGGGATACATAAAAAGTTCCAGTTACAGAAGCCACAATCTAACACATTAAATTGAGAGCATCGAATACCTTGTATAATCAATGAATAAATACTTATTGAAATGAATGGAACTTTATTAAATACTCTTGCTTATTTAAAAAAATCTTCATGTACACCTTACCAAGATCCCTCGCTAATATTAAAATTCAGCAGAGGTTCCTAAAACCAGAACACTTTTACCTATTTCATTAACTAGTAGAGCTTTAAAAATATTTTTATCCTACTTTTATAAATACATCTTTTACAATATTCATTTTTGGTTCCTTTACAAAATAGATTTAATCTTAAAAATGAATAACAGTCTGTAAGTTGTAGATGAAACATAAATCAGGTCTACAAAAACAATTTGAATAATCATAATGTATATCAAATACATAGGTTTATCTGGGTGGTCTACAACTCACTATGATGAATAGGATTCTTATAATCTTTATGCTATCTTCTGAAATTCCTATCTTTGAATACTGCAAACTGCTGTAGAAGGGCTGTCAAATACATATGAGGGTCACAGATCTTATCGTCTTAAACACATAAACATTGTGAGTCATATTTTCTTTTTGGGGTCTGTAGAGCGTCAACCACACAACTTAATTTTGATAACTCCATTAGCTACATGTGCAAGCCATTCTAGAGACTTCTTTGAATTTTATCATGTAATCACAGCATGGAATTCTCTATATAGATTCTAAGAGTTAGAATGTATTAGTAATAAAAGTATGAAACAAGATTCATATAACTCCAGAGAAATTATACATATTAAACAAAAATGTCTATTGTGTCAGAGAGGGAGTTTTCTTCCATCTGCTTTAATTTCTTCCTGCTGATATCCATCTATCTAGGGAAGAATTTTCTGTCCTTTTCTGGAGATAGGGTGGTCATGTATTTGATTGGATCAGAAAGAATGTATGCCCTTGTCTATCACTGGACCTTGGCCTTTCCACTATTACCATTGCATGAAAAATGGATATAGCAGTGGCCTTGTTCCTGACCAAGAGGATGTTAGTAACATCCATGGAGTGCCAGAGCCAGACAGGGGAATTGGTTCCCTGATATGACCCAGTGGAGAGGATGCACCCTGCTAGTCTAGACTACTTACACTGACACATCAAAGAGGAACACATTCTTTATTATTTAACAGATTTTTCAAGGGTTTCCTTTGTAATGTAACTTAACCTTTTCTCTGTTACATCTGTTCGTGGTGTGGCTACAAAAGCTTCTCAGAAAGGCAAAACAAACCAAACAACCTGGTAGCATTGTCAGATCCCTCTGAAGAGTATGTCAGGGGCTTTCATGTTCTGGAATCCCTTCATGTGAGCTGGGCTTTTGCTCTTGCCTTCACTTGTTCTTCAGAGGGAGGATGGAGGAGGACAGAGCAAATACGGTGACATAATTCCCAGGGAGAGATGTTGTTACTTCACTCCTCTTCCCCTATTTACATCGCTTCTATGGTCTTTTATGATCTACTGAAGTTCATGCAAAAGATCATCTCCTTCAGAAATTATATTAGCACTTTTTAAGGTTGACATGAATTTTTGTTGTTGTTTTGCATTGTTCTTAGAATTATAACTAAATGTGGAGCTTCCCTACATTTCTTAAAACTCCATATAAACCTTTGTTGCTCTCTATTTAAATATAATGGTCCTCATGGAGGGTTTATATGGAGTTTTTGTGTAGAATTATTGGTGTTTTGCAGGACTTAAAACATCATAAATAGATGTTGATTGTGATAGTGAATACATTTGCATTAATTAAATAATTAAACTATTATATTAAAAAGCATCAACTTAATAATGTATCTTATATAAGAAATATTTATAGTCATTTGGAAGCTATATAAGCTAATAATAATTAGTTTCTTTGCATTCAATATAGACACCAATAAGTAAGCAATAAAAATAATTAAATTTCTTTTCAATTTAATAGTTATCAAACCCTTCTATATCTAGGTAAAAATTTAAAACACAAGGCTATAAAAACTTTAGCTACTATAATATTCTTCATCACATGAAGCTCATTTGACTGATCTAATTTGGGAGGAGAAAAACATAAGCAATTAAAAATTACTTGTGATTTTCATTCACTGTCTCTTTCTTATTTATTAATTTTTAACATCAAATCAAGTGTTTCCTATCAAAATAAGTCATAGTAGTTTCTTGATTCTTAATTAATATGAGAACCAGTTATCAAAAGTTAGTTGATCTTTGTTAACTGACCTTGAATCACATGAGAATGTGAAGGTACACACAAACTTACATGCTATACATCTATGTTTATGTAGTATATCCAAATAATTAATTTAGCATAGCCTCATAGAATGTTAATAATCACAGTGTCTCAAATCTTGGTTTTTCTCCCCTTGGCATATAATTTTTCTCTGAGAATAGAAATAGCCACAAGAAGGTTCTAAATGGGCCAGGAAACTGACTCAAACTTCATATATAATCCATTTCTTGAGCTTTGTCTCCTGGTGGATAAATTCTTTGACCATAGGGATGTTGTTCAATCAAATACCACAGTTTTTATATGTGTATATGGTTTGTACATACACACACACAACAACAACAACATAATATATATAACCTAATGCCTACAAACTGGGGAATCATACAAAGAAGACATGATACAAATTTGTGAATTTCATATTCTCATTTCTCAAATGCTTAAATTTAAAAATTGTCATAAATTGTATAAGAACTTTCATACTTCCAGAACATGCTATGTAAGCTTCTTCTCAGGTAGAAAAGACATTAGTAATCTTACCCAGGACTAGATCCTTCATGATACAATGTCAGCAAGGAAAGATGTGACTACTGATATAATAAGGCATGAATGTTATTGCTTCCTAAATTGAGCTGAGGCTTGATTCATAGGAGAGAATTCAGACCTGGAACTCTAAGCCTGGTCATGTGTTCATGGCTAGAGAGTCCATAGCCATATGATAGGAACTTCTATTGTTATTTTGCTAACTGGACATGATGTCAAATTGCCTTCTAAATACTTAGAATGACCTCACAGACTTTGGCTACCCTTAACTATGGTCACTCACTGAAGCTTCTTTTTACAATGGGCAGCAGTGAATGAAGGGACTTATAACTGACCAAGGTGCTGAGAATCAGTGACTATGGGCGACTATGATTGCTGAACCCCAAATGGGACATCTTTATTGCTCTCCCATTTCCCTCAATCCTTCTGCAAGAGATCATATAAAAGGATGAAGAAAGAATGTAAGAGACAAAGGATGTGGGCAAGTGCTCATAAATACTATCTTTTGGATATGATATGGTTACACTCACATTAACTGTGGTTACCTGTACAAAACCTGAGAAATATGAGGCCAGCCACAATTCTAGCATGGGTCAGGGATGAGTTCACAAGGTCATAAGCCTAACTGAGGAGCTATTGACAGCTGACAGACAATGGGGCAGGGAGGGAAAATCATTCTCTGGTAGTGTGGCTACTGCTAGGCTGCCTGTGCCTCAAGGATGGCCCCACACTCATGTACATAAAAGCGTGGAGAGATAAGGGTTGGAATGATTGTATTTTGTTGTTTATCTACGAGAGATTCTCAAAGAACAAACATTTAAAAGATAGTATTGTTTCTAATATTGGAAAATCTGATCTCTTTTGAGACTCACAATACTCATGTTAAAAAGACAGACTGATCTCTCTCTCTCTCTCCCCTCTCTCTCTCTCTCTCTCTCTCTCACACACACACACACACACACACACACACCATGATCCTAAGAAAATAATGCAGCCTCCTAATAAATAAATAAATGAAATTAAAGAAGCAGAAATATCCAAAGTACATGATACTAAATATCAGCAAAGGAGCTAGATCTCCCTAGGGTCACATTTGAAGTCAACATGTACTAGCTAATGAGAAGCATTTCCATTTTGCATTTTAGTTTACAACTTTTAAGTATGAACAATTAATCAATGAAGATTAGACATCCAAAGAAGCTTTTAGTATAAAGAAAGAGATCAAACAAACAAGTAAACAAAAGCTCCAAATTAAATAGACACTGTTCAGGAGAAAACAAAGCTTTAAAATGCATTAATTTCCTCTAAGAGATAAAATAAAGTATTTCATCCATTGAACAAAAGCACTACGTTATTAACCATAAAATATATTTTGAAAACAAAAGTTTCAGGGGCTTAAAAATAGAAATTAGAAACTCAACAGAACATTACAAAATAAAACTATTTTAATCTGAAGCAAAAAGAAAAACAGAAATCCAACATTAGTAAGCTCTTACAGGAGTGAAGATATGTAGAAATAAAAAACAGAGAAAATGCAAAAGAAGTAATCACTAACCTGTAAGAAATGGCAAAGACTTTGCTATGTTACTGGAAATGGGACTGGTTAACCTGCTATAGATTCATATACAAACACTGCCATAAAGCATAAGAAGAAGCAAATCATTTATTAGTGTTTGAAATGAACAGGATCTGGAAGAGCATCATATGCTGGTTTGCTGTGCTCTAAACCCTAGGAGGCACCTTGATAAGGGCTACCTGTTTCTTCTATGTGCCTAACTAGAAAGGTAGTCCCAATTTCTCACTCTAGTTTTCTACAGAAGCATACTTGTTAATTATTTCCTTGTGTTGAGCTTGCAAGTCATGGTTGAATGCCAGCAAATAATTCCAGGGATAAGGAGAAACATTCATACTTACCTCCTTGGGATGATGCTAGGAAAATGTGTCTTAACATTTCTTTAGAGAGATAACATTTTTTCTACTTTTCAAGATCTGTTATTCATGAACAGTGCTTTGTTTTTTATCAAAATGCTCAGATAATAAGTCTGGACTATGAAAAACCCATGGAAAAAAGACCCCAAATACCTATCAAGAAAATAATTCAGTAATATTCCCAATGACATTTAGTCCTTAGCCTTATAGAGGAAAATAAGCCCTCATTAGTTCCTATCACTTGTGTTTCAGAGTTTGTAAACAAGCTAAAAACTTCAACATACTGCTTATGCTATTAGAAGTTGTACTTCACAGAATGGAAAAGGAAAAATGTAGAATTCTGCAAACAGAAAAGCTAACACAGTAGGAAATGAGTCAATAGTTTAAACAAGGCTGTTAAGGAGGGATTCTGGGAAGAGAGCTTCATGGTAGGTTCAGTAGACAACCAGTCAAGAATATAAAGATTTAAGGTAAACTACTTAATATATTTTTTTCTGAGTGTGTGTATACTTATGCCCATGTCTGAGCATTCATGTGGACCAGAGGTCAAGTGTGGGTTTGATTTCTTTGGTTAGAGATAAGGCATGCCATTGGCCTGAACTGATCCATTAAGTGTTGGATATCTAGCTCTCATATCTCATAGATTTACCTACCTCTGATTCCAAAGTTCTGAGACTCTAAGTATATAACATCTTATCCAGCGTTTGTGCATAGGCTCTGAGGATCAAAGGCAGGTCTTGGTGCTTTCACAAATACTTTACTGAACCATCTCTCCAGCCAGGGATTTTAAGACAATTTGAGATCCGTGATAACTGATCTTCACTATTGACCTGATAAATCACCATGGAAATAAAACTCTGGGAAGCTCTATAAAGGCATGTGCAGATTAGGTTAAGGTAGGAAGTCCTATTCTAAACATTTATGGCACCATGGCCTGGCCTGGGATTCTAAGCTGGATAATAAGGACAAGCAAGTGGAATAGTGGTATTCATCTTCATTTGCTTCCTGACTATGGATGCCGGGTGTTCACTCCTTCATTACTGCCGCCATGCCTTCCTTTCAGAATGTTCTGTCTTCCCTTGAACTTCAAGTCAATAGACTCAGGTTGCTTCTTATTAGGCATTTGTTTAAAAAGATTGATTTTTAAGTACCATTGCATGATCACTTAAAAAGAAGACTGACTGCCCAACAGAATCTGACTCATTCATTACTTTATGTGTTTTGTTGATTTTCTGATGATGTTTTTGATCTATCCTCTGTGCCTCTGTTTGGCTAGTTGGTTATTTGGATTCACATATTTTAATCTAGTGAGTATTTAACTATAATTAAGCACAGGAGAAGTTTGATCAGAGATGCCTCCCCCATCCTGGCCTCCCCCTTTTAGATTAGTTCCCATCATCTGTGCTTCTATCAGACTCTGTGGTGATATCTTCTCCAGACATATCAAACTCACTTCAAGTGAATCCCACCATAAACCTCCTTTCAACAATATATTGTTCATTTAATATCCTCCAATGTTTCTTGTAAAGTTAGTTTGAATAAAACATAAGAATAAAATTTTATTGAGGTCCAACTCATTCTTGTTCAGATTTGACATTGAAAAAAATGGCTATTTAAAAATTCATAGCACTAGATGCCTATATAAAAAAACAAGAAAAAGTTCACACAATAGACCTAACAATTCAGCTGAAGGCTTTAGAACAATTAGAAGCAAACTCACCTAGAAGGAGTAGATGACAGGAAATAATCAAACTTAGGACTGAAATCAGTACAATAGAAACAAAGAGAATAATACAAAAAAATCATTGAATCAAAAAGTTAGATCTTTGAGAAAGTCAACAAGATAGACAAATTCTTATCCAAACTAACCAAAAGACACAGAGAGAGTATCCAAATTAACAGAATCAGGAATGAAAAGGGAGACATGAAGGAAAAACAGACCCCAGGAAATCCAGAGAATTATCAGGTCATACTTTGAAAATCTATAGTCTACTAAAATAAAAAACCTAAAAGAAACGGACAGCTTTCTGGACAAGTACCAATTACAAAAAATAAATCAAGAATAGATTAAAGGCCTAAACAGAACTATTACAGCAAAGGAAATTGAAGCTGTTATTAAAAGGCTCCCAAATAAAAGAAATCCAGGTCCAGATGGTTTTACTGTAGAATTCTACCAGACATTCAAAGAAGAACTAATACCAATACTCAACAAACTGTTCCATATAGTGAGAACTGAAAGAACACTGCCAAACTCTTTTTATGAGGCCACAATCACTCTGATACCCAAGCCACTCAAGGATGCAACAAAGAAAAAGAATTACAGACCAATCTCCCTCATGAACATTGATGCAAAAATACTCAACAAAATTCTGACAAACTGATTTCAACAACATATAAAAAAAGTTATCCATCACAATCAAGTATGCTTCATCCCAGAAATGCAGGGATGTATTACAATACAAATCAAAGTGGATCAAAGACCTCAACATAAAACCATGTGTGCTGAACTTGATAGAAAAGAAAGTGGGAAATACTCCCCAACACATTGGCACAGGTGACCACTTTCTAAATATAATACCAGTAGCACAGACACTAAGAACAACAATCAGTAAGTGGAACCTCCTGAAAATGAGAAGTTTCTGTAAGGCAAAGGACAGAGTCATTAAAATAAATGACAGCCAACAGAGTGGGAAAAGATTTTCACCAACTCTACAAGTGACACGGGACTGATTTCTAAAATATATAGAGAACTCAAAAACTAAAGCTCCAAACTCTGAATAACCCAATCAAAAAATGGGGTTCAGAACTGAAAAGGGAAATCTCAACAGAAGAATTACAAATGGCTGAAAGACACTTGAAAAATTGTTTAACATCTTTAGCCATTAGAGAAATGCAAATCAAAACAACTTTGAGATACCACCTTGCACCTGTCAGAATGGCTACGACCAAAAACACAAATGACAGCCTATGCTGGAGAGGATGTGGTGCAAGGGGACAACTCTTCCATTGTTGGTGGGAGTGTAAGCTTGTTCAGCCACTCTGGAATGCAGTATGGCGGTCTCTCAGAAAACTAGGAATCACTTTCCCCAAGGATCCAGCAATACCACTATTGGGCATATACCCTGAAGACACACATTCATACTCCAAAAGCATTAGCTCAACTATGTTCTTTCCAGCATTATTCATAATGGCAAGAACCTGGAAACAACCTAGATGCCCCTCAACTGAGAATGGATTAACACACTGTGGTACATCTACACAATGGAGTACTAATCAGCAACAAGGAAAAAAATCATATCCTTAAATTTGCTGGCAAATGGATGGATTTGGAAAATATCCTCCTGAGCGAGGTATCACAAAACCAGAAGGATAAGCAGGGGATGTACTCACTCATTAGTGGACTTTAAATAAAAATATTTTTTCATTGAAAAATGATGGTGGAATAAAGGATTTAAAACATACACACACACACAAAGCAAAACAAAACACACACATAAAACAAAACAAAACAAAATAAAAACTTCTAGTTTGTTTGTAGAAGGATTGCTTAGCAGAAATATGGGTGGCTATAGGGCATCCATGGGTATTAGCTGTGACCTAGTGTGCTTTCTTTATCTGTAGCTGAGCCTAACATGGCTTGAGAAGCTTTAGATTTTGTTTTTTATGTTTCATGTATTTTAGAGAAAATAGAAGTTCTATTACTATATGGGGTTTTTTTTGTTATGTATTCTGAATGTTTTGCTTTTTTATATAATGCTTGATACTGATTTTCAAAAAACAATAAAAAAGGAAAAAAAGAAAAAAAAAGACAAATACAGGTTAAAAATTAAATAAGCTATCAGACTTGTCAAAGAAGTGTTGTCATTCTTGAATTCTTGAGTGTTTGTTTGAAAAAGTCAAATAGTTTTAAATGTATGTATAAAACATCATCGAAATAGAAACAGATTTTTAAATGAAAGTTCCAATACAATTTAAAATTTGTGAATGCTGATGCCTTAAAATAAATTCTTTTGATCAGTGTATGAAGGAAAGCAGATAAAATTATAAAAGAAGAGCCTCACAAAAATTGAATATAGTGTGATATATATCTAAAGGATAAGAATCAAAGTAGAATAATTAAAATGATAGCAACTAGAAATATTTTGAAGAATGACATATCTTAAATTTAGATTGGTACTGGAAAAATACAATTGTACTAACATGGATGTTCAATTCATCTTCTGTATGTTCTTTTTTTTTCCTAGTGACGAAATTGTGCATGTAAGGTGTTATTATTAGTCCTTTTTTCTCAAAAAAAAACTTATTATGAAAAGATGGTAAATAGCTGGTATGAAATACTTATTTGGATATTTTAATTTAACTTAAATGATAAAAATTAAGATATCTACACTGTAAAGCTTCCTGAAGAGATGATCTCAGGACATATTTATCCAGCAAATTAACATATAAAGGTCTTTTAAGAATACCCCAGAATACAAGGACTTCACAAATATGAAACTATAATATGTACACTCACTAGACACTTAATACGTATTTGCGTTAATGAATATGAATCATAAATGGGGAGAGTCAGAATGAATCAAAACAGGCTCAAAGGCATTTACAGAGTTGTTACATTCCTGAATTTGGTTTTAAATTTAATGAACGATCAGGCATAATTGAAATCCTGTGCAAGTTGGATTGATTTTTTAGATTAATGCATAAGAAAACACCCCTTCCCCTACCCCACTGCCATGCACTGTAGCTGGTGATCAAGCACATTGTCTTGGAAATGAATGGCAGTTAAGTGCTTTTCACAAAACTATACTCTTAGCTTTGAACAAAATGTTTTCTAACACCTGGAAATGGCTTCTATGTTCTAAATGTTGATGACTCTATTCTGTATGGGAAACCTCTAACTACGTAAAGGAGACAGTCTTTTGGGGAGAAATTAACAGCTTTTGGATGTGTTTATATCCTCTTTTCAATTTCTGTTAAGATCTCTCTTTTCTCCTTGTGCTATGTAGAAACAGGTAACTGGCATAACTCATGAGAAAATGCCCTGATCTTGGGCTTCCAAACCCCCAGAACCACAAGAAAGTTCTGCTTACAAACTACATGTTTTGGTACCCTTGCTATAGCTATAGCAGGTGAACAACGATGGAGATGGGGTCCTACCAAGGTACTTTACTGATAATTTTTATTTTGGACATGTGGTTTTTCTCTTAGTTATTTTTCTTTATTCTTAAGACTTTCATACATGTGTGCAATGAAGCACGATCATATATTCCTCTAGTTTCCCATCTGTCTAACACCTCTCCAATCTTCTCCAACATTCTGTTTCCCCCTTTCTGATAATCTACTATGTCCAGTTAATGGTCTCCACATGTGTATGAATGTGGAGGTACCTGATGGAATGTGGGACACCTGCCAGTGGCCACACATGAAAAAAAAAAAAGAATGATTCACCAGGCAGTGGTGGTTCATGCCTTTAATCCTAACACTCAGGAGGCAGAGGCTGGTAGCTTTCTGAGTTCTAAGTTCAAGGCCAGCCTTGTTTTCAGAGTGAATTCTAGGATAGCCATGGCTACATAAAGAAAGAAACCCTGTCTTGAAAAACAACAAACAAACAAGAATGATTCTCCCAGTAGCAACAGTTATCAGCTACCAATAGTTCTTAAATAAGGAATGGGAACCTAGGTAACTTCTCCCCTATGTATGGTAGAATTTGTAGCATACATGTGTAGGTAAACACAGCTGTGGTGAGCTCATGATGTTGGGTGTGGAAGCTTCCATTCAGAGCACTACTGCTGCACATCTGGATCTTATACAACTTGGTCCTGATCTTACTCAATGTTTCCTGAATTTGGGGAATGTTGGGAGTGAAGTGGTAAAGATTTCTCACTTTGGATTGAGCATGTAGATTTCAATTCTCAGCATGTTTGTTTCCAAAGCAAATCATAAAGTCTGAGTTATATAAATTTACATATGAATGAATACCACAGGTCTTAGGTATGGTGTATTTCACCAGGTAAAGGGTTTTGAGACAACACAAAAAATATAAAGTAATGTCTTAGTCTTGCCCTCGAGAATGCTGCAAGTGTGTGGCTGCTTTCTGCCTGTGGCTTCAAGACACATTCTCCTTCATTTAATCCATGAAGGCAAGGCATCTATGATCATGGGTGTAAGCTGCCCCTGTTTAGCATGGAGATATTGGAATCACAGACAGTCATCATACATCATGTATCAAAATACTCAGTTTCCATTGAGATCAAACCATTTATAGTTATTGGGTTTATTCTGAGTTGAATTACTGGCTGTGTCATTCACTGTCTATGTGATAATGGGTCATAGTGAACATGTAAATAGATGGAGGTTTAATTGCGAATTACATGAGTTTAGAAATATTTACTGGGTTAATTGGCACTCAAAACAAACTTCAGATAGCTTGTAAGAATGAAGCAGATTCTTTGGGTATAAAGCACCTAACATTTTGGAGATGGGAATATATGCAAGGGTTATGGTAGGGAAATTGAGGTTTCATACTAAGAAGAAAAGAGTATCAAATTATAGAATTACAGAAAATTCTTTGAATTTTGCTTCATAAAAGAATGACACAGTGTCATTCTAAGCTTCAATTCTTCCATTTTTAAACATCTTCTAATATTTTCAAACATACACTTAGAAATCCTTAATTGAATGTAATGTTATATCTACGTTCATGGCAATTATCTCCTTTAGTTCTTTTATTAGTAACAACACAATCTTATGTACAATGCATAACCTCAATTTTCTCAGCTTGCTGTTAAGGTATCTGATGTATCTTATAATACAGCAGCATCCATGGGAGTTATTCTTCTGGTACAACAAGAGAACAGCACTCAGATATCTAAACTCATAATCTTGCACTATTCAAAACTTATAGAGGGGAAGAATAGAAAGTAGTTAATTCATCTTGCTCAAACATATTATCTCTACTCCCCTCCTGCAATGTGTTTCATTTTTTTCACATATAATTGAATTGGGATTTGTTCCACATAGTTCAGTAAGTACAGATAGGTACACACAGCCACATTCTAGACATAGACGCACCGAATGCAAACAATAACTCTTTGCAAATTCATAGGAGATTTATCACAATAAAAGGGGCCAGAAGAATCTGGACATTTCTGGGTTACTGTGCTATTCCCCACTGCTCTTCTCTAACTATCTGAGACAGGCTGACAGAAACCATTGTTATAACTTCTGCTGGTGTTGTATTTATATACTGTGTTGGTTAGGCTGCGAGAGCTCAGGAAAGGCAGGCACTATAATGTGCTCTTTCAATCGGCACACAGAAACTTTAAGAGTCTATTATCTGGCTTACTTGCAGTGTCTATTACCATCACATGAAAATAGGAAGTGGCACCATCAGGTTGGAAATAAAAGAATTTCTGTTGTGTGTAGGATGAAAGGAAAATTTTTAAAGTCTCCACTAGGGTGTTTTGCAGCCCACAACCATCTCTGGCAATTTTCAACCTGACATAAAAGAGTTTTGTCATATGCAAAGAAATGATGCTAGGCCTATTGCAAGGGGACCTGCCAATAACTGTGCATCTATATCCAGCTACTTGACCATCCACAAGCTTCTAATATGTGATTCATCCAGGGTTTAAGCCATAAAATAATTATGGAAATAATTATGCTTGCATAAAAATTCCTGTTTACTTAGAAGTCTGCAGGCAACTTTGAGGTACAAATCCATACATCTCATAAACAGTATATATGGTAAGGGATCAAAATCAAATCAAAGTTGGAAGACTCAGTATCAGCAGTAGCTAAAAGACAATGCTTTCTTTTATCCCCAAAGAAAATGTTCTAATAATACCAAACTGAAAGAAATTTCATATGAGACAGTTTTTGTTCTATATGTGGTGAGATGAAGAAAGTAGAATCCACATGTGCTGTGGCAACTACTGATCTGATTATATTGTTTTATATTCAAAGTATAAATATTATTTTGGGTTAGCTTTTTATGAATTCTAAATTATATATATCTAATATTTGTTAAATCTTGTAAGAGTTCATTTTCTGTCACTTCTAAATACTTTATGAATATTAACATTATTTCCACTCAGTATTTAGATTGCATGTTATAACTTAATGAAAAATGAGACTACATAGAGGTGAAAAAATGGTGAAAAGTTCATCATATGGCTAGTAAGAGAGAAGATTAAAACTTGGAAAGTAAGTAGACTTGTATTAGCTGATGCTATATTTATATCTACAAAGGACTATTATGTATAGAGATGTGTGGAATTCAGATTTACTGATAATATAAAATGGGCATAGAGTTCCTTTAGTAAGATGACTGCAGAATGTGATAAGCTGCTTCTATGTAACATGGTGAGTGGAAAAGTTAGGATCAAAAGACTAGACCCAACTTCAAAGAGAAAAAGATTGGAAGGACACAATAAATAACAAAGTAGATGATAGAACAATGATAGACAATAGCTGTATAGTACAGATAAACAGAGGGCAATACAGCAAAAGGATCTGCAACGCATGGCTAGAGCCTTGGCTCTTCGGGTGTAGAAGCATTAATCCATAAGTAATTTGGTTTCTTCTTTCTAGCAGTGGTGTTGGAGACTGAATCTGCAATTGTAAAGTACTCAGTGAGATAACTCTCAAATAAAAGCAAGTGAGATAGCCTAACCAACAAATAAATAGGCAGATTGCAATGGAGAAGCATCAGAAACATGAAAATGAAAGGCAACATGATACCTCCAGGAGAGTATTACTTCTCAATTACTGAATACAAAGGATTGAAATTCCAAGCAAAGAATTTAATATCTGCTTTTCAAACAACCATGACATCAAAGAGGAAACAAACAAGTAGATGAATGGAATAAGGAAATAAATTCAGAATGTAGACAAGAAAATCAGTAGCATAGCTGAGAAAAACAGCAGCATAGTTAAGAAATTAATGAAACTGATATCTTGAAAAGAATAATCAGAAACACTGGAAATGAAACAGTTAATCATGTAGAAATTCTAAGCTGGAAGGATTAATAATAGACTTGATCAAATAGAAGAAAGAAGATCAAAAATAGAAGACAAATCAAAGAAAATACAACATCTAGTTGCCAACAAACAAAAAACATAGTATAATGACTAATACAAGAATTTGAGACATAATTCAAAGATCAAATTTAAGCATATACTTAATCTAAGAAGGAATTAAAATTCAAAACTAATAAAATTGGAATGAAAAATATTACAAATCCAGGAAAAGAAATAAATACTCAATGCAAGGTATACTTAGAGAAAAAGCTCCCAACAGCACAGTATAGTCAAGTTTTCAAAAGTAGAAACAGAAAATATTAAAATGTGGGAAAGAACACCAACACACTAAGACAACTGTAGTGGGATTATGTGTTACATTTTAAATAATTGTCCCACCTATGGGTTTAATAAAAAGCTGATTGGCTGAAGGCAGACAGGAGGTTTACGTGGGGTTACCTGTCTAAGAAAATTCTGAGAACATATCAGAACAGACACAGATGCCACAGAGTCACCGGAGATGCCAGGAGACACAAAGGAAATGCTACTGAGAAAAGGTACCGAGCTACATGGCTGAACAAGATGAGTTGAGTTTAGATGAAGGAGTTAGCAAGTTATATGCCTGAGCCCTAGGTCAATCAGCAGAAAATTAACATAAGTGTCTGTGTGTCTCTGTGTGACTCCAAGTGTTTCTGCTGGACTGTCAGACTACCTGCTGACAGTCAAACCTCTAGTCTAGACTGGAAAGTCTGAGCCAGAAACCTAGTACAAGAGACAACCCCACCAGAACAAGAGCAGGTATCTCAGAAGAACCTCTAGAAGTAAGGAAAGAGTGATACGTGATCTTGATTGCCAATGTGATCTTGATTGCCAATGTGATTGGCTCTGGAATCAACTAAGATACACACTTCTGGGTGTAAAATAGATATAGTTATTATGTGGTAGTAAAAGGAACACTCCCATTAAAAGCTAAACAGTTATAAATAAATTTCTGGCAAATATTAAGCCACTTTGTTTTGTAGAACAGACATTACAGGGTAAAAAGAGACAAGTAAATGTAGATGCAGTTATGGAGGTGTCTTCAATAATCCAGTCACATCATTAGATAAATCATCAAGATAAATAATTCAACAAAGAAACAATAAACTTAATCCAGGCCATAGAACATATGATAATAATTGTCATACAAATGTAGAAAATGCCGTCCAGCTACTCAAGATTGTAGTGGGATTATGTTGGTATGTTGTAAATATTTGTTCCTCCTACTGGTTTAATAAAAAGCTGATTGGCCAGAGGCAGACAGAAAATATGGGTGGGGCTACTAGACTAAGAAAACTCTGGGAAATCTCAGAGTAGAGCAGAGACTCAGAGATGCCAGAAACACCACAGAGGTGTCAGGAGACACAGAGAAAAGAAGTTGAAATGCTGCTGAGTAAAGGTACTGAGAGAATGGCTGAACAAGAATCATGTGTTGTGTTAAAATGAAAGAGTTAGCAAGTTATATGCCTGGGCCCTAGGCTTATCAGCTTAAAATTAATGTCAATTTCTGTGTGTTTCTGAGGGACTACTGGGTTGCTGCACTGCCAGTCAAACCTCTGGGGTAGGCGGGAAAGTCTGGGTCAGAAACCAAATACAACACAAGAGTATGTACTCTTCTCAGAATGCATAGACCTTTCTCTAAGACAAATCACATTTTGGATACACCATAAAGATAAAAAAATATCAATCAGATCTTATAATAATACAACCAAAAAATAGCACGAAAAAGTACAGAAACAATACTAATACACGCAATTTGAACAACGCTGCTAAATGGTCTGTTAGTCACTGAAAAATAAATTATGGAACAAATTAAGTCATCATAGAATCAAATTAAAATAAAACTTGTATGGGGCTTTGGGATGCAGCGAAAGCTATTTTGAGACTATTTCTAATTATGAGTGCTTACAGTGAAAACTAGGGGCCTCAAACGAACATGTCTATGAACATCGTAAGTTAGTAAAACAAGTGCAGGTCAAAGCCAAAGTCAGCAGACATCAAGGACTGGAGTCAGATATAAATAAAGCAGAAACTTAAAAGCACACAAAAATAAATGAAATGATTATGTGTATCTTTTTCAAGTTAACACAGTTGAAAAATCATCTGCCAAACTATGCAAAAGAGAGGACCCAAAGTAATAAAACAGAGAAAGAAAAAGAGAACATTAAAAACAAATACAAGTGAAATCTACGGAATAATTAGGAAACACTTTGAACATCTAGATCTAAAATAATATATAATTAACGTTAAGAAACAGGTAAAGTTCTTTGTCTTTTGTTTTGTTTTTAAAGGAAGCCTCCTCGATATGTGTTCCTCTTTTATAAAAAGATATTTATTTTTATTTTATGTGAATTGGTGTTTTGCCTGCATGTATAATTGTGTAAGGGTGCCAAATCTTGGAATTACAGACAGTTGTTATCTGCCATGTGGATGTTGGGAATCAAACTCAGTTTCTCTGGAAGAACAGTCAAAGCTCTTAACCACTGAGTGACTTCTCCAGCCCACGGGTAAAGTTCTTGAACACACATGATCTACAAAATTAAACCAAGAGAACATAGGCAACTTCAGGTCTATAATAGGCAGTGCAATGGACTGTTTGGAGCAGCAATAGCTTGTCAACAAAAAATGCACAGGATTGGATAGGTTCATAGTTAGATTGCATTAAACATTAAATAAGTTGAAGTTATTTGAACTATTTCGTATAACTAAAATAGAAGGAATATTACTTGACTCATTTTGTGCAGCCAGTATTACTCTGCCACCACATCACATATGGCCACATGATGGTCATGGACTCCTAGCCCTCTGGAAATGTAAGGCTTCAATAAACTTTTCCTTCTATGCATTGCCTTGGTCATACTGTTGGATCACAGAGAAGAAAAATTAATACAGTGTTACTAGCCTGAACTCCTGACCACTTGTACTCATACCTGTTTCTTATATCCATCTCTAAAAATTATACTTTTTGCAATATTAGTGTTTAAATATCTTGCTTACTAAACATCTTGCTTATTTTTAAGAGATGTCAGCTTCTTTCTGTCTGCTATGAAAATGGGTCCAGACTAAAATCATTATTCACTCACATCATAAACCAAAACCTTCAAAGTTGTTCTCTGTTTTATTTATTGTTGTGTATCTATTTATTTTTACAATGTATTCCATACTGTTACTTCTCTAAGTAATTTAATTTGGAAGCGTAGTTCAGTGGTAGAGCTGTCAAGCTCTGAATTCAAGTGCATTTTAAACAGCACATAAAACAGACATCAGACAGAATGAAAGAAAATCCAAACTAAAGAAGCCACCAGTCATAAAAGCAGAAAAAAAAAACAAAAATCTTTGGCCTATCTGTTCCTTGTCAAAGATCTTCATGTTTCTCTCCGGGGGACACAATATTGTCACCTGCATTCTATCACTTTCACCTAATTCTTATTAGGGAGACTAAGAAGTAAATCCCACTGGGCTTCCTCATAAATGTCCTAGACATAAGGAGAATAACCTCACTGATCACTAAATCTGATGGTATTTGAGACTAGATGTGACATGGCTGCTAGCCAGATAAAATGAGTACATACAAAGGACTGGCATGATGAACATCTTAGTCACGTGACGTGGCTCTAGATGAGGTAAATCAAATCAGAAACTTGAGTTTACTTAGTTCTCTTGGCTTGAAGCTAGAATTTCAGGACTCTCCAGGATGAGCTCACACCTGCGATAACACTGTGGAACACTCGGGTGTTCTCTTCGAGCAGAGAGTTAGGCAGACCAGAATTTTCTCACTCTGCATCAGGGTTTGTTCCTACTAGTTTATCAGATTTAATAAAAACATAGGTACCATTATCCATATGACTTTAAAATGTACTGTACTCCAATAGAAGAACACTAGCGTAGGTAGCATGACCTATTTCTTAATGGGATGGACTTCTAATATCATAATTTTATTTGTCTGTAGATCTATCCATAATTCTATTCTCTGACTTTGCTATTCTGAAAACTACAGATATCATGTGCTGCTTTTTTTGAGGAATTTTTTTATGCAGCTTTATAAGAATTATATAATGTGAGAGGTCTCAGTAGCTACAACCTTCGTTCAGTCCCAGGAACACACTGTGAAAGGAGAGAACAGACTCCTGGAAGTTGTCTTTGGACCTCCACAAATGAGCATGTGCTGTTTTGTAAAGACTTTTCAAGCAATGATCAAACTTGGAGAATTCCTCTGTGTCATTACCTGTATGTAAATCTGTTTGAGTACTGATTGCAGTGAGGGCACCTGGTCCATTGTAGGTGGTGTCCCCCTGAGCAAGTGATTCTGAATTGTATAAGAAAGCAGGTTGAACAAGCCTGGGGAGCAAACCAGTTACAACATTCAGTTCTAGCTCGGATTTTCCTCAGTGATGGACTGTAAAGACAGTTTAAGTCAAATAAACCCTTTCTTTCTTAAGTTGCTCTTGGTCATGGTCTTTTCTACTGCAATACAGCCCTTAATGAAGACCTCTGTGTTAACTGCTTTAATCTGTATTCTTCATCCATCCATCCACTAACTAATCCTATACCCAGGGCAGCTATGTATGCAGAATCTGTGCCTTATCCTTAAATTTCTACCATGGCATGTAGCATCTTTCACATCAGAGAAATAACTCAAATTATATTCAGAGTTAATATTATGAGACATGAAGATTTTAAAGCAACAGTTATCATAACAGGAAAATGCTTCTGTAGTTCTCAGCATTATGGTTTCAGCTCCTGTTCATCTGTTTTTATGTCCATCAGAAAGCAAACATAAACTTTCATAACAAACATTATCTTGGCAGGGATGACTAAGGGACCCAACACCAAGGAAAGAAGAGAGAAATGGAATCTTTGTGAGGAATGAAATGAAAATTAATATACATAGTATTTTTTTAAATCTCCTAATCTGAAAATAGGGCATTCTCCCCTTGGCTAAGGAGGTGTTTTCTTTTGGTTTAGATTAGTTACTGAGTAGGAAAGTGACAAGAGAGTATGGCCTAAGTGACAACTTTACAGCCTCATAAATAAGCAGAAGGATGGGAATTATATTTTTCTTTGTGGTTGGATAAAGTCCCTATGGTGCCAAATAACCCATTCACCCACCTTCCTGCCGAATGTGGTACCGCTTTGTGCCTCCATGTGTCATTCCAATTCTGGACAGCATGCATGAGACAAGATCTTCGACACATCCCCGTATTCTGTCATATTTCACACCCAAGCAGTCACTGAACCACTGGGTCATTTTTCAAGGGCGAAATGCAATTTAATAAGGTTGAAGAAAGCATTACACTGCTTTTCTGTATACTTACACAAGGAAGAAAAAAAAGCCTCCCCAAAGAACTTCCATCCATTAAAGAGGAAGGAAGGGAAGCCCTGGATGCCAAGAGGAAAAGGAAAATTAGCTTAGCTAGGCAGACAGACATTGCTTCCACCTGCTCAACTCAGGAAATGAGAAGATCGCCAACTCAGCTGTTTGAAAGAGGAAGCAACCTCTAAGGAGCCGCTTTGCTGCGGCTGTGCGCTCTGCTTTACAGAGCAGGAGTCAGAAAGAGCCTAATAGGGTTTCTGAGACAGCAGAAGAGTCATTGCAAAGAGGGACCACATTTCAAAGCATCAATATTATACAAAAGGATGGACCCTATCACTTAGCTATTAAGTCTTATCTGTTTCTCCTTGTAAGTCTCTTTGTATCTATTTATGTTAAAAACTCTGTCATCTTACTTTGTGAATGTTATAAATACCATTTTATTCTGGAGGAAAGAAAGCCTGAGGGTAAGTTATTCAAATCTGCAAGCACTTAGCAGAGAATGGGTCTCTAACAGGAGATGTGTTCAGTCCACTAAAAAGGATCATGATATTTCTAAGATGTGTATGGATACCATCCCTAAACTCAAGAGAAACTTGTGTCAGATGTGGCATGGCACCCTGGAAGGTGTAGGAGGTAACAGAGGGCAGACTGCTTATCTGTTTTGGCCTGTGTGCAGCTTTAATACTTATCACATATTAGGTCCCTCTGCACTTTACCCTCTGTAAAAAGAAATGATGATGATCTCCAGTGGACATGTAGTTGCATTTGTTAAATGAGTTCAGATGAGCCCAGTCTTTAGGATGCAGTTATTATTTAATAAGATCAGATATGCTTTTTCATGACAATTAGCAATGATTCATGCTTCTAATCATACAGTGTTAGTTTCACTAGATGCTCAATGCTCTAAAATCACTTTCAAAGATTAAACATGATAAAGGTTAACAGTCACAGAAGTTACTATAATGTAAAGGTGAACAGGTGATAAAATCTGAGATCCACAAAAATAGAACCTTATACTTGCATAGTTAATGAGAATCCTATAGCTCATTTTGACAGTCTGTGATTTTATACAGTAGATTACTGATCACCATTGGTTAAAATTTTAATTTGAAACTCTCTGTGAAAACTCTTAGGCTCAATTAGCTGTTGACAAAATCAATTTTATGTAGTAAATTCTATTATGTTCACAAATAAATCTGTGTATATCTGATCAAATTACTCCTTACATATTGACAAGCTGTGTCTGTAACAAGCTCTGTTATTTTGTTGAATGAGCATATTACCCCAAAAGTAAACTTCGAAGAGTAGACTTCAGAACTTTGTCTTTTGTACTTTGTTTTAAGGAAAAAGAAATATTTTCAGGTTTATTACTCCCAGAAGTCCTCATCAGTTTGTGCATTCTGTTAGTGCTGAAGTTACCTGTTTGATTTATGGACCTTAATAACAACAGGGCAGCATGCACATTTGAACTGATCCCAACTTTCAGCAGCTAGAACAGGAGAAACTGAATCAATGGTGGAGAGAACGTGCAGGCTGAAGGCAGGGTCCCCTTCTGGCCCCTGCTCTGATCTCCAAGGGCTTTCTGCCATTTACCCTCTCAACTTTTCCTTGAGTTCATAATCTCATAGTATGTGAAGAGAAATGCTGTATTGCTGACCTGCTTCATAAAATGTGTACATGGTTGTAGTTTTAGCTCTGCTGAATACAGGTTTGTGCTCTGTAGCTAAGGCTTCGAATCTGGTTGAACGGTAAAGAATACAGCTTGGGTATAGATCCTATGCTAAGGTCAAACCAGAGAAAAGGCCAGCCATGAAACTGCACAGCACTGTAAAGAACTGTCACATGCCACCAACATATTTAGTAGAATGATCAGTTTAGAGGGGTTTAGAAATTAGGTAGGCTCTGTGAGGAAAGGGAGTATTTTCTTCACTGTGCACAAATGCGCCGATTTATTAAGGAAAGCTGGACACCTCCATTGATTCAAATGAGCCCTTCGCTTCCAAATTACGTGCAGCAGCTTGGACTTAATGAAATATTTATTCAAAATCAACAAGCTGCCCTCCAGGAGTCTTTGACGATAAAGGCAAACATTTCATTTAGTGCGCTTAGTTCCCACATATGGCAATCCTGCAGTGGCCTAATGTTAGTGAAGCTGATTTATTTGAGACCAGGAAATTTAAATAGAATGTAACCTCGCCATGCAGGTAAAAGCGCTTGCCCTTGGCTATTGCTTAGCCTGACCACAGGGCTTTCTGGAAACAGCAAAAGCTTTATAAGTGTCAGCTCATGGCTAAATCAATGTTTATGCATGATATGTCTCTGAATAGCAAGCCCTTGCTGCCTGCGAGCGAAACAATGTTTTTATCTGTTTGCCTGTTTCTGCTTCTTCAACCACTGCACAGGAGTGTTGCAAATTGCATTTAGGAACAATTATCTGCTGGTATTCCATGGGAAGAAAAGTCTTGTGATTAATGGAAAGTGACACACGCTGATTACTTTGTCTTGCCAGTCTCCTTGGCGAGAGGGTAGCTCTGGTGAACCCACATTTGACCTCTCTTACCTTTCACAAGGTCAACCAGAATGCCCGGTGTCTGGAGATTAGCTGTAACAAGTGCACCAAGATGACTTGAGCACTCTGCCTCCACTAATGAACCCCAGGAAGCCATCTGAACAGAATAACACTGCTTTCACCTGAGTCTTAAAGGTGAAATTAAAAACAAAAGATTACAAGGCTTCCAATGAAACAAGTGAGTGGGTAGGTGCTGACAGTTTGACATCAAACTCCATATTCAAAATACGTAAACAGTTGAAGTCCAAGTTTATCCAGCACTTGGGGCCAATCCCTCCACTGCTCTTTCTGTCTACTCCATACCAAAATATTTGCTTTCACCTGTTTCCAGTGTGTTGAAGCTTGGACATGACTATGCTGTATTTCCTGGTGAACACAGAGAGTCCCATCTCATAAAGTCACAGGGGACCCAAAACTGTATTGTTTTTAAAGTACATAAATTTAAGTATGAAAGGACAGTTTGAAGTAGTTACATATTTCAGTAAGATTTCTAGGCTTCTTCTCGGGTTCTCAGCAACAATCAGCAAACCAGCCAAGACATAACCACATAACCAGTGAGCTGTTGGGGCAGGGGTGGGGAGGTAGGGAGTTGGGGGAAGGGGCGATAGGATGCCAGAACTGAAGGAAGTCCATGCTAACGAGATTATAAAGTATCTTTACCCATCCCTTCATGTCCCACAACGCTTAGCATACTAATACTTTGGGGATATTTAAAACTTCTTAAAACTTCATATTGAAGCAATTGATTCTTTTTAACCTGATTGAATTTAAGGGATAAGTGCATTTCTAAAAAGCAGTGTGTGTGTGTGTGTGTGTGTGTGTGTGTGTGTGTGTGTGTGTGTGTGTGCGCGCACGTGCCTGAGCTCACTCGATTTCTCTCAGGAAAAAAAAAAATGACTCTGAAATAAAAATAAGAATCAAACTTAGAAATGCTGACATCCACTTCAAAGAGGCAATTTTCACAAGCATTTTATTTTCCCACATGCGAACAGCACAATCTAGGGACATTGTTTCATGCGGTCAATGTCGACATTATTGGAAACCCTCCCTGATTCTGAATGTGAATGATGAGACAGCCACAGTGCTGGTTCACTTGTCAATGTTTCAGAAGTGTTGCCTCCATTTGGGGGGAGATTTCTTCAGGAACATTAAAACACACAAGTACAACAAGTAGACCTATCCTCACTTAGACTAGACTGCATTCATTTGTTAATGATCTTTTTCTCTTTCTTTAAAAGTACTAGGCTTTCAGAGGGCTAGACTGTTTGTCATCATCTGAATTTAAGTCCCCCATAGTTAATTAAGTAGCTGACCATTTACTTTACAGTTTAAATGGGATTGGGTGCCAGTGTCTTTCAGGGTATATCAATAGTTAGTTATTCTGCATTTATTCTAATTGAAATAAGGAAGCAAAATCCTATCTTAATAATTTTCATTTTATCTCAGGTTCATTCAAATCATCTTTAAAATGAGAAACAAATAAGGAAGGAGCTATCTAAAAATCTCTTTCAAATAGTATATTATATTTGATAAATTTGTCACTGAATTAGTCTCCATAAATTGTGTATTATATCCAGATAGATGATGGTTTTTTTGTTGTTGTTCTGTTCATGAGACCAGATCAGTTCTCTACTGCAGATCCATATAGCCCCAGCCCATCTATAACAGTGTTATTGTCGTACCACTATTATCCAGAAGCTTGAATCTTGATGGAAGAACTACCACATAGACATAGGGGTGGATCTACTAACTTGCTTAATTTAGCCCTAATATGCCACAAACATCATCTTAAGAATATTCTTTTAGTTCTTCTACTTAAAGTCAAATTTATTTCTTCAATACGGTCTCCAGCAAAACAGATTCTACTAAAATCTGTTTCTAAAACAAAAGCAAAAAAAAATGCTAAAACAAATTAAAGTCATTTTCTTTTCTTTTTTTTCTTTTAAAAAAGTTTGATTCTGTTACTATGTGAACTGGTGAGTTCTATCAGAAAAGATGCAACTTTATTGTCTTTGATGGTTTTGGTTTCCAAAGCAAAATACATTACTGTACTCAGTGAATTACTGAAAATTATTCTTATGACCGTGAACTATTTAAATAACATCTAGAATGGAAGGGCTCCTTCACAATCATGTTGATTAGGAGGGGGTAGCAATTAAGGCACAAGGATGGGAGGTGATGTGCCAAAAACTTACTGCGAGCTTTTGGCATATCTGAGAGCAGAAGCTTGGCCTGCAACATTCCCTCACAGGGCTGGGTTTTCCTTTCTATTTCATATGGCCTTCCAGCATGTAAAACATAGAATTTTATTAAGGCTCTGGGATCTCTGAATAAGGGAGCTGCCATTCTGGAGTGTATTTCTGTATATGAAGTGTGCCAGAGTGATATTTCCAAACTAAAGTTTCTAATGTGTGGCTTACGAGAAATGTATGTAGGGAAAAGTTTCTTGGCCTTAAAATGCATAACTAGAAATATCTCTAGGACCTGGAACAGACAATGGAGAGTATCAAGAATCTTCAAATACCACGCTCAATAGTCCTTGAATAGATTTTGTGCTTGGGTGCTCCTTATATGTCTAAAACTTCAGATTTTTATTCACAAAATAAGTTGTAGTTGTTTCTGTCTTAAGAGATTTTCTTTGTTTTTATAGTTTCTATTTATTTAGGATAAAAACAAATCAGTCAGCTACCTTACTGAAATTCCTCCCCAGCATGCACAAGGGCTGCTGAAGGACAGAACCCTGGAGCTCACTGCAAGGCTTGCATGCTGCTTGACAGGTTTTTGAAGTGTCTTTTCTGGGAAGAGTCTTCTCTGAGAGATCCTCCCCACAGTCCTTTCTGCTGATAAAGGCATTGGGAAGTAGAGTCCTAGTCCGTCTATGGACTGGATTCTACTTGGCTTCATGGACTTCATAGGGCTTATGAGTTGGTTCCTTCCTGAGCCTTAAGCAGCTTCTCTCCAGGAAGTGTAGCAGTCTAGAGGATTTTGCTAGACAATAGGTAACAAGTGCCAGGTTTGTTTGCTTTGACATTGCCTTGTTGTTGTTATTGGCTCCCCCACTCCTCTTTCTTGGCCTTCTGAGTGCTGGCATGAGCTACTGTGGCCCCTCCCACTTGTTTTTACAAATAAGCTCAGAAAATGTCCCTGAGTGCTTTGCAGAGAGTATGCATTCCGTCTGAGTTAATTGCTTATTCATTGCTCTTAGAAATTAGCACAGTCTGCTGCTGGCAAATGAGACTATTCTGCTCATTTCACGTAATATTAACACAAATGATGGGGAATCTGTACTATAACTACAATGCATGGGGATAGAAAAGAAAGTTTGAACTGATGTACTTGGTATGTCTCCTGATAACATCAAAGGAAAGGGCCAACTTCTACCAAGTTGGCCATGCATTTCAGGAAGACAGTTAACCTGCTCTCCAGACCTCATTGCTCTCTACTTAACAGCATCTAAAGGGTTACAACAGTTAACTTCGGGACAAAACTAAGCCTGTCCCAAGCATAGGCAAAATATTGTTTGGAGAACCTTGAGGTTGTGGTTCTGATTGTCCAGGTTGTGTAATATCAAATTGACAACCATCACCAATCCAATAGTCCTCCTAACTAAAGGACTTAGCAAGACAGAGACTTATATCATGAGGAACTCAAATGATTAGCCCTTGTTGTAAATGGATTTGGCTGAGACTTTTTGGGCCTAGCCTTGAGGTTTGGCCCTGTAGACTTGTAATTTTATAGTTTTACAGAGTCATAGAATCACATAAAGGTTTTTATTATTTTTATGTTGATTGACTTAGGGCTCAGGCATATAACTTGTTAGCTTTTTTATTTGAATTTAATTTATTTTGTTTAGTTTCTTGGCTTGGTACTTTTTTTATAGCAGCATTTTAGGTTTGTGTGTGTGTGTGTGTGTGTGTGTGTATGTGTGTGTGTGTCGTCTTTGTGTCTCTGGCATCTGTGTCTGGTGTCTGTGTCTGCTCAGAGATGTCTTGGAGTTTTTGTAGTCTTGTAGCCCTACCACACTTCCTGTTTGCCTTTGGCCAATCAACTTTTATTAAACCCATAGGCAGGACAAATATTTATATTATTAGCATAATCCCACTACAAGCCCTGAGTTAGAACAACACTGAAATACAGATGAGCTGGTTTGACAAAGCTTCTCTTCTTCTGTCTTCCTTTGAGAGAGGTGCTGGCCCCTCACTCACTAACTTGATAAGCATGCCTCACACAGGCTTCCACCTTCCCCTTATGTGAGGTTTAATATTAAAAGGCAAAACACAAATGTAAAAATCTATGTCAAAAGTGATGACTTCAGTCTATGTTCCAAAACCCCTATGACTCAGCTCCCACATTGCATCTTAAATTCTTGAATCTTGGTCTTGTCATCCATAAAATAAAACTCAAAATATTTTACTTTGATTAACCATAGGTAACATATATATAGTGTTATATAGTGTTATAAGCCGGGCCCTGTACTAGGCATCCACAGTGTAGAAATAAATGAAATGTGGTCCATGGCTTGAAAATGCTACTGAATCAAGTATTTATTAGCAACATTTGAAAGGACCAAATAAAAATGTTCTGTGAGCTACTGTGATACACAATTACATGCACATAAATCTATGGTGTTATCAGAGTGGACAAAATGTTTCATGTTAATATGTGTATTGACAAGATTAGGGGGCATTCCTTATGCATTTTTCATGGACACAATATTACTGTGGCCTTTTGGAGACAATTTCTTCTTTGTTCAATACATTGGTAGATAAATGTCAGATAATAAAAGGAGTATTGATGATAGAGAGGAAAGCAATGAGGCAACAAAGGAGAACAATGATGCTTCCTTTCTGGAGTGTGCCATTGTTCAAATATAAAATCCTTTATCATTAAAGGTCTCTACTGTACAGCTTAAAAACAACCACTCTGTCACTAAAGTATCTCAATCTGTTAATTCTTGGTGATACCTGAGAAATAAGTATTTCATGCTTAGAAGTCACTATTTATGTTCATGTAAAACATGAAATAGTCTTTGAAGATGCAAACACACGTCCACATTTAGATGATGTACTTACGTCAGGTTTTACTTTGCGTTATCATGAATAAAATTCCCATAGGGAAAAGTATATTCACATTTGCATGAAAATGTGGTTTTAACTCTATACATTAAAGGGGGAAAGAATTATAGCTGTTTCTTAGAGCTGAGGCCTCATACTGGAGAGGCTGAAGCAAGATATGTTTTAGGTCAGCCTGAGCTATATGATGAGATCGTATCATAAAATGAAACAAAACATACAACAAAGGAAGTTCAGTGCTAACACCAACAATAATCGCGTGCTTTGTTCCCAGAAAGCAGCTACTCACTAGAACAATATAATCAATATGACAATTTTCCTTATATTCATTCCATTCTCCTGATCAAGGTGACAACTGGCTATGGCTAAAAATTCTCACTCCTTATTAGATTAGGAGTCTTTAGAAAACAAAAATCTGCAAACTTATTCACTTTTTATAAGGAAGTACTTTGCTAACATAAAATGACCTTTGTTTGTTCTGGCTCAGAAGCTGGAAATTTTTCAAGCCAAAATAATTATCTCTGCCCCAGAGAAGACATGAATAAGCAAATACTGTAAAGAAGATCCAAATCCTTCTCAGTTCTGAGGGCGACATAATTCATCTTCAACATATGGTCAGGAGTGTGAGACGACATGCCAAGAAGAGAAAAGGCAGAGGAACCTCACTAATAGCTACACATTGCATTATTTTGCTTTTTCACCTACAAAGTCCTCAAATATTAGAAATGCTCTGTTTAAGGATGCAGCATGTAATAAAAGTATGTCAGAAAGCTGTATGTAGTGGATCTACATAGTTCTTTAAATCCTCTCTAGTTCTAGCACGCCTCCCACCAAGAGTAAGATATGTTGACTGAATTGTCTTCATGTAAATTCTGGGTTAGTAGATAATGTGCTTGTGGTTCAGGGACTTGCAAGCCAACTGAGTGGTATTTCACTCAGACATTTCCCGATTAGTTATCCTGATAGTTAAGTGCATAAATACTATGCTGCCAGAAGTACTGAATAGGCAAATAGCATTTTCTCAGATGTGCAAAACAACGAGTCACTCCTCAGAGAAGCAACCCTTTCACCAGCCTTGCAGTTTGCACACCCTCTGAAGTGAGCATAGGGCCTACCACAGAATTCAGTGAAATTAATCCATCAAGACCTTAATTGTGGGCTGAGTGGGAGAGCACAGAAGAGTAAATACCAACTTTGAAGTAGCGTGACTTTGAAGTTAAGGTGACAGGGAGGCAATTAGAATAATACTAAAGTTGAGGGATGATTTCCTTTCTTCTAGGATGCCAGAGTCTTAAATAAATCACAAAACAGTCAGTGAGAAACATGTTGTTGTTGTTTTTGTTCCCTCCTAAGGAGATTAAAGAACAAGGAGAAGGAGGAGTTCCGTTTGAATAAATGATGGGTATAAAAGCAAATCCTTGTTTGTTCCCTTCTAGGGTATCCTGTGGCCCTTTCCACTCAGTGGCCAGGTCATTCAAGTGTTTGTTACTATGTGACTATAGACCCACTACAGCTACTTTAAAGGCAAATCTTAATAAACATGTCTTAACATATTTGTTATTTATTCTCCTGTGCCACCTCCAGCGACCTTGGTAACCTTTTAAATAAGGATTAAGTCCCACTTTCCCCTGCACCCTAGGAGCTAGAAAATAAGTAGTTGGAAGGTTTTGTTGATGGTCAGAGTCATGCATGTGAGTACAAGTTTTAAACATTAAGAGTTTTACGTCACATTTGATAATGATAGTTTGAAAATGTAAACCAGGAGGCAATTCCCAGGCTATTCTGATGTAAAATCTGTGATGTACATAGCACAGAAACTAACTTATTCCAGGTCTTTGCAAAAACAAGAAAAAATTTCCCCTAAAAAGGATCACTGCTTTTGCTGAAGCCTCTCCATGAAGTGGGTAGAAGTCACCAGTGCTCTTGACACAGTAGGATAATCCCACAGAATACCCTAAATAATCACTTGAAACAGGACTGTGATTATTTTTATTTCTGGGCAACTGAGTAAAAGTTCAGTAGGGTTAAGATGCTTATCTCAATACAGGCTTTTTGTCTTTAATCAGTCTGATCGCCTGGTGTCACCATGTCCCAAATAGAGACAACAGATGAATACGTAGCAACATTCCTTCCCAACGAATCTCTGCTGGTGCCCAGTATACTGAAGGCAATTCTTGTTTTCTCTGTTCCCTGTAGAAACAAGAAAACTCCCCATAGCCTTTTGCCTAAAGCCATGGTTTCTAGAGGAACCCACTAGTACTGAATGAAGCAGCAATGATACAGTCTCAGACTGCAGTGTAATTTGGGCTGAATTTTCTTTGTAAGGAGAATTCAGAGGTTCTTTTCTTTCTCTAGGGTGAAAAATACTTCGCATCTCCACATGACTTTCAAAATCAAAAGACCACTTAACCTCAGTCTTCCTCAATTGCTGTATATTTAAATTAGGTAGGATGAGAACAGGCTAGCCCCTCTGGGCCACTCCCTTGGGTGTCTGAGGAATAGATTACCAGTAATAATTAGCATGCAAAAAGAGAACGCACTTGTGGGAGATGGCTCTGATTAGACACAAATAAACCTGACAAGTCACCTCTGAAGGCTTCTCAAGTCTGTAAGATAAGTCACAGTGAGCTGAGTATTATGGGTTTTTGGCTGTACATTTATATCTGCAATGGTGTGCCTAGAGTTTCCAATTCAGTCTTAGAGCATTGAGTTTTTGCAAACCCAATGAAGTTAAAATACTTATAAAGGAAGGATGGCCGGTGCATGACCACACAGTGCTGGTGTTTAAAAAATTTCCCTCTCCTCCCTCCCCTCCCCCCTCCCTCCCTCCCCTTTCTCTTTCTCTCTCTCTGGTGTGTACATCAACTTTGCATGGTTGGGATTGGAAATGAGATGGCATAAACTTCCCTGCTATTCCTCTGGTTATTCTCTTGTGACTCTCAGAGAAGAACCCCAGCTGTCCAGATTCACTGCCGTAGCACCAGCTCCCCTTCTAGAACTTACTCTTGCCCTTTCCAGTGTCTATGGCAAAGGCATCCTCTTGGAGCACACCTAGGCTAGCTGGCTTTATCATGGGTTTTTAGCAAAACATGTTATGCAATGCCATAGTTGAATTTCTAATGGTGGATTTTCAGTAGCAGCCAGGTTCTCTGACAAGCCTTACCCCCATCAACTTCTGTCTGCTAACTCTGTACTCATAGGGAGCTTGACCTCTTCAGAACCACCGCTCTGACCAATAAAATGGTGTTCATGACACAACCCCAGCCATATCTCAGAAGAGGTGAACTCCTAACTGAAAATGCTTCCATAAGGCAAGTAGGGGGAGGAGTATTGTCTTGATTAAAGATTGCATTAGGAGGGCCCATCCTGCTTCTGGGCTGGCGGTTTGGGATATATAAGAAAGCAGTCTGAACAAGCTATAAGGAGGAAGTCAAAAATTAGTGTTTCTCCATAGCCTCTGCATGCATCATTTCCTGCCTCTCAGTTCTCTCCTTCATCTCTTGACCTCACTTTCTTCAAGGATGGGCTATGATGTGAAAGTATAAGCAAAATAAACCTTTTCCTCCCTGAGTTGTTTTGGTAATTGTGTTTTATTGAACCAACACAAACCCTAACTAATACAGAGGCTTTTAATATTTTCTGTCTGTATTAAATGCTGTCTATGGGTACTATTAGTGCCATGTCACATGAAATACATAGTTTGTATATGATAGGATCAATGAGTGAAATCCATACATTTATGGACTTCAACAGGGGAAGGACATGTGACAGGAACTTATGTTTTAAAGAAAAATTTAGTTACATGCATCATATCCATGTGTCAAGGTAGTGGTTACCTTGAACATTAGACCACCAGCTAAAGCCCTAAGCACAACACACGTAGCATTTCACATTGATCACAAAACCCCTGACAGGGTACATATTAGCCTCTCAGACTTATGAGAGAGTATAAGACAACACAGGGAAAATTAATTGTGGATGCCAAGCACCTACTCAGCAGTGACTCCTTTGCAGAATGCTTCAATATTTTTACTGGAGCAAAATTTGCCAAGCTGATTATAAATGTGGTATCTTACCTCTTAATACGTCTTACAATTCACACCTAATGGTTCCTAGGGAACCTGTAAACCAGAGTAAATCATAAAATTCATTTTGCTTTGCATCAATTCATTCATCCATGCACCAACTAATCACCTCATTTCAAAATTCAATAAACCTAAATACCTGGATTTATGATGCTTTGTCAGAATCTACTGGGGAATTCTGACAATGTGGAATTTGAAGTCTATTGCAACCTAAAGGCGAGCACCTACTTGAAAACAATTAAAAAGACTTGGCAGCAATAATTATATCCACAGTGTTAGCAAATAAAATAAATTAAAACTGATTTAATTTCTGCTCTGGGAGATGGGGGGAAACACAGAAAAGCCTTAAATTAGTCATTTAACACACTGGAGTTATTTGGGAGCGAAACTTGAAAGTGACTGTGAATTGGTTTTGTATTATTAACTGTTCTTAATTGCAAATAAAAATACACGCACAGGTGTATTTTTAAGGATATATTGTTTGAGTACATTGTGTAATGGTCATGGTGTAGTTGAGCCTTAGTATAAAAATTTCCATGGTGAAGACTTTATTGCAGAGTGTGTTTTATAAAACCTACTTAGCACTGCAATACACAGAACATGACATAAAACCTCCCCTTTATAGGTAACTGAAAGTGTGATTCATGTAAAGTATCACACTGCTTCTTACTCTAACATATTAGACATCATTCACCTTGCTCATTTCACACCAGCTTTTGATTTATAGCTATTTGAAAAGAATATATCTATGAAGTTTACGGTCTTTGTGTGTTTGAAGATACACACACACACACACATACAAACAAGCATAGACCATCACAAATAAACATGCATGATACCCACATACACATGTACACGCATACAAGCACACAGGTATGTATATACACTACATGAGTCTGTAAAAACTCACAACATTCTATTTTGTTAGGCAGTCAGGGAGAAGTACAGTGACCTACTTTAGCTCAAAATAAAACTATGTTGCAGCTCTGAATACAGCAGGTTAGCAGCTGTTTTAGTCATAGTCTCTCAATGTATGTTTACACAGATATATTTTTTTTCTACTAATAGCCATAATGGCTGAGTATCCCTTTGATTCTTTTTGCTTGCTTATTTGTTTGCTTGGTTGGTTTTTTGTTTTTGCAGCAATTCCAAAAATCCCACACTCTGCACAAAAATGTTTAGGACGTTTAGTGAAAACAGAAAGGAGAAATGAGACATGCATTTTTCTTTAAAAAGCTTTGGAAAGATATCTGATTGTTAGGCTTTCCTGAGGTCTACAGGGCTCCATTGCCCCTTTAATTAAATTCTTAGAAGTAATCAGATGCAAAATGACAGATGGCAAGAAGAGAACACACCGCCGCTGAATAATTTTATCATTTATACCTATAACTGTCAATCCACGAAGGGCTATTTTTTATATGTCACCTAAATCATAAGAGTTGGTACCTTTTTCTGTGATTCATGTTGGCCCTGCTCTATGATTTACTGCTAAATTATTTCCCTTCTCTTTCATGGAAAATTTTTTTTATCTCCTTTCAGTGATTAATCTCTCTGGTTTGAATGAGTAAAGCTTTTTAGATGAGTGAATGTCATAATTTCATTGGTTATAAATTTCTTCTGTATGATTTTTGTACATATGTTTTTTTAAATATGCTAAGAAAGGACAATTCTTTATTTAACTTTTTATATTTCCATTACAAATGTCTTTGCCTATCTCAGTTATAGATTCCAGGCCTTTTTTTTTTTCCCAGAAGCTATCTTATCTCTGACAAAACTTGGTGACAATGGTTATTGGCTATGGCAATACAGAATCACAAATTCTTGTACAAAGCAAATAATCCTAGTATGAATGAAGTGAACCACAAAAGATCTTGATTCTAAGTATTTGTGTGGAAAGTGTCAAGTCATCCTGTTGTGTATATGCATGTGTATATATAATGTGTATGTCTAGATATGTATTTATGTGTGTATGCGTCTATGTACGTATGTATGTATATGTGTTACATGTATGGGGTATGTGCATATATATGTATATGCATGTGTACATGTGAGAATATGTGGGTATATGTGTGTATGTGTGTGTATACATACATGTGTTTCTGTGTGTATATAGTATACATGTGTATGCATGTGGGGATATGTGCATATATGTGTGTATATGTGCATGGATCTGTGTATATGTGTATGTATACATTTGTATGTGTGTATATGTGGGCATAGTGGTATGAATATATGTATAGGTGTATATGTGAGTGTAGGTGTGTGCATATGTGTGTATTGTGGGCATACGTTTCTCTGTGTGTATGAGTGTATGTGGGCTATATGTGAGTAGGTGTGTATATATGTGTGTGTGTGTAAATAGGTCTCTGTGTGTGTGATTGTATACATGAGCATGTGCACTAGCATATTGGTCCCTGGATTTTAGTTCTGTGACTGATGTAAACAGATATTTCCAACTACTTTTAAGTCCATCAGCTAGACTGTCTTGTTTAGGATGCCTGGGATTCTTTGACAAATACAGTTCGTATGAAACAATCTTTCTGAAAGAGTCAAATCCTCTTCTCCTCAATCACCTCTCCAGCCACCTACAGCCCCACTACTGATACCATATCTTCCACCAGGCTACTATTTACATACCCAATGCCTATGTTCTCTGAGTAAGTAGTAAGTTTTCCTTAGTGTTGTAGTTAATGTACTCCTAACCTCACCAACAAGAAAAGTAGGTTAGCCACCAAAACTTCAAAATGAAACACTGTTTCTCCATTGATGTGTGATTTTATCCTCCTCATAGTTTGCCCCTAGCCAATAAAAGCACAGCAGAAATGTTCAAAGGAGAAATCAGTTCTTGAGTAGTCCAGTGTAGGATCATTCCTTAAGTATGTATCTCTTAAAGTAACCAATCTGAATTTTAGTTGCCTCCGTCTATCTTCCTGACAGATCTTTTCTGGAGTTATAAATATTGTCAAAGTAACCCCAGACATAAGAAAGCATTTACCCCCAAATACAGAATCATGCACAGTATATATTATTTTGCTTTTCTCCCCATGTCTTCAGGACCTTCTAAGGAAACAATCTAGACACACATAGCTTTTTAAATTGGAGCAGAGTGATAGTTACTCTTGATCTTCAACTTAATAGGGTCTGCACTCATCCAGGATAAAAAGCCTTTGGAGGGGCTTGTAAGGAGTTATCTAGATTACTAACTGAGGCGGTAAGATCTGCTTCAACTGTAAACAGGACTGTTCCACTGGTCCTAGACCGAATAAAAGGAAGAGATTGTGATGAGCTCGAACAGCCTCTGCCCTTCATCTTTAGACCTCTCATGCTGTGGGACAGGCTGCTTCAGGGTTCTGCCTCCTGACCTTTTGACGTGGTGGACTATATCCCGGAACTCTAAGCCAGAATAGGCCTGTCCCTTCTTATAGTGTTTTGTTTTTTGTTTTTTGTTTTTGTTTTGTTTTGTTTTGTTTTGTTTTTGGTCAGGATACTTTGTCTAAGCAACAAGACAAGGAATTAATATAGATAGAATTTCTAATTGATTCGAACACTTCCAAATTTCAAGATAATGATAATCAGTTAGATTTAAATAGACAACTCTTAGAAATTAATTTTGTAAAAACTTCAGTCTTGACTTCTAATTTTCAGATGATTTTTGTTCCATCGACAAAGCCATCTGTAGCCTGAAAATTCTTCTCAGTAAATTACTGAGAATGAGGATTTTGCAAATGGGTTTCTGTATCTCATATAAGCAACGAGGCTTGTGGATATGTGTGTAACGTATTGCTTTGAAGTCTTTCATTCACTCCTCCACACAGGGCCGTTATCCTACACACTGGGCAGTGGGTGTGGATTTAAAGAACATAAAGCTTGTGTGTGGTGAGTAGAAAGCAGAAAAGTGAACAGGAAGAGAGAATTTTATATCTCTTTACTTTGAGGCAAATTGTTCAGCTAGCTGGACTAAGGGTTACCAGAATAGATAAATGCAGTCCTGTGAATAGAAGAAGTGAAATGGAAACAGAAAGAATAATCTGTTTTGTTTTGCTTTTCTAAAAGCTGTCTAGAAACTTTGCTGCCTGGTGTCATCTTGCTCAATAGTTGCAGACATGCACTTAAACCCTGACGGATGCACTTTTTCTTGTCTGTACTCTACACACTCATGGGGACATCGGCACATATTCTGTCACTGGCTCTCTTTGCAAGGGGAAAAAATATATTGTTTCCATTGTCCATTTTACAACAGGAAATGTTGAAGTCAGATGCTCAGTGGACCACAGTGACATTTATGGGTCAAGATGCACATTCAAATGCAAGTTGATTTTCACAGTAGGAGACGTCACACACAATGACACCTACTTGCAAAACCCTAAGGGCCAACTCTGAACAAGATCAAAAAACATTTTTTTTTTTTAAACCACAGCACAGGAATTGATTTCTATCATGAGAAAAACTTGTCTTTGCTGAGTCTGGATATACTGCTTGTTTTGAAGTTACCGATTTTTTTTTTCTCTAAGTTATTATCAATGCAAAATTTTAAATATACTTTCTGAAATAAATAGAACCTAGAAAATAACTTACAGAAAGTCTTAGACATGATTGAAGAAACACACTCAAGTAGGAAAAAAATTACACTTTTGTTTATATTTGGAATAATGATGGTGACTTTCTTTACTCTGGCTACAAGAGTATGACAATTCATAGGATGTATGTGAAGGTGATGATAAAGTCAATGACAATATCCCTTATTTATTTTCTAGTCTTTTCATGAAATGCTTTTCTAGCTTATTGCATTTTCTCTTCAGAACTGTGTGTAGTGGATAGCTAAGTTGTGTTGCTGAAACTTTTTGAGTTCATCTCTGTAAGTCACAAGAGTATCACACATAAATATATACAGTAAACACTCCAGATATGTCTCATATCTTCAATGCTTCTTACACAGACAGAAAGACTTTTATACATTCTTAATATGCCAATAATTCTACTTTCAATGACCCATAATGGAGACAAGCATGCATAGATCTTGCAAAAGTTTTCCTAATGTTGCAAGAGAGGCTTGTGTCTTCCTTGGAAATGTCTCAGCTCTAGCAGACATGGTGTTGAGGTCTTGAAAGGAAACTGAGCTTTATATGACAGAGACAAAGGCTACAAGGGGATTTCTGACATGAACTAATGCAAGACTAGGTTGCTGAGTCGTACTCTGAAGGATGTGCCTTCATCCCAAATGTTTTCAGGCTGACAGATTCACTCTGACTATTGCAACCAGGTGGCCAAGGGCATCCTCTGTTCAGATATGTACAACTTTCTCTCTCTGTGAGATGGCAGTGGGGAGGAGGTGGGTGTTGGGAGAAAGTCTGATGGAGTTTTCTTGAAATATCATAGAGAAGATACGTTTGGAGATAATGCTAAGAAGGCAGTATTTAGTACGATTGTGCAGCTGTGTGAGGAAACAAAAGAAAAAGACTGCTTTGTAGTTCTGGAAAAAGTTGGTGTTATCCTTTTGGCAACGCTAATTTTGATCAAATGAAAATCGCTGTATGCCTCACAGATTAGTCATTAGAGTGTGGGATTAAATAGTTACACTGCAATGCGAAAAAGAACCAAACAACCACTAAATAATAGTCATTTTTAGAAGCAGCTGCCCTAATGTCTTTGTACTAATGTGGAAAATGGTCATCCTTGCTTAAATCGGTGTGCTTCTTCCGTTACGTGCCTATGAAATGACTTAATGAAATTTTATTTCAGAAGCCTGTAAGATTACTAATTTCGTGTGACAGGGTATACTTCTAAAACTCATTCCATATGTAGACTCTAAGCTTATCTCTTTTAGTTAGGAGACCCAGAGGGCAATATAATCTCTTAGACAATAGGGAACAGATCACTTTTTTTTTTTAATAAAGAAAACAACCATTCACTTAATGAATGGAACGTTGTAAAAAGAAAATGATGTTCACAAAAAGGAATCTGATTTGTTCTATGGAGAGAGAAATTTTTCAGAAACAAATATTTGAGGGTGATATTTTAGACCATAAAAATATTCACCTAAAATTTGAGATTTTTAATTTTAAAAAGGTACACTGCTCTTAAAAAAAAAAAAAAAGGTTAGTATGGGATTTATTAAGAAATTTCATCAGAGGTGACAATAAGTAAAATAAACAATTCCTCCAAGAAATGTGACTGCTTTAATTCTACAGAATCATAAATTACTTTAAGCTTTCCTAGGGCAGGTATATGTTGCCATCATTTCTAAGTAGTAAATCTTTTATTGCTGGGATCTATTCTTATTTCCTTTATTTGTAAACTTCTGTAACATCTAGTATAGTCCTTCCCACATAATTGGGCTCAATAAACGTTTATTGACAAACTAAAGAAGCCTATAGGGAACTCTTGCCCTTTAAATTATGTTTTTTAAAAAAACAGTCTGAAATATACAGTTCTGTCTGAGGGAAAATGGTTTTAGTGCTTCCCACAGAGGGAAAAGGAGAAAAAATATTTCTGGCTCAACAACAGTCAAGCAGCGTTACTTAAATCACGAACTAAGATGATTTCTAAAGCATTCTTCTCCACTAAGAAATTACCACAAAGAAAACATTCGACTAAGAAGTTTAGAGTGATCTTAGAACATCGAACATAAAAATCTTGTTCCCTGGTATTTATTCTGTTAGACAGTCTGAGGAGCACATTGCTGGCATTCGAATCATTTTACTATGTACTCAGCTGCTGGCTTGAAAACTATAGCAGTTAGCCTCGTTGTTTCGCCCACAAAGATGAGTAAAACTAGCTAACCAGAGACCTACAAAGAGAACAGTGACTCAGAGAAAACATGCACCCTGATTCGACTTGGGTGATTTTTTCATTTGGCACCCTATGCTGTTGCCCATACAAAACCACACCCTTGTCGCTAAATGTCAGCACAATATAGACAGGTATTACTAATAGACTGGGAATAACATTTTCAAAGTTGCAATTTAACTTGTTTCTTAGTAACATCCACTTGCAACTCAGGAAGTTACACAGATTCCTTCATGTGATTTCTGACATGGGCAATGTTGGAAGACTTTCTGAACATTTTAGAAAAGAATTTGACTTATTGATCACATGATGCTCTCCTAGCAACACAGCCTACCCAAACATCTGCAATGTCAAAATCTCATTCCTAGAAAGGGTAAGTTTATGCTATGCTGTTGGCTTTTATCTCTAATTTGCTTGGGATTAATAGTTTTGTTAGATCTTGGTTCCTGGGTGGTGTATACAATGGTGAACATTCAAACCTTTAAGCTGAGGTATTCCAAACCATGCTAGAGAAAATTGTAAAACATTGTTAGTTGTCTAAAATTAGAAGTGGGATTAAACATTGCAAATATAATAAAGCTGAGAAGTAACATCACCATACAAAGGTATTTATCATTGAATAAATTGAGAAGTCAATATGATTTTCAAAGATTCCAACTTGAATCCAAGGTTTCACTTAAAATTAATGATCTGTTGACTACTTAATATCTAACCAGGATGATCAGAACATTCTGCTTACATTAATAAATTTTACACTGCTAAGGAAATGTAATAATTTTTAGCAAATGGAGGAGAGTATTGAAATTCCCTCCCTCCCTCCCTCTCTCTCTCTCTCTCTCTCTCTCTCTCTCTCTCTCTCTCTCTTTCTCTCCCTCTCTCTTTCTCTCCATTTATATTATATATATATATATGTATATATATATGTACAGAAATATACATACATTTCCTGGAATCATTGCAAATGGATGTCTTTAATGTAAAAATGAAAAAGAGAAATAATGTTATTTTTTCTCCAAAGAGGCAAGGGAATTATACCCTTTACTTTGTCTTCTTCTGTTTCTTAATCTTAAAGCATCCATCCCTGAGGGACTGGCAAAATGTCTCATGAGTGAAGATGCTTGAAGCCAAGCCTAAGAACGAGAGTTCACCTCCTGGAAACCACATAGAAGTCAAGAACTGATTCCTGTGTATGTAATAAAAATTAAAATAAATATTCTACCATTGTCATTAGTCCTTACAGAGTAATGGTTATCATCAGGTTTAGATGACCTGTATTGCCATCCAGCTTTTGATGAACAGTATGCATTTCTGTGCCTTTGGTGCTGTAGTTAACAATGTTAATATCATACCATTACATTCATTTAATTTAAAATCACATTTTTCACATTTGTGCACAAGTAGATTCTCTGAAGATTATTTAAATGAAGACAATACAAAAACTTCTATGAAAAATCTGTAGAATTTTCTTTCCTTATATTCTTAAGGAAATAAGAAGTGGTAGAGTTGAAAAGCAAGAGATTCGTATAGGAGACATGGATAAGAAAGAATTTGAAGCCAAATTAGCTTAGTCTAGGTTAGTCCATAGATCAGTTCTCACATCTCATAACTTTGCTTGTTTCTCCAAGTGATGAGGCCTAACTGGAGGAACAGGTCATGGTGCTGAAGCTGGGGTGCTTGTCTTATAAGAGTATATCTTGCTTGGCAAGCAAGATACTTCTCTCTGTTGGCCTCAGAGTATCATTGACAGGGCCTGAAATTTCCAAACAGTGAGCCAAAAGAAATCTCTGCTTTAAGTTGTTTTTACTAAGATATCTTGTTACAGCAATAAAAAACAGACAACATAATACCAGATACTTGTGAATCATGAGACCATGCTAGGTCTTAAGCTAATTGCTTTGAGGGGTTAGCATATTTGATTCTCACAAAGACATTATAAAGGAAGCCTTCATGAACAGAACAGAAGAATGGTACACTTACAGGGTCAAAGTCTGCATAGGTAGTAGAACAACTTGATTTCATGATCCAGACTCTTGGGAACCTTATTAGATTACCTGCCCCAGCCAGGGCAGAATCTTCCAGCAGAGGGGCATAATTCTTCTAGTCTTCTCTTTACAAACTTTCCATTTTTGTGAAGGCCTGAGAACAGAGCCTCCTTTCTGCTCAATGCTTGCGTCTAGTGTCTGAATATATCTTTAGATTCATTTTATCTTTTGATTAAACTGTTTTACCAGCTCAGTGTCTCTCAGGTCTGATGACCAGGAATAGCACTGATTGGGAACTGGAAGAGAGACAAATATTGGGCTCAATCTGTGACCAATTAAATAGGAAGTAAATTCTGGCAGTGGGTCCAGCATTTCTTTAACAAACTTCCTGAGATCCTGATGCAGAATGTAAGATTTTAAGCAAGACATTTGAGAGCTCTTAGGATCTAGGTGTATGGGTAGGATGCTGGCTAAATGGATAGATACACACTGAAATTACTTGGCTTGATTAGAATCTACTCCCCTACTGAGCAAAATGAGTCACATTCCCATTTCCATGTTCTTATGGAAATAGCTTCTATGTGAAGATAAATCAAGGTACTATATATGGTATGTAGCTAGTGTCTATCCATGGTCCGGATTTTGTTATTAGTACTTTATTCTCTGCCACTATCCCTGTCCAACCTTAAATGTTAGCATTGCTGAATTCTGTATATTGCTCTGGACACATCACATTTTGCTACTGAGCATTGCTGAGGCTTTTTTGTTGTTGTTGTTTACCTATAATTCTTATCCTCTTTTTACTAAGCCTGTATCTGCCCTCAATCAGAAAAGAAGCTCTATTTCCTCTAAACCCAGTAGAGAATCAAACTCTACCAGGAATTCTAGTTTTGTATTATCATGTTTCAAATCAGCCTCCTATCGTAAGCATGAGATCTTTCTAGGTTGTACATCTTTCTGACCACTACATATGCCCCTCCCCACAATCTTGCATAGTAGAGATTTAGTAGCTTCCGAAAGATTCAGTCATATTTATTTATTAAAGACAAAACCAAACTCATTTTCATTAAGTATTTGTCACATGTGATCACTTGGTTCATTTATCACTTTGCTTATTTCTCGTTTTCTGCATCTTCTCTCACAGCTTCATTCTGTTTACTCCTAGGTAGAATAGAAACTTTGACACAAAGGCTGCTGATTCATCTCCACCTGCTTTGAGGACCAGCTTCAAAGGCTCTGATGCTCTTCTGTAAAGAGAACTGCCATCTCCTGAGTCACCTTGGCCAAGGTCTAGCTGCAGTGAAGAACACTTACATAATGTCAAGGCAAGGGAGCAGCCTTGGTACAGTGGTTAGGCTACAAACATGCTGTTGACCAGGTCAAGACTATACTTACCACAGCTTACCACTTCCTTAACTTTGCTCTTTCTCCTCCAAACTCTTATGACATATATTCCTGAAGGGTGAATTTCCAGTAAGGCCTCTATTATCAAGGAGTCTGTCCTTCCTGGGACAATCTATTGCTTGGCTGAAACTCAGAATGTGTCATCAGGTACCAGAAAGCAAATGAAAAGAAAGGCTGGGTGCAGCAGTCCAGAATGTCACCTACAGATCTGGTAGTCTTTAACTCTACTTGGCCTTGGGCAAAGCATCCTCTGTTGCTGGGGCGCAGCTGATCAGCTATAAAAGTATTGATGTGATCGTTGGTCCTGTCTGTCTGAACACCACCCACAGGCTCCAAATTAAATAATGATGACAAAGGTATCAAAAATACAAAGTCACAAAATGTTTCCTAAGCCACCCTGAGACCTCAGTCAAGTTACTTTAAGTCAGAGAAGTCACATCCAGTATTGACACAGAGTGTGCACATCTATGACTTACAAGGGTCACAGGAGCAACTGTCTTAACAGTAAATCAGTCAGGTTGCCTAAACAACTTTTTTTTTCTGAATTACATTATCGATTTTGACTCATAAACTGCTTGTACTTGCAAATTTAAAGGAAGAGAAAGTGGAAAAATTTGTTGGAGAAAAATCTGTTGTCAATGAACATGAGATTACTGAAAGCGCAAACTAAAAGTACAGGCAGGCCCTGGCATATAGACTCCTTGACCTGGAAGAAAGGAGCAACCCTTGCCTGTGGTGGAAAGCCCACAAAGACTTTCTGTTTGAAGGTTTGTTGGAATGCCTTTTAGCAAATTGTTAGAGTTGCTTTGTCCTGGGCTTCTCTTTTGAGGCTTTTGGTACTTGTATGCATCTGCTGGTTCATTCCTACAGCTCTCAAACTTCATTAATTCTTAGGACGGGATTGGTGGTCCTTTGTGAAGGTTGTAGAAATGTCACCAAGACACATTTTCTATGTGGTTATCTGAGACTAAGATACAGTGCATTAGCATGCTCTCTCAAGTTACATCTCACATGTGTAAGCTCCAAATAATACAGATGAACCATTTAATCACAATCTGACCAAATTTTTATCACATTACTAGAAATAGTTTTAAAATATCTAGAAAACAAGTTGCTTTATAATGTTTCATTTCAACTACAAAACTATAGTTAGAGTTTCCTAAAACAAATTGTTTGTGAGTAGTTCCTCAAAAATATTAAACTAATTGTAGGTGATGGAGATTGAACTAACATGTAGCTTAATGGCTAACACTTGGCTAGAATGTGTCAAGCCCTGCCTTAAAAATGCTAATTAAAAAAGAAACAGAAACGAGCCCATGTAGTGGTGCATGCCTTTTTTAATCCCAACATCCCAGTGCTCCAGAGGCAGAGGCAGGAAAGTCAAGTATTTTCTTGATATCTAATTTCATAATTCTAAGATTGAAGCAATATTTTTTTGAATGGTGGAAAATTCTGGCATAAAAAGAGTAAGCCTATCTAACTTTATTTTGAAGTTCTAACAAAGGACATTACATAGTAAGGAATAAATCAGTAGTCATTTTTTTTTGTTCATTCATTCATGACCCTCTGAAGCCCCAAGGCTTTTCAAAGTTGAGTAATTTCAATGACAAATGCTTTCACAACAAGAGAAACTGAAAGGCTGGTGTCGTTAATCCCTGAGTGTAAGTGTATGAGTACTGAGGTGTTAATTAAAAGCAAAACAAAACAAAGCAACAACACACCATAGAACATTTAGTTACATGTCCTTTCCAATTATAAAAACATAACTCTCCCAAACAATTGAAATGCTACAATCATTTTGCTTATTTTTCAGTCATAACCCTAGCCACTCATACAGACTTTCAGAACCACATCTATGTACATTTGGCCCTTCCTTCCATCTTCTGCACTGTTTTGTCTGGCTTAGAAATTCTGCACTTAAGTTGTTATCACCAAACAAGAATAATCTTATCTTAGCCAGTACCTTCGGCTATCTTGTCTTCTACTCATTCTCCTATATATGGAAAGAATGAATAAGAATACTTTTTCTTGGAGGCAGAAGGTAAGTCCCTGTTGCTGAAGACATCATGTACTTTGGATATAGAACACAGATGACCTGAGCTGGACCTGATGTGAAAGCCTCTTCTTGGAGGACTAGCTTTCATGGTACCAGAAAAGCATCATGCAAAGCTTCCAAAGGAAGGAAGCAACAATCCTACCCAGCTGTGACACCTGTGAATCACCACAACAAAGAGTATGGCACCATATCCCTCAGAATGAAGTAATGACATGCATACCTTCACAGCATATCTCTTCAGCATGTCTGTTGCTGACTTCTCTGCTCAGGTCATGTTTAAGTAGCCATGCTAGTGAGATTTCTTTGGGCATACTAACCTCACAATTCTGCATTTTGATCAGTACCAGTTGTGGTTTTCTATAATGGTTTCCATGTTTTGCAAAGAGCAGTTTCCCTCATGAGAAGTGAGAACTAGATTCATCTATCAGTAGAAAGGTAGATATTTAGAATATAGTCAAGGTTTCTGCTGGTTTAGTGAAGTAGAAGTTGTGGATTTACCTCCAAGACCAAGATTTCACTAGCTCCAGGTGGTCTACAAAGTTTCCAGTACCATCTAACTGGGTATCTAGTCAAGTGGGTCTTCAGGACCAATTGTCAAACCTACAACATGACTCCTACACTTAAGGCTCTGGGGTTATTGAGTAAAAGGGAAGCAGAACTATTGTAAAGGCAGAAGAACTGAGACTTTACTGTGAGATGTGTCTTCTAGATAATTCATAGAACCTACACTCAAAGATATCTCACTAACATGGCTGCTTAAACATGACCTGAACAGGGAAGACAGCATTACACATCCTAGAGAGGACAGAAGTGAGGGATTAGGGATTAGGACCCTCAACCCCAGACAAAGAGCTACAGACAACCAACAAATGCTGAAAGGAAGAGAAATAGTTTTATCCAGAGAATAGCATACTGATTGGTTATGTAATATCAGATGGTCAGCCCTAAGAACATTACATGTAATATACACACAGCAGATTGTATTTATACATTTATATATAATACTTATGAGGGTTTGGAGAAAGGAATGGGAAGGGTAAATAATTTAATTATAAGTTTAATTTTTTAGAAAAAGTACAAAATATATGAATAATTAAACTGATAACATTTGGCATACCTTCAGATACAGGGGCTATTTTTCCCCCCTGAAAAATCAGAAAGCCAGAAATAAAGCAGTCAATTTATCTTCTAGCTCACACTTTGGCTTTTAAAGGACTCTGATTTCTACAGGCCTTATGCACACAGTGCATTGTGTATTATCATGAACAATAGGCATACTTGTTCATAATTAAAAGGAAAAGAGGGGAGATTATTGAATCAGTATTAGATCAGTCATAAAGTTCATGACCATTCCTAGAGACCATTATCTCAGAAATAGAATGAAAACAAGACATGGTTAATTTCACAAGTGTCATACAGAGTGTCACCATCTGAATCATGCTATGGCAAAAAAGTTGCCACTAGGTATGAGCCCAGTTCTTTGCCTGTTTTTCTTTTTTTTCCCCACAAGTAGGAGTATTTACAACAATGAAATACACATTGGAAAGAAAATTGATTAAATGTGAACATGGTGTACATGAGCAATTTACTAGATAAAATTCTGTCATCTTCTGCAAACCAGCCAGGAGACTGAGACAGTGATTTGTGCATTGTGTCTCTTCCCCCTGTACTCTACCTTGAACTAACCACATAAATAATGCAAAAGAGAATATTTAAATAATCTAGACAATCTCCCATCTTATTCTCAGCATAGAGCCTTGGATTTATGTATTATTTATAGGACTATAACATATGCTCTATTTAACTTAATTTAGTCTCAATAATATACTTGATCAAATGTTTTAATTTGTCATACTTTATGAAATTATATAGTCTTAAAGTGAATTAAATCAGCCTTTTACATGTTTCCCTTCAGGAAGGTGGTGAGTTGTTATGAGAATGATTCAGTTCTGATAGAAAAAAAAAGCCTAAAATACTATCAGTTTAATTGAATTTCTACCTAGGACAGAGAATCTAATCATGAGTATATTTCAAATACTATCAAGACATGTATTTTGTTTGCTTGTTAAATGTGCTTGCTTTTAGAGATATTTATGTAAGAGTAAATGCATTTTCCATTTTACACTTTTGACGGTTTATAATTTAGTATTGAGATATATTACAATAAATGCAAACAAAAAATACATGAAGATTATAATTTGTATTCTATTGGATTGCTATTATTTGAAAATTGCTAGATAGTGTTATCATAACATCAGTTTTTTCTCTCTTGTTGGTGTTTTATCTAAAAAACAAAACAGCAACAATGACAAAAAGCTTCCTGGAAAGTTTTCCACAAATAGTATTAAATACATAGTACGGACAGATTCTAACACATGTGTTTCAAATAAACAAAATAAACATATATTTTAGGTAAATCTACAGGGGAATATTCTACACCTAAGGCTCAGGGAACATTGCAGAATAGGGGGATGAAAAGATTTAAGGACCAGAGGACCAGGGCTTCTGATGTGACATTATGTCTTCTATATATAAAAGAGAAGCTGCACACATGAAGTTTTAACGATATGGTTGTCTGAAACCTGCTCTATGGAAACACCAGTTGATATGCCGGGAAAGATGGAAAGAATCTCATAAGGCTCCACCTCTAGGTGAAGAACTACATGTAGTTAACAATTGCTACTGAAAGATGGTAGAATCAAGCCCCTCCAAGGATGAAGTTTAGTGATATAATACCAAATAGTTAGTGATATAATACCAAATGGTCAGCCTTAATAACATAACCATCACTAAATGGAACATCCAGTTGTATGTGCATGTGTGTTGTTTACATAACAAAAATAACTGAAGAAAATGTAGCAATGAATTTGACAGAGCCCGATGGTGGGGGGTATGGGATGATTTAAAGCATGGGGAATAATGTAATATAGTATTTATACATAAGATTCTCAAAAAATTTAAAAGCAGAATTTTTATGATTTTCTTATTATTAACTGATTACTACATGGCACCCCTATTTTAAACTTTATTTAATTTATTTTAGGATGCAGTCATTTAATAAGGCATCCTGGGCATGTGTGTTTATGTCCTTTTAGTACCTGTGTAGAGAGCTAATGAGTTTGGCTGTGGAGTCCAGTGAAATGCAAACAGGAAACATTCCCTTCTGCTCATCACCTGTGAACAAGGAGGCTGATACACAAAAATGCCAGGAGGGTCTTCGGAAAGCTAAATCCTGATGCCCTAAGGACTCTTTATACTCTACCTCTGCTCATCCATATTATAAATTTGTTCCTCCAAGCCATTAATGTCTCCTCTCGTAAAGAAGCACTTGTCACTTTGGTTTTCAGAACTTCAGGGAGGCCTCTTCTGATTCCCTGAGTAGTTTATTCCATAAGCTCTCTTTCCTCTACCTGAACTCTGTGGCCTTTGACCTGGGCATGACTGATCAGATTTACATATTTGTCTATTTTCTTCAACATGTCTGCTATGTTCAGCAATAGTGCCTACTTTTGAGTAGACCAATAAATGTTGGCTAATCAATAAATGTTGGGTATCTTTGTATTATATAAACCTTAAAATACAAAATTCTGGCTAAGAGTTGTCTCCATTATAGAAAAGGAAATTTTGGCCTAAAAGAACACAGAGCATTTTGTTTAGTAAAGGATTTGGGAGGAAAAAGAAACACAAAGGAAGGTATATGTATAAATTTTTATGGAGCAAAAAGTACAGGCTATTCCTATACTGAATTAGGGTTGATGGGTCTAGAACTCACAAAATAAAAATGCCAAAATGGTAGCTGATCATTTAGGCTACTTTTTAATTAAAGAAAAATAAAGCCTATTCAAGAGTTATAAATAGGGAGGAAAATAACCAGGATTGACCTTGTAGAGGACTCTGGTTTCAGTATGGTAAGTAAAGACCATGGAAAATCAGAAGCAGATCCAAATATAGCCTGAATAGCTCTGAATTCTGAAAGTATTTGTGAGTAGAACTGTTTGGATTTTATATTTTTCCACTAGTTTTAGAATATTTACATGTACATGAGATATTTTGGAGGTGGGGACCATAGTCTGAATGCAAAAATGCAGCTGCCTTATGTATAATGTATAGGTCAAAGATATTTTAGGCTTATGATTTATAAAACTAACTTGCTAAGTATATGTTTTAATATGGAGTTTTCATACACATTTCATCTTGGTTTACCTGTGTCCACCCATTCTCTTCCCTCTTCTTGCTTTTCCTTTTACACTGCATTGTTTCTCCTCCAGCATTTCCCATTTCTTCTTTGCTCTGTCGTCTTCTCCAACCTTTTCTCAGCCCCCAATCTACCTTCATTTTTTTCTCTCATGAAATCCTTCCTAGGTTTCTGGGTTTTGCTTCTGTCTTCTCCCACTTGACATACATGTTGAAGATGAAGGCTAGGATTTACATATGAGAAAGAACATGGCCTATTTTTTGAGTCTCATTCACTTAGCATAAAGTACTATTCTTTAGTTTTATCCACTTTCCTACAAATCTTTAATCTTTATTTTTCTGTGATTTTAATGTGCTTGTGTTTTGCTGCAGTCATGGAAACTCAACAAAATGTCCCATTTGTGTTATGAAACTTGGTCCTCAAAATTAGAGGATTCTAGGACATTTTTGAGTTTCAGGGCAGGGCTGCTCAACCTGAAAGCAATGGTGCCATTCAGCCAATTAAAAAGGCAGGTGAGGAGAGGCTATAGGCTATAAGAGAAGAATTGGATGTAGTGAGAAATCAAAGTACTGAAAAGATTGGAAGACTTGTGAACATAGATATCTGGAACTGAAAAAAGAAACTTGTAAAAAGCATTCTTTTTATTTTCATGACTGGGAGAATACTATTCTATTCTCAGGATCTGAAAGAGGCATAGTGGGAAAGAACAAATTACTTCAACAGTTTGTGTATTGTGGAATATTACTTTAACTATGTAAAAATGTATTAAGTTTGTTAAGTTGTGAAATGTGTGTTACAACTGTTTACACTGATATTTAATGGGGTTGTTTTACCTTCCCTTGGCACTTAATTGAATGAATAGAAAGCTGAAAGGTAGATAACTAAGCAGTAAAAGGGAGAGGCAGGGCTGGCATGCATAGGAGATAATTAGGAAAAGAGAAGAGGGGAGAGAAAAAGAAAATAATAAGAGACTAAAAGAGAAAAAGGAAGAGACTCCCAGGGCCAGCTAGTCAGGCCATATAGACATATAGTAGGACATACAGGATGAAAAAAAGGTAAAAAGCCCCAAGGCAAAGTGTAGATTAAGAGAAACATGTTAAAATAAGGTGTAAGAGCTAGTGTGTGACAAGCATAAGATAAAGTTGAACAATCATAATTTTAAATCTCCTTGTCTTTATTTGGCAGCTGGTTGGTGGTCCCAAAAGAAAGCCTGATGCATTTGCATTTGGCATTCCAACATGGAGCTCAAATTTTCACATAGGGTCTGAGGAAGTTGGAAAGAAAGAAAGAAGGAAGGAAGGAAAGAAAGAAAGAAAGAAAGAAAGAAAGAAAGAAAGGGAAAGAATAGAAAAGAAAGACTGCTCCTTTAAGGGGGGGTCTGTCATAAAGTGATCACTTGAGTAAGTGGCAGACAACTGCTAAAAGACATTAGATTGTAAAAGGACAGTTGAACTAAACAAGACTTGGGGATGTCTTGACTTTAAAATGGAATTCATCATCAAATATATTCCATTGGGAGTGAGGTTATGCTTTTCTTTCTACAGGTAACTAAAGGCTGTGGGTTCCTTTAAGGTTAATATGGATCAGGTTAGATGGAGAAGACCTCCTGAGAATCTTGGCTACAGACACAAAAAATAAACAAAGAAAAAATACAAGACAAATGACATATATATTCATTGTTCTTCATGGGAACAGTTCTGGGACTAGAAAACAAATGTTACAACTTGTTTTCCCTGGACTTGACCATAGTCATCCCTAGATAATAGGAAATATTTGAAAGAACACAACACCAACATTCTCAAGAGGTAGAGTAGATGGTATTTGGTCATTCAAACAGTTATAGATGTTAGTCATCATTTATAAATGGAGTGTATAAGAATATAGGACAAAAATATAATTATTAACCTCAAATGTTTAACACTGGTAAGGATTTGGGTATATTGATATAAATTTAAGGTTATTGTTATTATACCATATATATGTTTCTATTCTTATATAAGGTATTGTACCTATGCAAATAATACAGGTAAGTAGTTAGTCATCTATAATAATCAACTTTTTCTTATGCTAAGTATGTTTTCAATGTTAAACAGATATATTTTAGATAGATAGGTGACCTTCAAATGCTTCAGAAAGTTACAGAATATGTAATTAAAATGTTTTAATAATATAAGTCTTTTCATCGTCAGTGAGACATATTTGCTCATGGCAATACCAACCTAATCTACTTTATAAAAGGATGATGGGCATTGAAGAATATGGAGTTTGCCTTCAATGTGGCAAAGCTAGTCATTTGGGCAACTGCTGACAGTATACTGTCCAAACTTGACATGTAGGACACGACGGAAGTAATTGCCAAACTTTGCCAAAACAAGGTTGGACAGTTCTTCAAAACTGCAGCTTCATAGAAATGTCTGGATTCCCCAGTGTTGCAGAGGAGCCTCGGGTGACTGTCCTGGCAGCCAGATGTCTCTGTTGCTTCTATAGTTTTGGAAGTTGCTTACTCTGCTCTTTCTTTTTTACTCAGATAATGTTACATCATTTTGGAGTCTTTGATGCAATTAAAGATAACTATACTTTATTTATTATAGAAGATAAATTAGGGACAAAACTTTGGACTCTCCAAGGATGGATAAATAATGGAGTAGTTTCTCTGAATTAGCAAAACACAAATGAACTGGATAGTGTAAATATAATTCTTACTTTATAATTGTTCTTATTGCACATAGTCTTACTATGTTAAAGTTAAAACTTTCCATTTTAGAGCAAGATTTTAGATGCTTCCTTGTAGAGGAAGGTAATGAGATGACATAAACCCATGAAATGATTGATAAGGAGTAACAGCAGATGAAAACTACAAGATGAGAAGAAATGAAATAAAGATTAAGAGAGTAGATTGTGCTGGGGAAGTCAAGATCAATAGGTTTTCAGGAGAACACTATTGCCAATGAGATTGCTCAGACAGAAAGCAGTAAATATGCTTACTGTAAAGTAAAAAATTAGATTTGTGGCATGGATGGCATTAGTTTCTTTGGGGAAAACATTTGTGGTCAGTTATTTTGAATCATATGAGTGGAAGAATGTTTTGACTTCCTCATGTGTTATTAACTGGACTAGTCTGTGGAAAATAATGTTTTCTGAATTTTAATATGTTTATGAACTTCTATATTGAGTGTATCACACCTAAAAAGAGATTAGTTAAATTTTAGTAATAAAACAAGTTATTTATTCTGGTTCAAGTATCGCTGTGTAGAGGAGGAAAAGAAGACAAAGAAACAGAAATCTTGGCAGTTTCCAACATATCCTTCATGCAGTAAGTCTAAACTGGAGAAGCCCTGGACCTCTACTTGTAAGGGTTGTATTCTGTTCCATTGTAAATAATTGTCCCATCCACTGGTTTAATAAAACCGCTGATTGGTCAAAGGAAGACAGGAAGTGCAGGTGGGGCTATCAGAGGAAGAAAAACTCTGTGACCATCTCAGAGCAGCACAGATGCTACAGAGTCACCAGAGGTGCCAGGAGATGCAGAGGAAATGCTGCTGAGAAAGGGTACCAAGCTGAATGGTTGAACAGGATAAGAAAGATAGGTTAGTTTAAGACTAAAGAACTAGCAATTTATATGCCTGGGCCCTAGGCCAATCAGTATAAAATTAAAACAAGCGTCTGTGTATTTCTGTGACTGCGGGTCTGTGGGTCTGCGGTTCTGTGGGTCCTCGCCATCGGGCCAGACTGGATAGTATGGGCCAGAAACCAAATACGACATCTACTTTTCATCTAACATCATATATAGTGTCAGTCTGTTTTTTATATAGAAAATGTATCTGTTACAAATTAGGCCACTTAGGATTTTATTTTGGTAGCTTTAATAAAAAGTTTTAAATCCAACTTAAAATTAAAATAAGATTTTCAGGCTAAAAATTACTCCCAAAACAATAGTAGTTCAAAATTAAATTATAGGAAAAAAGCAAGGATGCTACAAACTTCACATAGCTCTTCAAGAGAATACAGTTCTTTGGTCCTTCTGGAAAAATATTGAAAATTAGTCTGCAAATGACAAATTTAAATTTATCTCTTTTTTCTTTCTTTTTCTCTGAATCTGTCTCTTTCTGTCTATCTTTCTCTCTCTCTGTGTCTTTCTCTGTCTCTGTCTGTCTCTCCTGTGTGTGTGTGTGTGTGTGTGGCCAACCAGGTTGTCCTTATACATATGGAGCCATCCATCTTACTTTTGAGACCTGAAATCACTGTTTGACCAGACAGAATAGCCAGCAAGCCCCTGGTATTTGTCTGTCTTACTGGCCCTGCCAAGTAAAACTGCTATTACTCAAACTCTGAATATCGAAGTTCAGGTCCCCATGCCTGGAAAGCAAGCTCGCTACCCACTATGCCTTTTCCTTAGCCCTAAATTGTGAGTTACAATGTAAGATAATTTTCTACTTAAGATATTTACATTTATTCCCTAAGAAATTTTTACTATCAAAGTTTTCCAGTTAAACCAACTAAAATGGGAGCAGTCTACTTAGGATAGGAAGTAGCTAACACTAAAGTCATTCATCTTTATTTCTTCAATATTGTTGTATTCACTTTTATGCAAAAAATTATTTTCAGAGAAAAAATGTAGCCCTAATGCTGAAACAATGCAAAACTAATGATGTCCATGTGGTGATACTTTTAATAAAATTAGTCTGTAATATTAGATAGAGTGTCAACCACTGAGCCAAGCCAGGAAGGTCAGGGAGTGTGACCCACACCTTTAATCCTAGCTTTAGGAATGTGGAAAGAGGAAGTTAAGAGAGCTAGGTGCAGGGAGAGAAGAGGGATTTTCAGCTTTCCCAGAATTTCTTCTTCCTTTAAGCTGAGGACAGAGAGACTTGCAGTTGGAAGATTCCTAGGACAGGCCTGAGTAGTAGGCTGGATGAGAAGTGGCTATGGTTTGTTTCTCTCTCTCTATCTCCGATATTCCAGCTTTTCCTCAGTATTTGGCTCTGGGTTTTCATTATATACCAAATAAAATTTGTACAATATATTCATTTTGTATGTATGTGAAAATCAGGCTTGTTCATCTGCATCTACATAATAGAAAAACTATACTAATGGGCTTCTAATGATATGAAACATTTCTCTGCCATATTTTTTTCTGCTGTCCTCTACATAGAAGGTGGTCAGATGAGTACTTAATATGTACTTGAAAAAACTACTAAAATTCATTGTTACATTAAAATCTCACACATATTTTTATTCCTTCTTGGCTTTGTCTAATTAATGTTTATTTCCAAATTGTGACATATAGTAATAACTGCAATACAGGTTTCTAAATCATATTTGTGAGAAAAAATTTAAAGTATATTGCTAAGTTCTGAAACAATAGAAAAGGCCATATAAAACATTCATATTTATTACTACCTAGAAGCCACAATTCTCTCAATATAACTCATTTTCCAAACTGCAAGGAAATGGTTCATGCTATAAAATATGAATGATTACTTTAAAAAAGCCATGTCTTCCCCACAAAGCACCAGACTTATATCTTATGATTTCAAAAGGGCATTCTATGTGCTCCTTGATTTGATAATATTTCTAGGAAGTAATTTCAATTCAAATGAACCTGGATTCGGGCAAGTACATCAGGACACAGAGGCCCGGATTTGGAGTTTAGTTTGTAGGGCACCAGAGAAGTATTTAGGGACCATAAGTCATTATCATCAAATAAATTTAATCCGAGGACCCTCTGTGTCTGTAACACTGAAGTAGGTATTGGAGTGATTTATGGCGCAGCATTAAACATATTGAATCTGTTTCTATTTCAACTTTGAAAAGGGCTTGGGAGCAATTTGGGTTTGGGAGGAGTTGATGACCGTGCAAAATGTGAGAGGCCCTGATTGCAGATTTCTCAAAAATTTCTAGTAGTTATATTTTAACAAAAAGCAAAAAAAATAAAAAATAAAAAATAGGGTGTTTCTGCGAATGTGGTCAGAAATATTAGCAGGGCAAGTATATTGATGTGAAGAAAGTACTGTGTGCTTAGAATAATTGTGGTCAAAGCATTCACCAGTGGCCTCATCTCTCATTTCCTAAAACAGCATTTATAAGAGTCAGTTCAACAGAAAATTTCATAGAAAATCTGACACAAGGAAGAAATAACATGGTTTAGTAAATTTCTTTTTAAAATTTAGACCAAAGAATGCTACCTTCTTGGAATTTCCCAACACATGAGAGCACAAGAAAACTTCCTAGGTGCCCCTCATACAACCCGTGGATTGTTCTCCAACAAACTGACATAACCAGCGCCTTTCACTCAGCATGGCAAGATGGGCCCAAAGACCCAATATTAGCATTTATATCTTGGTTGTAACCAACAGTATCCAATTGGATTTAAATTCTGCTCAGTATGAGGAAAATCATGCCTGGCATTGTAACCTTAGTCAACTAACTACCCATGACAGGTTAAGCCAATTGAACATAGAAGAGAACCCACTGCTATCACTTTCTTAAAGTCGCATAATTTTACCTGTATTATCAATTATCCTTATATTCATAGTTACATACATTTCCCACCTCTCATCAAATCATAAAAGAAGAAGAAGCTTTCTTTTTTTTTTTTTGCAGATGGAAAGCATTACGGAAATCCACAACTGGTTAAAATGCAGAGGATAACTGACTTTATTACTCCTGGCCCCAACTGATAGCTCTCCAATTAAACTCTTACATCTAAGACTCATGGGGTAGAAAGATTGTGGGAGCCAAAAGACCAGGGTGTCTGCTGAGAGACTGTGTCTTCTATATATAAGAGAGAAGTTGCACCCATCTTAACAGTATGATGTAGATCTTAAACAGAATCCACACAATGGCAGTACTGGTTAACTTGCCCACATGAGGGGGACTTTTATGATGCTTCACTCTTTGCTTGGTACAGGCAATTAATGGCTACCCAGAGGGGGAGAATCAGTCTTTCTCAAGTTTCAGTTCCATAACTGGTGATCTAATACAAAGTAGTTAGCCCTAAAAACATAAAAATATGAGAAACTAAATTGTCGGCCTGTATTTATAAATGTATATGCATTTATATGAAAGATAACAGTAATTAAAGAAAAAAGACAATAATAGTGATAATATACAAAACCATGATAGCTTTGAGGTAAAGGAAGAGAATTAGGATATGGAAATCGGATATGGGAATAGGAAACTGAAGATGATCTAAGTATATTAGGTGTATGTACAAAATGTCATAGTAGAACCAATTGTTTTGTACAATTAGCAAGTGCCAATTAAAACAGGAAAAAAATTACTGTTAATTCAGCATTTCTAAGCATATGAAGACATGTTTTACATAAGTGACTTAGGAATATTTCAATGAAATCTTGAACTAGACACATTAATAACAATTATTCATTGTGAAGTCTCTCTATGGTTCTGTGTAGAAGTGCTTTATAGCCCAGCTATGGTTAGTGCACCAGCTTGGAGAAAATCAGATGAGAAATCAATCGCACTAGAAAGCAATATGTGTTATTCATCAGTCTCTCTGTTATAATTCTAATGCTCACATATTTGTCATTTTCAGGGTGTCCACACACCATCACAGTAGCCGAAACTTGCCCACATAAGCCAGGAGATTTTGAATTTAGTGAACTTACAAGAAATGTCCATATTAAGAAATAGCATGAAGTAACGGTGCTGTTTATTTAACATTCAACAGTTGGTGTGGTAGAATCTTTGACTCTTTGCCTTTCCTCCTACTGGGTTGCCTCAACCATCTTTGATATGAGGGTTTGTACCTGGTCTCACTGTAACTTGTCCCGTTGTGTTTGGTTGATATCCTTGTGGGGCTGGCTGTTTTCTGGAGGGAAATGGAGAAGGGGTAGAGCTGGGGCAAAAGAAAGGTGGGGGCTGATAGGAAGAGTGGACAGGAAAAACTGCTATTAGGATGCCTTGAAAACAAAGGAACCCAAGAATAAATAATATTTAAATAACAAAATAAAAACTATTCTATTTTCCTGAATTTCCAGTTTCTGGGTCTTTGGAGGAAGTGACATATTTGTACTTTCTATTTTCTGTGTTCTGCATATCATTGTATATTTATGTAATGTACTCATATAAGACACATAGATTATATTATAATGAGCTGATAATATTTAAAAATTCTGTAATTCAGGTCTTGCCATATATTTACTAATGTCTGCTTAATTTTATTCATAATTGTTTATTAAATGGTCAATTCTGAAAATATACATAAAAGTAAGATTGTAGCAACTGAGCAAGTTGCATTTATGCATTTAGGAATATACATCTACAAACTCATATGATTATATATATATATTTCCATGTAACAACAATTAATGAAAATAAAGGCCATGAATTTTATAGACTGCAAGAAGCAGGTATGAGGGAGAGTAAAAAGAGAAGAGTGAAATTATTACATAATTGTAATAATTACATATTACATAATGATGTACATAATTACATCATAATATCAAAAAGAAAATTTAAAAAATAATGCTAATAATGATTAAAAAGTAAAAAGAAATGAAATGACTCCTCCTTTTTTTTTTTTTTTTGGTCTTGGAATACAAATTTATCTTATAGACCATAGAAAATTAGAGAATGCTTCCCAGAGCCATGATGGTAAAAACTACTACCCGACACACCCAAAGTTACATCAGGAAACATTGTGTTAATATATGTACTAGAACTGCCAGATGTGAACACTTTTGCTCACTACAGGAAATGTAAAGATGAAGGGGATATATTCCGAGTAAGCATCCTGTTGGAACAATGACTAAATCACTAGGAACTGTGCTCTTGTCCACTGTCCTGTGTCCCGGCAGAGAGGGCCATGATAGCAAAGAACGTGGTGTTTTCTGGGCACCAAGTGCTCAGGTACTTTGCACTATTACCCTTCTTTTATTTTTACTCTTGTTATGGAAGCAGAAATTATTGCTCAGATGTGGAAATGGAAACTCAGAGAGGTGAAAAACCTTTCCTCAACCCATACATGTAATACACTGGTAAGACAGGAGTTATTCAAGCATGTTTAGTCCCAGGGTGGTACTTTGTGAATTACTGGAGGAGGAGTCTGTTGGCTTTTTGCTTGTGAATAGAATCTCAACACCGAGAATACCACACTAGAGTTTATTAGCAGGGAAGCAGAGATGGGAGGAACTGAAAGAAAAAAGGGAAGGGATCTTGTGTGAGCACTTTCTTTAAGATAGCAGATAATTGGACCGGCACCTTGGATTCCACTCCCTCCTGAGGAGCACCTGACTCAGTCTTGATGTTGGGGGTGAGGAAACTGGATCTCCCAGGAGTGGATGCTGAACTAAGCCATATTGGAACCTTGGGACCTCCTGCCCTTGCTGGGGAGGAGATGGGGAGATGTGGAGAAGAGAGAGTGACTGGACGGGGTGAGAGGGGGAAGGGACCTTGAACAAGGATATATATGGATATAAAATGTGACTTTTTTCATAATAAAAAGAAGAAAAAAAGGGAAAATTAAAAAAAAAGAAAAAGGGGGGGCATGTTTGCATAGCCACACCCAGGCGCGTAGCAGCAGCTCTACTCCATCCCAGGTGAATGCGGGCCTTGGGAATGCTCACAGAGTCTGAGGATGTTAAACTATCTTTGACGTTCTGTGCTTGCCACCTGATACAGTTTGTGTAAGGCAACCTCAAAAGGGTGAGTGCAGTGGCATTCTCTTTTTATTTAATTGTATTTAACATATAAGTCAATTTTTATTCATGATAAGCTTCAGTAATAACTCTGTCATACCTGGAATAGAAGGTAAGTTGATTATAACTAAGAAAACATAAAGTCCCTTGTGAAGGAGTCAGGTTTATCTTATATTAACCTCTCAGAGTTCTTCATCACTTTCCAGTTCTAATCACTTTCATGGAAAACACTGCTTTGCTATGTTGCTAGATCATTGTCTATAAATTATGTACAACAAAAGTACAGTGTGTATATCCTACCTAAAAGTATGTATTATTTACAGTGTCACAGGTGAACTATTGAAAGCAATGATATGATTTGCTAAAAATTCTGTTTCAAAAATCACTTGTCTAGAATGCTGAACCTGTACAAAACTGCCCTTTTTTCTGCTGTTTAGATTTTTTAGTAATAAATGTGTATTATAATAAAATATTTCAAATAAACACTGCATTATTAATGTGGCTTGTACTTGCCCTAGGGCAGCAGAAGCATAAATGGTTCATTTAAATTCTGAGCTCTTCCTACAACACACACAGCACTCCTGATAGTTCTGTATGTAAAGATTGTACTTTTATTCTCTCCTTTCCTGCTTGAATGGTATATGTGATACATTGTCTACAGTATTTAATCCTCTTCCACTAAATATAAATATCCCCTCATTTATGAAAAACTAGTATTATTTAGTATTGTTAATATTAAAAAAAACATGGGTATGAGTGAATCTCTCTAGTTCTGTAAGATCACAATCTCATCTTTGAACCTTTCATTTGGTTACAACCAATCAATTTTAAATGGTGACAAATGCATTGATGTTCTATTATGTTTTACTCACTATAAGGCCAAGAGAATTCACACAGCACCATCACTCTGTGCTTTGGGACATTAATAATCAAGAATTGCCAAAAAGGAAAACATGATAACAAAGTGGTCACTCCTAGCAATTACTTTTTACCACATGAGATTAAGGGACAGAATCCTTTTACCACACCATTTATCATATATATTACATTATATAGTTTCCATTAAATATCACCAAGTGGTTAATTAAAACTTACAAAATGGTATTCATTACAAAGTGTTAATCAATACTTGCAATCCATTTACCTTGAGCATTGAGATCAATTTATAAAAGTGATATTAATATGCTGTTTGTCATCTACAATTTTTCTTTTTTTGGCTAAGGTTGACTTTCAGCTAATCTAAAATTGTAAACTGTCTTTAATGGGATAATCATAAAATGTTTCCTATTAACAGCTTCCCAGCCAAGTCAATATTAGATTATTTCTATGCACAGGTCCAACCTGTTGCTGCTGTATTGCCGTATTCTTGCAGGTAGGGGCAGAGTTAAGAATTTTGACACCATTTCAGTACTCTTCAGCCACATAGCATTTATCTATGGGCTTCAGAGTTTGAGTTAGACTTCTTCACTGAGTGGGGATCTAAGTTTTTCAGACACAAGAGAGATATGTCTACTAGCTTACAACTCTCAAAGGACAGGAAGCAATGGGTCTTCTTAGATCAGTGGTTGTGAGGTTGTGACCCTTTGGAGGTCAAATGATCCTTTCATAGGGATTTCCAAAGACCATCATAAAACTCAGATATTTACATTATGATTGCTAGTAATAGCAAAATTACAGTTAAAAAGTAGCAATAAAAATAATTTTATTGGTTGGAGGTCCCCACAGCATGAATACTTGTCTCAGCATTAGGAAGTCTGAGAACCACTGTCTTAGACCCTTCACATGAGATATGCTGATGCTGCCCAGGGAGTCTAAGTGATTTCAAGTCTGAATAGGGGAAAGTGTGGAGCAGAGAGAAGGAGGAAGAAATTTGTTCATTAAGAGGGCCTCCCTCAGAAGGGAGGATTCAGGGCCAGCCTCTGTTACTGACATTATAAAGTTCATGATCGAGAAACATGCCCTGTAGCTTCATAAAATGGGGAAAAGAGCAAGTTGTAGTGGTGCATACTTGTAATACCAACACTAGAAATGATGAGACTGCAGGATTCTAAGTTTGAGGTAAGCCTATGATACATAGGAAAGCACGATTCCACCAAACACATAAACAACACACAATTTACAATTTATAGTATCAATTAAGAATAGTTGGTACCTGGATCTAAATCACCACACACTCAACCTCCAAGAAATCCTCAAGTAACAGAGGACTTTGCAGGGGTTTGTTTTAACTTTCTTTTTTCTTTTCTTTTTTTTTCTTTTCTTTTTTTTTTTTTTTTTTGACATAGAGTTTCTCCTTGTAGCCTTGACTGTGCTAGAAGTAGCTATATAATCTTGTTGGTCTCTAACTCAGAGGTCTTCCTGCCTCTGTCTCCTGTGTTCTGGGATAAAGGCATGTGTCACCATTTTTAGTTATCCTATAGGACCTTGAATAAGCTACTATATCTTGTCTTGGAACCCCTTGATCAGATAAAAGTGGGTGGTAATTATACTGTCTTTTGGGGTTGTGGTGGGGATTAAATCTTGATTTGTGAAGAACTCAGAGCAGTGTCCAGCCTATAGTGTTTCTTAAATAAAACTATTAAATAAATAAATCTATTAAATCTTATGAAGCTATTCCTGGTATTGAATAGTCTTGGCAAGGTAAGGGATTTCAGTCTTTGCTATCTAAACATTAGCTACATGATGGTAGGTAGAACTGTGTTCAAGTATACCCTTTGTTCCTGACAGTGTTGTGAACCACATGGAACCCTCTGCTACACATTACTTATCTGGCATTGGTTGTTATTTTGAGTCAAACACTCCACCAGGCAATAGAGAATATTTTCTATCTATCTGAGATTCTATTTTCAAGGATCTTGCTATCAAGGAGAAAGGACAAAATGAAAAGGTATCAAGCTATTAAAAGTTAACTTCCTGATATTACGAGAGTTTAAGTCCTTGAATAAGAGCCATAGGGAAAGAGCACAACAGGACACTCTGGGAAGGGGAAGTAACAAGAGTGGCAGAAACAAAGGGAAAGAAATTGTCATGTGTTGGATTATGCCCTTAAAAACCTCAGATGTTAAACTTTTAACACCCACAGTCTTATACTCTTATTTTTAAATACAGTAGTTTTAGTTATGAATAAACATAAAGTCATGCTAGTACTATGTGAATCCCTAGTAGACATAACTAGTGTACCTTAAAAGGGAAAATCTGGACATAATGCACCCCAGGGAAGGTTCCATGTGATAATTGGACTTGTGCTACTATATGTCAAAGAACTGAAAAGTTGGAGAGAATACTGAATAACCCTTGGCCTCCATGTTCTAAGGGAACTTTGGCTCTAATTACAATCCATTAAGGAAGCAGGGCAATACATTTATGTTGTTTAATTCACTTAATAGTATTTTTCTCTAAAAGCCCTGGGAAAATAGCTCAAATATATAAACGGAGGAGAGAAGACGTAAATCTGAGTTTATATTAGTAGAATTAGTAAAATATAATCCCATTATGCCTAGATAGAATAGAGAGAACTCCAGAGAAAAACAAATGCAGAAGTCTGGGAATGTAGCTCCTAGAATGCTTGCCCAGAAAGCAGGGAGCCCAGCACTGACTAACCCAGGCATGATGGTGTAATTCCAGCAAGAGGTGGGGGCAGGAACATCAGAAGTTCAAATTCACCCTCAGCTACCCAACAAGTATAAAGCCAGCCTGAGCATGAAATCTTGTTGTATTTTTTTTAATAGTACAAGATATGTAAACACTGAAAAGTAAATATAGAGATACATGACTTAATTTCAATATGATTTAACTATGAGAATATCTACAAATGTATGCATGCATGTTTATTCACTCAGTAATAGTGTTTTATTTTCTAAATTGTAGGCACGTTTTTAAGCACTTAGGATCCATTTGGCTACAAATAAAATTATTATACTAATGAAATTACTGATTTTATACTATCTACTACTACACACACAAACACATAAAAATCTTGAAAATATTTTGGCAAAATAAATATTAAATATAAATTATATAACAAACATCAACATGAGTGAAATTGCTATGACAGAAGAATTTATTGGTGTGGTAGGGGCAGAGTGTTCATCTCCCACCTCAGTGACTTTCAAAATGCTCTTCACCCAACTTCAGGATTTTCACAGGACACCATATATAGGACCATGTTATAGCTAGTTAATTGGTTGCTTAGTTTGTTTTTCTGCTGCTAGAATAAAATGTCCAAAGCTCTATGATTTATAATTATTTATATGTCATGCTTCTGGAAGCAGGAAAGATCAAGATCCAGGGAACACAGGAAGTTAGTTTGTCATAATTAAAAGTGGAAACCAAAGCTCTGTGAGTGAGTGAATGCTGGTATGTGTTGAGTGTGTGTGTGTGTGTGTGTGTGTGTGTGTGTGTGTGTGTGTGTGCGTGCGCGTGTGCGCGCGCGCACGCATGTTTGGCAGGGAGGTAGGGTGTGTGAGTGTGGGGGGTGGAGGTGTCTGTACTTTACCCTTTTCAGGAGGTCACTTCTAAGATAGTGAATCCACTATCAAATTGATAGAAGTGCAATCATTGATGATGGGAGAATTCCTTTGTCCCCTCTGTGAGCACCGTTATATTGGACATTGAGTGCCTATGGATGTTTTGAGTAACACATTTAAATCAAAGCAGATAACTTCCTTTAGACATTTAGTTGCTTAGTAAATTTAATAAATTTTTACCTCTTAAATTGCTTTTCCTAACATTGTTATTTCACATTTAACTTTCTGAATACAACTAAGAAGATGGTTATGTAAAATTTATCAAATGATCAAGGATTTCATGACACTCTGAGTGACTGAAAAAGGTGTACGTATATTCACATTCACACAGATACACACACACACACATTTGTACACAGGCATTCTGTCCATATGAGTTACATACAGAACATTATGCATATACGTGTGTGTATACATATGCATTTATAAGTCATGCTGTTTTTAGTGATTTTCGTATATATCCATAGTTAGGTAGTACAGGAAAAAAATTAAGTAGTGTTCCAAGGGAGAATAGTCCTCAATAGGCATACTTGTGATGTCTGTGAACCACAACCAGGATCAACATGACAAGAAATTTCCAAAGGTGCTATATCATGCCACTTTCCAGAACATCTGGAAGAATTCACCAAAATCTGCTTCCCTTGGGAGATGGGACTAAGGCAGAAAGAATAAGACTAATTTCAGTATCTTTTATTATATTTGCACATTAAGTTGATTATGTGCTGCTTTAGTTCATTTTAAACACTGAGACCTATACTATTTCTAAGGTATCAAATGACAAGTTTACAAGAAGAATCTCTAGAAAGAGGAGAGCAGGATATAGATGCTATGAAAGGGAAATGGAAAAAATTGGATGCTTTTGTGGGGAAGAGGTATGACGGAAACATATATGGAGGGGGTTAAAACAGTAAATACATCTAAAAATGTTACAGGTAATTATTTTATGCTTATTATATATATTATACATATGTAGGTTGATTTCAGATAGGATTATTTATAATGTCATATTGGTGTAGGGTTGGTCCCTAATACAATGGCTGGTATCCTCAACTAAGTCATTAATTGCTTAACTATAACAATTATATATAATATCATAATTAATATATAATTATTATGTGATATTTTATTTGTATATATTTTAAATGAAGCTACTGTGCTCGAGGTGATGAGGCTTTACCCAAGAGTCATAGCCTAACAAAGTCCCAGTACTAGAATCAGAAACTTTCTTCTAGGACACAGGATTCTAAGAGACCCCCAAAACAAGATAAACTATTGCCACTGTCCTTGGTTGCCTCCTAGAATTTGAAGGTAAGTCACTGTTGCTGGAAGCACCACACACCTCAAAGTACTTGAAGTAACTGATTTGCACTGGAAGCTTTTACCCTAAAGAATAGCTCTCATAGCACAGGAAGGTGCTATACAATTTGCCAAGGAAGAAGATCTTTAATTGTCTTATGCAGATCAAACATGTAAGAATGACAACAATGGTCTGAAGGGCAAGAAATCCACTGAGTCGTTACAGTGGCACCTCTATCCTGAAGTTAATCAACAACCATCTAATTGGACATAATGCACACTGAACAATAGGGGAATCATGACTGGTACTGTAAACATAGGCAACTACCCATAATATAGAATCTAAAGGAGCAATCACCACTGCTACATTCCTAAACCTGTATAAACTTGAAGCAAATTCTAATTGTTTATTCAAAAAGCTCCCCCCCTTTTGTAGCATAATAAGACCATTGTGGAAAGCCAAACCTGGCAAAAATGCAGGGAACATCTGACTGTGGGGTAGCAATATAGTTGATATTTATACAATATAGCCTCCAAACCAAAGTTCAGGCAACACCACAAAGAGGAGGCAGAGAAATTCTATGGACCAGAGAATCAAGATGTCTGACAGAAAGCTTTGCCCTCTGTGGGTGGGTTATCATTCAAAATCCTGCCTTCTGTGGAGGACAGGGAAGCTATAGCCATGAAATTTCCACAATATCATCATTCTCAAAGCCAAACATGCACAATAACATAACAAAGTGGATAAGGGGAACTCTTTGAAGGCTCCACCCCTAGTTGAAGAACTATAGAAAATTAATACATGATGAGAGAGGGAGAATCAGTTTTTCCACTGATGAGTCCTTTAATTAATCTAATACCGTGTGAGCAGCTATAGAGTAAGATATGGGCAATACTACATGAACTCAGAAGGTTTTGCAGATTTCTGTATATGTGAATATGAAAATGGGGCATATGAAGTGATAGAAGAAGGAGGGGAATGATGTAAATCTAGTACTCACATATGAAATTCTAATGCAGAAATAAAATTTTATATGAGGGGCTGGAGAGATGGCTCAGCGGTTAAGAGCACCGTCTGCTCTTCCAGAGGACCCGGGTTCGATTCCCAGCACCCACATGGCAGCTCACAACTGTCTGTAGTTCCAGTTCCAGGCAAACACCAAGGCAAATAAATAAATAAATAAATAAAGTTAAAAAAATCTATAAAAAAATTTTATATGAATAAGTTAAAGGTTTATGTTGTAGTGCTTTTGCACATAACCTGTGGTTCTAACCACTTGAATATAACAACTTTATTTGGGTAAGTCTAGAACTATAAACTGGAGGACTTTATGAGATGATTGTTTGTCTACCTAAGCCTCCGTTTTTCTGTAAGTGAAATGGAAATTAGGCAGCACCAAGTCAATAGTGTCAGTTTGAGAAAGAGCTAGTCTCAGGCAGTTCCATGGCACCAGCAATGCCTACTAATTGACTTTACAAAAGGAAGACCATCCATACTAAGAGAGTTGACAAACTCCTTTAGCAAACACACATCACCTGCATGCCTCCACTCTTGTAAGCACGTGGAGAGATGGCCAAGTGCAAAGAAACGGAGTGCAGCTTGGGCCCACAGCTATCTGGAGGGAGAGTTCATGAGAAAGCACACTGGAATTGATCCACTGCTGAGCCTTCTAAGAAAGCTGTGAAAGTTAACAGAAACATCTGCAAATGAAATGATAATGCCAATGGCAACAGTGGCTAACGCGGGGCAGAGTGTTCTAACTTCTCTTTATGTCTTTATCCACTTGAAGCTCTGTCATCTCTTCTACACATTAACAGCTCAGGACACTGAGGTATAGGAATATCAAGAAAATTTTCCTGGACTAATCAGATAGTAAATAGTACTGCCAAAATTTGAATGGTACAGCCAGTCTCATAACTATAACACAATCTCTTTAAATAATAACAAAAACCTATATGACCAACAAGTTCAAAAGGCCATCTTAGCAATGGAGTTGCAAAAGATAGTAAAGAAAAACACAAATCATCTGGAAAGATAAAAGTAGATATGGAACACTAAATAACTAGACAAGAAGAGGGTAAGAGACTACTGGTCAGTGTCAGGAAGAGAAAGTGTGTAGTTTAAGGAAAAACTGATTTCTCCCTTGCAAGTTTCTTTGCCTCCCTCATCTCCTGTCCCCAACCCTGAATGTTGGTCACGGGACTCATTCTGAAAATGTCTTCCTTTCATTTTTGAAAGATATTCTCCCTATTTTATCTTTCTGAGGCCTATAGTCATTGAAGGTCAAGATAAACCACTATATTTCATAGTATCACTCAAAATATTCTCATTTGCATTTTTTTTTAATTTTTCCAAGCTGTTTATTTTCTAACTGTAGCATGTTTTTTCTCTTACAGGTAAAAAGCCATTAACAAGAATGGACATAAAGTGTTCAGGAGAGATTAAAGATAGAACTGTGAATAGAAGAGGGGGTATAAAATGATTTGGAAGAAACAATGGGTAGGTGTTTATAATTTAGTGTGTCGTATGGGTATATTTTTAAGTTATGACAGCAGGATGCAGACGGGTTTCAAATTCATGGGAGTGAAGAAATTGGATGGTGCCAGGTAGGAGGCTACAAAAAGGACCCAGGAGAGAATCATTTTCCATTTCTACCATGTGGAGCCCTTTGGAGATTGAATGCCAGAAGGCTACCTAGGGTTTTATAGGCATTTTGGGAACTAGAGAGCAAAGGATACTTGTGGGCTACTGTCATCATGTGTTGGAGCCTGTGAAGACCAGGGCATCTAGAACTATAAACAAATTTTAACATCTATTTGGGGCAAGGGATAGTCTAGAATAATTTTATTAACTGGGGAGGGTGGATAAATGTTCATTAACTCTGCTGGTCCATTCATACTGTTCATTTCAGAGTATGAATCGTTAAGGGTTTATAATTTTTATATTTATCTTTAAATAGTCAATGGCATTTACTTTCAATGTTACTGGGTAGATATTAGTGTCATGGAATATTATTTTAGGTAGGCAAAGATGTGTTACATTTTTTGATGTTACCGACTATTACTTTGACTATGTGAAGGAATGTTACATTTGTTTCTGCTGCCTTTGTTAACGATGAAAAGATTGTTCTATTTATTTGTGCTGTATTGGCTTACCTAAACAGAGATGTGTTGCATTTGTTTCACTTTGCCTGTATAAGGCTACCAATTGCTCTAATAAAAAACTGAAGGGCCAATAAACAGGAGAGGGATAGGTGTGACTGGCAGTTAGCAAGAATAAGTAGGAGGAGAAATCTAGACTCCAGAGAGAAGGAGAGGATGAGAAAAGAAGAGAGGGTCATACCAAAGGCCAGGAGCCAGGCAGTCACCAGCCGGGCACACATGGAGATAGCCAAAATGTAAGATATACAGGAAGACAGACAGACAGAAAGAAAGAAAGAAAGAAAGAAAGAAAGAAAGAAAGAAAGAAAGAAAGAAAGAAAGAAAGGAAAGAAAGAAAGAAAGAAAGGTAAAAAGCCTGAGGCAAAACATAGGTAAAGAGAGACAGATTACAGTAAGAGCAAGGCAAGCATTCTAAAACTAATAATAGATTTTCCTGTCCTGATTTGGAAACTCGTTGGTGGTCCCAAAGAAAGCCTGGTACATGTCAGAACATTTAAATATTTTTTTACTTTATTTGTGTTATAGAAATGAGGAGGTGGTGTCAAAGTGATCTGAAGAGAAAGTCCTCTTAGAGTAAATTGTACAAAATCAATGTGTGCGACCCTTAAGGACACTATAAGCACTTCATTGTTTATTGTTCTGTGATTTCCTTTCGCTCTTCATTAAGCAGTTGATATGATGCACATGTGCTTCAATCATTTTGTGTCTTCCTAGTACTGAAATTATGCAGAAGAAAGCATACATTAGAATTATGACATGATATCCTATTAAGAGAATAGAGTCTTGAGTCTGTTCTCAGACCAAGGTCAAGAACAAAGTCTTTTTGGGATGCCAACATGCAAGAGAAGGGGAACAGGGGTGCTGGTTGGAAATCTGCAAACAGGAGTGGAAAGGGGAATGATTATAGAAAATACTTTAAAGGGTGAATATGGTCAGCAGAAATGACTGATACCCATTAAAATATGATGAGAGTAGTGTACTGTTGGGACTGGTTCTGATGAAGAAAATCAAATGGAAGTAATTTGGTATTTTTATTTTGGTGACTTAAGACTGAATAAATATGTTGTAAGAATACTTCGACTTTTCCATCAAACTTAATGGAGAAAAACTCAAAGCAATCCCACTAAAATCAGGAACTAGACAAGGATGTCCTCTCTCCCCTTATCTACTCAATATAGTTCTCGAAGTTTTAGATAGAGCAATAAGAGAACTAAGGAGATGAAGGGGATACAAATTGGAAAAGAAGTGAAGCTATCTCTATTTGCAGATGATATGATTGTATACACAAGTGACCCACAAAATTCTTCCAAGGAACTGCTACAGCTGATAAACACCTTCAGCCAATGTAGCAGGATACAAAATTAGCTCAAAGAAATCAGTAGCCCTTCTATACACTAAAGACAGAAGAGCTGAAAAAGAAATAAGGGATACATTACCCTTCATAATAGCTGCAAATAGTATTAAATACCTTGCAGTAACTATAACCAAAGAAGTAACAGACCTATTTGACAAAAATTTTAAATCACTGAAGAAAGAAATTGAAGAGGATATCAGAAAATGGAAAGCTCTCCCATCTTCCTGGATAGGTAGGATCAACATAGTAGAAATGACAATTCTACCAAAATCAATCTACAGATTCAATGCACTGCCCATCAAAATCTCAACACAATATTTTTTGGAAATTGAAAGAACAATACTCAATTTCATTTGGAATAACAGGAAAGCTAGGATTGCCAAAATAATTTTGCTCAACAAAAGAACCTCAGGAGGCGTCACCATCCCTGACTTCAAGTTATACTATAGAGCTACAGTAATAAAAACAGCCTGGTACTGGCATAAAAACAGACTTGTGGATCAATGGAATAGAATTGAGGATCCAGACATTAACCCAAAAACCTATGAACACCTGATCTTCAACAGAGAGGCCCAAAATATTCAATGGAAAAAAGATAGCATATTTAACAAATGGTGTTAACATAGCTGGATGGTAGTGTGTAGAAAACTTCAAAGAGATCCAAGCCTATCACCATGCACAAAACTCAAATCCAAGTGGATCAAAGACCTCAACATAAACTCAGCCACTTTAAACTTGATAGAAAAGAAAGTGGGAAATACACTTCTACGAATTGGCATAGGCAACCACTTCCTGAATATAACACCAGTGGCACAGACACTAAAATCAACAATCAATAAGTGGGATCTCCTGAAGCTAAGAAGCTTCTGTAAAGCCAAGGACACTGTCAATAGGACAAAACGAAAGCCTACAGAATAGGAAAAGATTTTCACCAACCATACAAGTGATAGAGGACTGATCTCTAAGATATATAAAGAACTCAAGAATCTAGAGCCCAAAACCTTGAATAATCCAGTCAAAAAATGGAGTTCAGATCTAAAAAGGAAATTCTCAGCAGAAAAATTACGAATGGCTGAAAGGCACCTGAAAAAGTACTCATCATCTTTAGCCATCAGAGAAATGCACATCAAAACAACTTTGAGATACCACTTGACACCTGTTAGATTGGTAAAGATAAAAGACACAGATGACAGCCTATGCTGGAGAAGGTGTGAAGCAAGGGGAACACTCCACCATTGTTGGTGGGAGTGTAAGCTTGTTCAGCCACTTGGAATGCAATATGGAGGTTTCTCAGAAAATTTAGAATCAATCTCCCTAAGGACCCAGCAATACCTCTACTGGGTATATATACCCTTAAGATGCACAGTCACACTCAAAGGCATTAGCTCATCTATGTTCATAGTAGCGCTATTTGTAATAGTAAGAACTTGGAAACAACCTAGATTCCCCTCAACTGAAGAATGGATTAACAAACTGTGGTACATCTACACAATGGAGTACTACTCAGCAGTAAGAAAAAATGATATTCTAAAATTTGCAGGCAAATGGATGGATTTGGAGAATATCCTCATGAGTGAGTTATCACTAACCCAGAAACATAAGCAGGGGATGTACTCACTCATTTGTGGACTCTAAACAAACAAACAAACAAGAAAATGCAAAGTGTTCCCAAGGTGCAAACCACAACCACTGAAACAGCTTGGGATCAGAAACACCTTGGAGTGACTCCTTGGATTCCACTCCCCCTAGAGGAACACCTGTCTCAGTCTTGAGGTTGAGGGAAGAAAACTGGATCTGCCAGGAGTGGAGGCTGAACTAAGCAATATTGGGACTGTGGGATTTTGGGACTGCTTGCCTCCTGCACAGGGAGGGGATGGGGAGTTGTGGAGAAGAGAGAATGACCTGATGTGGTGGGAGGTGGAAGGGACCTTGAATAAGGATATACAAGGATAGAAAGTGTGACTTCTTTGTCCATAAAAAAAAAGAAAGAAAAAAAAAAAAAAAAGAGTACTTTGACTTTACTCAGCTTTTGAGATTGAAGACAACATTTCACCTATAAGCCAGAGTGGGTTGTTAAAATATCCATTTGACATTGACAAATAAGTGTGTTCCACCCCCAATAAATGTATACTAATTAGTAAACCAAAAGAAAAATTCCAATCTCCTCTCTCCTTTATAAATCAGTGTTACTGTATAGCTTTTTTTTTTTTCTTAACAAAAAAGAAAAACAATTTGAGCCTGTTATCATATGCATTATCGGGTTGGATAAGGCCACGTCCAAGAACTGAGAAACAAAATGTGCTCTTTACAAACTGCCATTTCTCCTCGGCCTGCCAAATGTATACCTTTTTGGACGTGTGGTAGGACTCTTTTGGGAATGAAAATGGCAAAAGAAAGAAGAAAAAATCTACTTAATGTTTTATGGACTTATTAAAAGGAAGCCTCTCCTTGCATTAGCTGTGGAATAAAAACCTCCATTAATATAGAAACTAAGGTAAGAAACTGGAGCAGACGCAGATAACTGCACCTCCCAAGGTAACCATATCTGCATATCAGTAATCGCTTTTCTGAATTTTAATGATAGTTTTCAAACAGGGCTCATGATTCAGTGGAGGGCAGTAAAACTTTACACTATCTGTTTAAGACTTTCTGTCTCTTTGTGCACACTTTTGATTACAGCTTTGTTCAAGGTACTAGTCCAAAGACTTGGAATCATGCCAGACTTTTAACATAACTGCCTTTAAGTAGGATGGGTAAAGGGGAGTTTCAACAACAAATTAAAGTGCGATTTTTGTCAAGGGTTGTTGTCTTCGATAATTTCATAACTTTCTGTGAGATTTTTAATGTGGAAAAAAACATTTTATTCACAATCACTCCCCCAAATATTCTTTTCTTGTGGCTTTTCTAGTAGTCATTTGAAAAAAGCATATTTGACTGGAGTGGATGCTGAACTGAGTCACCTTGGGACCTTGGCACCTCCTGACCTCTCTGGAGAGGAGATAAGGAGATGGGGAGAAGACAGAGTGACTGGGAAGAGAAGGAGGGGGAAGGGATACATGGATAAAAAATGAGACTTTATTCATAATAAAAAATAAAAAAAGAAAAATGAAAGGGAATGAGTAGGTTATTTGGACTGAGAGTCAATAGTTATCTCTTGAACATCCAAGGGTGTCAAAGAGTTTAAGTAACATTGGCAAAAAAAATTATGTTCATGGATGGTAAAAAGCCATTTATGTCATTACATATTTTCACCATTATACAACTGATTCAATATTTTGCTTTCAAAATTTGAAAAGAATTTATTTCAAATACTTTGAAAATTTTACCATTGTTCCTTCTACTTATATAATGAAGTTGAGGTTCAAACTGTAATATACTTTCTCATTTTCAATGACTGGCACATATATTGGTAGTGTTTGCAAAAGCTCATTACACTCTGACTTTTATTAAGTGAAAAAGTTCAGTTTTGTCAATGTTTGAATATAAAGTAAGATAAATTAGCAATAAAATTGAATTCTTAGAAATGAAGACTTGAATATTCCACATAATAAAATACAGTGAACATTAGATTTTACATTGGTTCCTGTAGACTAGTTCATTCATAATGCCTCAACAGGTACAAAATATATTGAATTAGGGATTTTTTTCTATGAATGTAAGAGGCACCAAGCAGATGTGCTTTGTACCAAATGATTTCATATTTCAATGTGACAAAATAGATGAGACACATAAAGCCTAATTTCAGTTGCAAATTGCAAGCTGGAATAAGTTCCAGAATAGTAAACAATTAGCTGCTTTATTTTCTTTTTAATAAGACTAAATTACCAGATAATATCTACTGGCATCAACTTGCCTAATAAAAATCTGTTTAATAGGATTTGCCATTTTTCCAATTGCTATCATGATCAGCTTTGCATTTTGATTATCTCTAAACTTTGCCTCAATTTTCTCATAGAAAACCTCTCGGTGGTAATTGCTTTAACATTTATTCCAGGTCAAGTGGTTAAGTATGAATAATGATCTGCCAAAAATGTACAGTAATGCCGTCAATAGAGCAATTACCATTTAGCTGGAGATTATTATGGCAAAAGAGCACATGAACTGGGCACAGTAAACAGAACAACAGAGAAAACAGGGCAGAGGGATTGACTCTCTGCAAAACCTGTGTGTTTTCTACATGTTCCTGACAGATATTAATTGTCTTTCAAGACCAATTAACCATACTGCACAATGGTCTTCCTAGTACAGAATAAATTAAGGACTTCTCATTACTGATAAAAGAAAACACGCACTTATTCAGCTTATGGTTGATATCCCCCAAAAGGTTGTCTCAGTTATGTGTGCTGCGATAGTATTTATTTCTGCCTGCTCTCTGTTTCTTCTAGGAAGGACCACCACAGAGTATACTAGTTGTCCATCATAGTGAATCATAATTAAATTAATGCTAATGTAAGGTGACAACATCTGCTTTCGTTGTCAATATTACTACAGCGACCCAATTTTTCAGTGTTTCTGTGGAGGAAACAATGAGTAACCTTATAACTCAATACACAGCTGTTTGGTGGGGGGGCAAGATGATAAAGAGGTAATATGATGTTTATTCAGCCAACATGCCATTGTGTAGCTGTTCCCCTACTATTTATGGCTAAGGGGCAGCCTTAAAACCAGTTTTCAAGAGAAAATGAAAAGCATCCCTTTTCTTAGAGTAAATTCCATAGCTAGTAACATTTCAATACTCCACAAGTACCTTCAAGTTACTAGGAATATGCTATTGTCTGGCTTACCTTATACTTTCAGTGATGGATAGTCAGAAGAAACAGTGTCTCATTTTAATTTTAATGGAAATAAGTTTAGAAAATTGACCACAGGTTAGCAGAATTTTCCTTTATGTTTCTTTGCTCACTAACCTATTCAGAAAATAGTTCTTTGATTCTATTCTGTGAACAATGATGATATGGACCTATTTCCATATCATTCAGGCTTTCCATTGATTTCTAGACTTGGGGTAAAATCAAAACTCATTCAGCAACAGTGATTATTGTTTTTTCTGTTCTGCTTTTGTTTTTGTTTTTATATAAAGTTTCCTCTGTGTATCCCTGGCTGTTCTATAATTCTTTCTGTAGACCAGGCTGGCCTCAAACTCAGAGATCTTCCTGCTTCTGCCTTCTAAGTACTGGGATTAAAGGTGCGCGCCACCTCTATCCAGCAGTGACTGATTTATTTAACCCAGCCTTAATTTTCTCACCTGCATGTGAAATAATTACTACTATGTAATTACTTATATGTAAATATATCTTATATATAATAATAATCTACTTATTATGTACATGAAATGATATGTCTGTGAGGTGTTAGGTAGTACCTGGTGCATTTGATAAATGTTAGTGGCGCAATAAAATCTAAAGACAATGATACAAAACTTTGCCCTCAGTATAGAATAGGATTTATATGTAGCAAATGAAGCAATGCAGGTGATGACCGCCAGGGTGGTGATGGACTTGAGTTTGTAGCACACGTATCCTAAAGGAATATGTCAGAGACTTTAACCATTTGAAAGAGTAGGAGAAAGTATAGGCTTTCCTACACTTTCCAATCCATAGAAGCTACAGTTTTGCCTCTTTGTCTTCTCTAATTTGAAAATATATTGAGATCTAGTCTCTAGTTTTCAATTGCTTTACCCACCAGTGTGCCTATCAATTGCCTGAAATATTTTCCAGTCTATAATTTCATTCAATATTAAAAAAGTCTACACATCTCAAAACCATTCTGTTTTCTTCTGAATTTCTCACTTTTTCTTAAGTTAGTGTGCATGTTGATTTGTCAAGAAAGGGGTTGGTAGATGTAGTTTCCCAAACTCACTAGGCTCTATGATTACTTCTTCTACTGTAATTACTGGTCAGCTATCTCAAGTGTTCTCATCTTGGCTGCATACAGACTATTCTTAACATCTACTTCCAATACTTTCATTCACTTTTGGGTCCATGTATTAAGAGCACAGGCTATGAAGACAGGCTTTCTGCATTTAATCCTCCAGCACCATATGTGCTTAAACAAATAGCTTTCCAATGTCTCAGGTTCCTCAATGTCAAACAAGAGTCTGTGAAAGACCATAACTCCACTGTGTTGTTACAAAGTATGCCAACAATGAGCTCACGTGGCACATACAAATCTCTGTGTATATTTTAGTCCCAGTAAGGTTTACATACCCTCTTCCTTCATGAAACTCTCACTTCCCACGGCGTCATTTAAATCTTTCTCTCTTGGCACTCCATCTTCTTGGTCAATATTGTATTACATTAAGATTGGATAGTCCCTTCAGTATGCAATTTCCATAACTTCCCTTCAATGTTGAATTCTTGGTTATGTCCAGCTGTTTTGGATTCTTCATGAGTGAACAACAGAAGCAAAGCCAATTTTTCCTATTCTTTATTACTTTCTAAAGAGAAATATTTAGATTCCTTAGATCCATATATAAGTGTTTCTTTAAGAACCTCAGCAGACATCATCATATGATTAAGAGTTACAGTATTAAAAACAGCCTGGTACTGGCATAAAAACAGACTTGTAGATCAATGGAATCGAATTGAAGACCCAGACATTAATCCACACACCGATGAACACATAATTTTCAACAAAGAGGTAAAAAACATTCAATGGAAAAAAGATAGTATCTTTAACAAATTGTGTTGGCATACCTGGGTGGCAGTATGTAGAAAAAAGCAAATAGATCTAAGTCTATCACCCTGCACAAAACACAAATCAAAGTGGATCAAAGATCGCAACATAAAATGATCTATACTGAACTTGATAGAAAAGAAAGTGGGACATACTCTCCAACACATTGGCACAGGAGACCACTTCCTAAATATAACACCAGTAGCACAGACACTGAGAACAACAATCAATAAGTGGGATCTCCTGAAACTGAGAAGCTTTTGTAAGGCAAAGGACAAAGTCATTAAAACAAAACAACAGCCTACAGAATGGGAAAAGATTTTCACCAACTCTACAAGTGACAGAGGACTGATCTCTAAAATATATAGAGAACTCAAGAAACTAGAGCCCCAAACCCTGAATAATCCAATCAAAAATGGAGTTCAGAACTAAAAAGGGAATTTTCAGCAGAAGAATTACAAATGGCTGAAAGGCACGTGAAAAAAATGCTCAACCTCTTTAGCCATCAGAGAAATGCAAATCAAAACAACTTTGAGATACCACCTTATACCAGTCAGAATGGCTAAGATCAAAAACACAAATGACAGCCTATGCTGGAGAGGATATGGAACAAGGAAAACATTCCTCCATTGTTAGTGGGAGTGTAAACTTGCTTAGCCACTCTGGAATGCAGTATGGAGGTTTCTCAGAAAACTGGAAATCAATCTTCCCAAAGATCCAGCAATATTACTATTGGGCATATACCCTAAAGACATACATTCACACCCCAAAAGCATTAGCTCAGCTGTGTTTATTGCAGCATTATTAGTAACAGCAAGAACTTGGAAACAACCTAGATGCCCCTCAACTGAGGAATGGATTAACAAACTGTGGTACATCTACACAATGGAGTACTACTCAGCAGTAAGAAAAAATGATATCCTAAAATTTGCTGGCAAATGGATGGATTTGGAGAATATTTTCCTGAGCGAGGTCTCATAAACCCAGAAGCATAAGCAGGGGATGTACTAACTCATTAGTGGATTTTAAGCAAAAATATTCTGTTTTTCAATGAAAGGTGATGGATAAATAAAATGGTTTAAAACACACACATACAACAAAACAAAACAAAACAAAACTTCTGGTTTATCTGTAGAAGGATTGCTTAGCATAAATTTGTGGTGGCCATAGTGCATCCGTATGCATTTGCTGTGACCTACTGTGCTTTCTCTATCTGTAGCTGAGCCTAACCTGGCTTGAGAAGTTTTAGGTTTTATTTTTTTGTATCATGTATTTTAGAGCAAAGAGAAGTTTTATTACTGTATGGGTTTTTTGTTATCTATACTGAAAGTTCTGTTTTTTTATATAATATTTGATATTGATTTTCAGAAAACAATAAAAAAAGAAATGAACTCAAGTAACCCTGCCACCATGTTTTTCATGAATCCATTTATTTCTTGCATGCACAACTCAGCTACCTTTATCTCCTCAATTGTACTTCATTCATTCTAACGAGTTACTTTCTCTTACTGTTTGCTATTGCTTCATCCTTTCTATGGTGCTCTCTACAATTATCCCTATATTTCCTTTGTCCTTATATTGTTTTAAGATATAATTTAAACTCCTTGCTATTGTCCTTTAGTCTTGCCTTGACAGGTTTGTTTTTATTTTTCTAATTTATTTTAATTTTTTATTGAAAATTGATCCTTTTCTCTTATAGTATATCTCACTTATAATTTTCCTTTCATTTGCTCCTCCCAGTGCTTCCCCACTTACATTAACCTCTGGATCCATTTTTTTTTTCTGTCTCTAATTAGAAAAGGGCAGGCCTCTAATAGATTACTGCTATATATGACAAAGTACAATATAAGAAGATAAAACAAAAGCCATTGCATCGAGGCTGAATCAAACAGAAGAAAAAGAGCCCTAAGAGCAGGCACAAGAATCAGAGACACACTCATTTACATACCCAGAAGCCTCATAAAAATACCAAGCTGAAAGCTATAGTATATACAAAGAAGACCCAATGCAGACCAGTGCTAGCCCTGTCTTGCTTTTCAGTCTCTGTCACTTCATATAATCCTTGCTCACTTGTTTCAGAGGACTTTGTTCTCTTGGTATCCTCTGTCCCCTGTGGCTCTTACCCTCTTTCTGTCTTCTCTTCTACAGTGTTTCCTAAGCTCTGGAGGAGGGAGATTAATTGGAAACATCTCATTTAGAGATGTTCCAAGCTGTGTGTTCCAAGAACTCTCTCCCTTTCTTTCTGCATTATATGTCATTGAGAGTCTGCACATGTTCTTGGCCCTGAGAGATTTCTGACACAAGCTGTCATAGTACACCACAGGAACATTATACTTTGTTCTAAAGTGTCCTTTGCAGCTAGGTGTCACATAATTCTAGGTTCTGGTTAATGGGGAGCCAAACAAAACGATGCATGGCATTCCCAAGGCTTGCCATTACAGCACCAACACTGTAATCATTAACATCAACAATGTTAATCATTCTTCTTTTTATATCTTTTCTGCTGGAGATCAAGACAGATAATTTACTGTGGACCCAGAAATGAAAAATAGAGCTAGAAGTGAAAGAGCGCCCTCAAAAGCACCATCATTTGAGATATTCTCAAATATGGATGTTGATCTTCTTAGGAAGAAAAGAGGTCTGTTGTAAATGGTTTTGGCCTGGATTTTCTGGGCCTGAACTAGAGGTTTGGTCTTACTCTTAGCCCCATTTTGCCTCAAATAATCACACACAGGCTTATATTATTTTTATGTTGACTGACTTAGGTAAGGCCCACGCATATAATTTTGTTAGCTCTTTTATCTGAACTCAATGCATCTTGTCCACCTGTGTGTCTTGGTACTTTTTCTCAGAGTAGCATTTCCTCTGCATCTCCTGGTGGCTCCTGGCAGTTCTGGTGACTCTGGCATCTGTGTGTGTCTTCTGTCTCTGGCATCTGTGTTTGCTTTAAGATGTTCCAGAATTTTTTAGCCTGGTAGCCCTACCCACACTTCCTATTTGCTTTTGGCCAATGTAGCTTTAATTAAACCCATAGGCGGGACAAATATTTCCATTACCAACATAATCCCACTACAGAGGTCTATCTACCCTATTTAAAGACTTCAGCATAGGTAGGCATCTAATCTGTCCTTCAGGAGTCATTATGTCACACCTTCAGAGTAGGGTTCACTCTAGCTCAATGAACCCTTTTTAGTTCCTCAAAGGTCTCAGACACTTACTGCATCTGAATTTTCAAGTACTCTTCCTTCTTTTTAGTTATATTTTCTTTTTATCATTCTCCACTTTACCTAAAACTCAGCATGTCCCTCAGGGTTAATTATAAGGATACTTCCTTTGTGAAGGTTTCAGGACCGTCTTTCTCCACACTAGACTGTTAAAAGGGCCTGGGAAATGAACTCCAAGTACTGACCACCAGTACTTTTTTAATCATTTCTGTTGAGTGGTAGTGGTAGGCTTCATCAACCCAGGAATCACTCTTGTCTCACAGTTGGCTCATTCCTGCTTTGTAAGTTTTCTGGCAGAAAATAGACCTTTAATGTATCTGTGTTGTATAAGATTCAATTCAAACTCAGCATGATCAAAACCCAGTTAATTATCTTCTCTCTTTAGCCCCCAGCTGCTTTCTCCCCTATGATTTATGTCTTAGTTAATGACAATTCTATCTCTCCAGTTACCCTAAATAAAAAAGTGAATACCAACACTTCTTTGTCCTCTTTTTCACTTTTCATTCTACTTGTACATGGAGTTATTTTTTAAGACCTCTTTGATATAATGGCTACATTTACTTGGCTTTTGATTGTCACCGGCTTTATTTTCTTACCTGGACTTACCCAATAGTTCAATCTATACTTCTCTTCCTATGAACAGCGTTCATGTGTTCCAACTCCTTCAGTTACCGTAGATGATTATACTAAAATCCATCCTCTTGAAGTTCCTCCAGCTCTATTGCAGATATTTGATTTTGGCTAGCTAGCTAATTTTCTATCTTACAAGAAATATGGTATTGCTATAGATTTCTACATTCACTGATTTTATGACCTTGTTTTATGCCAAAATTTTTCTCACCTTGAGGGAAAAGCTTTATAAAAATATTCTCCCAACTACTATTTAGAAGAAGCAAAGACTTCTAATTCTCAAATGGAGAAATATGAATTAGTGATCTGAGAAACCTTAGTTTAACCAAGATAAACTTCTTGATATAACCTAAATAAATATATCATGCTATTTTACTTCTATGAGCACATGACATTTTTACATCCTGTAATAATCTTTCTCCAATCAAGCTCAAATGTCTCAAAACTGTGGAGTTTTATTTAAGCCTTCTGAGTTTTACTGAGGAGAAATCACAGAGACCTAAAATTTCTGAGGTCATGTGTTTAGAGTTTATTTCTACACCCTATGGGCAAAAGTGAGTCAGAATAAAACTGGTAGATATAAAATCACCATATATATTTATCATACTAGTACAGAAGTAGTTAATAGAAAACTTTGAAAAATTGAAGGAGAAAGAGATTAGCCAAAAAGCTCTTATGTGAGATCTAAATGACATTCAAAAGAGAGAGGCAGAAAGAAAGAGATGGAAGTTTAAAGGTAATTAATCTAAGATGCTGCCTAGGGGTCCAGACTAAATGATTGGGTAGAAAGGACTACAACAAGTAGACATAGATATTAGAGCTATAATAACAATGACAAAGGCAAAGGTACGATATTTCCCTAACAACTTCTGAACACAGGTTATTTATGCAATAGCACTGACATTTCTTTTTAGGTTTTAGAAATGCAGGTTTGGGAACCTACCATAGACCTATGGAATCATAGAATTTGGGTGGTCTAAGCAATTTACCACATGGTTTTGGAACTCATGAATTATGTAGAACTCTGACAATCCCTAACCTTTATGCATAAAGGGTTCTACTCAGTTCCAGTCCATAATGGTATTAGAGTATCTCAGTGCTACATCTAGGGAAAACTTAGTAATTTACTCAAGAAAGAATTAATTTTCAGATATCATTATCAAAACAAAGAATTTTGAGATATTATATATTTACCTATTTGAGTAAATAATTTTCATAATGAGTTTACAAAGTAGAGCTTTTTTTTAAAACCTAAATTTTCTCAATAATGTGCAAAAGTCCTATAAAAGGCCAGCTTTTAGAGTAGTGAAGACTCAGTATGATCTTAAATCTTAAGACATTTAGAACACTGTTGTCTTTCACTGAATTATGGTATTCTTTTCTTATGTTTGGAAAGGCACTGGATGAATTTACTCTGGGAGAGGCTGCTTTTTAAAAATAAGCATTGTGTTAGCTACTTTTCTACTGCTGTGATAAAATGTCATAACCAAGACAGCTTATGAAAGAAGGTATTTGATTGAGCTTACAGTTCCAGAGGGTTTGATTCCATGATTAAGGAGCAAAGGCATGCCAGCCAGAACAGGTGAGAGCTCACATTTTGAATCACAAGCAGAAGGCAATATATATATATAATTGAAGATGGTGGAAAGCTTTTAAAATCTCAAGTGTGTCTCTAATGACATCCCCTTCAATAGAGCCATGAGTCTCTATTCTTCCCAAACCTGGAACCAAGTACTCAAAAATCCAGGCCTTATAGTAACATCTTTTTCAAGCCACCAGAAACATAGGAGAGCATATTATTGGTCATTTTTACGTCTTAAGAACATGAGGTTTATAGATTTTTTTTTCACAGTAAGGAGGAGAAGCCAAAGCAACAGAAACAATTAGGCCTATTCAAGATGCATGGGTAATTCCTAAAACAGTGTTGGAATGGTGGTAAACACTAAACACAGGATGTAGCTCAGCTTAAGCACAAATGCAGTTCAGTTCATATGCAAGAGGTCTCACAGGACCAAATATCTTAGAGATAAGAATGTGCAGAAGTTTTGAGGGAAACCAACAAAAGGGCACATGAGTTGCATCATTTGGCCTTTGCCTTCCAAAAATGTGGTCATTTGTGGAAAGGATACAGAGATGTGGAAGAAACTTTCTGGATGAAAGATGTCAAAAATATTACAGCAGCCTGTGTTTCTCAATGTGACTATTGACTTCAACAAAGTGCAACATTTCTATTGGTGAAGTGCTGATGACTTTGGGAACCTTACCCTTTCAAGAGATGTCAGATTGAATTATGGGCTTCCTTCAACCATGTCCTGGATATGACTACAGCAACTGAATTGGTTTTCAACTTTCTAAAGTGGCTATGGTTTGCCAAGAGGCAAAGGGAATGAAAGTTAGAGACAAGGAACAATTTGTTTCAATAAAAGAGAACAAACAAATACACTCTAAGTGACTTTATATTAGATAAAAAACCCTTTGAGATGAATAGGTATTACATTAGTTTATAAAATGAAAAACTTAAAAAAAAAAAACCTCTTTATAATACCAATGAAGGATCTGAAGTGGAACCTGAATCAAGGTAACCTGGAATTCCTTTGTATCAGAAGTTCTTACTGTTAATAAAGTGCATATTAAGCTGATTTGAGTATCTGTTCTATTTAGAATAGTTTAATAGGAACCCAAAGAATTATAACAAGTAACATGTCAAAGACAATACCATCTTATTCATATTTTTGAAACTTCTAAAATTTTAGACCTTCCTAATGTGTATCAGTTACTTTTCTATTGTGTTATAACATACCACAACCAGGGCAACTCAAGGAAAGAATGGCTTATGGTGACAGAGGAATATATATCCATCGTTGTTGCAGAGGAAGCAAGCACCAGGCACACAGGCAGAAGAGCTGAGGGCTCACATCTGGACCCAGAAGCAGGAAGCAGAGAGCAAATAAAAAGTGGCATGAGCCTATAAACTGTCAAAGCCCATCCTCAGAGACATTCTTCTTCCAGTAAGACCACACTTCCTAATCCTCTCCAAACATACATCTATAGAGGACCAAATATTCAAACACCCATCTTATGAGAGAGCAATCTCATTCCAACCACCCCATGTTGTTATCTTTACCATCACTGATTTTCTCACCTAACTTGAGTTTTAGAACTATTGATACCACACTGTAATTACACATTAATACTTCTTATGACAGTAGATTATTACTAAAATTGATGTTCCTATTTTGGAGAACTTAAACCATATTAGCTTCCATTTTAATTTTCATAATTGTGTTGCTTTTATAATCTTCAAATACATATCATTAATAGAAGTTATAAAGTTTATGAAGCACTTGTTAACCATAAGTTAATGTTTTCTTCATTTTTATTCTTCAAAAGTTTTTAAGAGCTCTGTACTTGACCATCTATACAAGAAGGTTTATACATTTGTTCATTAAAATGAGAGAAGTTCCTCTATCAAATCTAAGAAATGTAACTAACAGATAAAGGAGGTGAACACTCAAACTATTTCTGAAATGGTAAATTGCCTTTGATTTTAGATAAAATATAATTTTTCCGTTGCTTTCCAAATATTACATAAAATTTTGATTTGCAATTATGGAATTTCACACTTTCCTCTTTTATATTATTACCTGTGTTATAATCACCACTTCCACCCCATATTTCTTTTATTCTTCATCCCTTTGCTTTCTAAATTTCTAAAAATTTCTAGATCTCTGTTATTCAGTTAATGGTACAAAATGATATCCAAGGTAAATAAATCATAGTGAATCACTGCATACTCTCTCTGCATGTGAAACCTAGATGATCTATTATAAGTAATACTGCTCATAAGAACTGCAAAATTATAGGTGACATGAAAACCAAGTGATTGTAGCCATGACAACAGAAATAGAAAGAAAACACAACAGCAAATCCCCAGTCTTCATATAATTAGGTTGAGGGTGAAATATGCCCCCAAGTAGAAGTTTCTAGACACATTAAGAAGGTTTAAAAATCCATGTTAATGTGTAAATGACTATACATACACCATATGTTTGTTTACTGGTTTCCTTCACATAGTTTTTTCTTTTTATATTTATTATGAACAAAGAAGTCATATTTTCTATCTTTGTATATCCTTATTCAAGGTCCCTTCCCCCTCCCTTTATGTATTTTTAAAACTATGTTTTTCTCTAAAGTTTGAACCTTATTTGAAGCAAAATTCTCAGATTCTAATAGTGGGGTTATGAATTGGACATTATCAATTTATGTATGTCTTGTTTAACTTTCAGTAAATCTGTTTTAGAAATGCAGTATCCTGGGAATTGAGGCAGTCTGAAAGACATGCCAGTTTGAGGCTATCAGACATAATCTTTGAGTGACAGGTATTCCTTTCCTACTATCAAATCTCCTCAGATTTTATAATCAGAAGCCCACATGCTCTGAAAATGTCTTCCTGACTGGTCTAATGAGTGACTTCTCAAAAAACAAAGTTTATCTCTGCTGTCAAAATCCCTCACACAATGATAATCACTTCTACCAGAATTCCTTCCATTTCAGTTACAATTTTCTCCCAGGTACAACTTTTAAGGACCCACAACCTAGTCTTGATCCAATTTGATGGAGATGCACATTATCTTCTTACCATCACAGTTCTGGTAGAAGTCTACAATAGATAATAATATTATTAAAAAGTATCACCCAGTTTCTGCACTGTCAAATAATATTTTCCCAAGGTGATGGAAAAGTGAATGAAATTTACCAAGTGGGCCTTAAGGAGAGTTTCACTATAAGCTAGGCCTATTCTGTTGTAGAACAAACAGATACTTGTTTGTTTCAGTACCCCTTATCTTTGCAAAGACATATCATTGTCACCCCCTTCCTTTTGACCCTCTAAATGGTAACAAGCTATTCTGTACATGCTGAAATACTCTAACAATTTTTCTGGCTTCTGCAGTTCAAGACATGTAGACACTAGTACAAACAGCTACTCTTAAGTACTTAGGACATACCATATTGACAATCTAAGCCATTACAGACATGGCCATTGTGAAGTCAGCTGAGAAAAAAAAGCCTTTATCATATGTGACATATTGCCTTTCCTCACCTGATCCCATTTGTATGACATATACTGGTATTGATGGACATGTGGTGGAGAATGGCTGGAGGCTTCATATTAGTCACTGTAATCACCATTCTCAATAACTGAAATGAGAGGCTCTGCTCTGCATTGGGAGCCAACACAAACCATATTTGTGTAGCAGATAAGCTTTATTTGGAGAGGCAGATGTATTTTCAAAAATTGGAAAATTACTTCTCTAACTGAATTATGGGTAAAAATGTTAATTAAAAGCATAAGGTTTTAATTGCCCAAAGTAGTCATTAGGACCATATCCCAAATTTAAAATACATGTATTTTTTTTTGTAATCCAACAGATATAGAAGAACATTGATGAATGATGGATTATTCTAAAAACATATATCTATATAGTTTGCTTGTTTATAATCACTGTATTGTCCTTGATTTTGGCTTCTCAGCTTGTCCATGTCAATGTCTAGATTGTAAATGATACATGATCTTAACTCAGGTATCTTAGTTGATTTTACAATTTTCAATAGCTTAGGAAGAAACCACAACCTGTTATCATTATACAGAAAGGCCAACTTTAAAATTAGTTTTCTTGGTAGAAAGTTCAAGTTTATCTTCATAGTCCAATTTTCACTGTACTCAGAAGAGTTTCCCGATTCAGTTCCTAGGAAATCTGAATCCTTTTGTAAAGTGAGAAGCAACTGTATTTAATTTAGCCAGCCACATGTGAAAATGGATCCTAAAGATCTCACTCAATAAACTAGTTGAGTCTGAATGACATCAGCTTGTGTACAGGCCAACAAATATTATTTGGGGGAAGTAAAGTCACTTGGTATTTAGTCAGTATCTCAAAGTGCATTGCCATGGGAGATGACAGGTAAGGACAGTCAGCACACTGGACATCAATTTGTTTTTGTTTTCAGAAATCCAACATTTCTTTAGAATGCGTGAAAACTTTGTGGTAGCAGTGGGATTAGAACCTTGTCCCCACTCTGACCTTCAGCAGCACCCCTGTGAATCAGAAAGTTGTAAAACCTAAAGGAGCAGTGTTTGGACATAATAATTACCATACCAGAGCAGACTAATGAAGACGGGAGTCTACTATGCTGTCTCCAATCAAGCCCGTGCTGCATGATGCAGAAGGCATACCAGTCCCCATCATACACCTAATTGTGTAACATGGGACTGCAGGGGCACATTACTGCCAGTCACCCGCTGGTGATGTGCAGCATGTGCCCCGGAGCAACAGAATCCAATACCCTTGTAATTTTATTCTTGACAGCAAATTGCCAGAACTCAGAGTAACGTCGACGCCTTGTCTCAAACAGTCTCTAAGTATCTGCGGCAAGCTGAATCCAAACAAGTACCTCAGTGGAATTGCAGACACCTTGTTCTGTGTCTGTTTCCCTGTCTCCCTTGAGAGGTTCCGCTGTTTCCCTCAATGCCTTCCTGTTTCTTTGCCACTGAAAAGAAGAAAATAAGGGCCTTCCCTTGTTTTCTTTATGCCACCTCTTATTTGGAACAGCACTTCCCACGGTAAAGTCCTCTTGCCTGCCTGCCCATTTCTAAATTTATGGCTCCTGTTTCTCTTCTGGAGAAGCTTTTTCCACTTCACAGTTCTTGCAAATTTCTTGACACATTTCTGGACTGTTTTGTTGTTGTCTTTTTTTTTTCTTTCTTGTTGCTGTTTCACTTGTAAATGGTTTGACAAAAGTAAACACAGGATCAAAGTGTGAGCATATGACACATTCTGAAGACTGCACGTGAGGATAGTAGGCATATTGTACTGTGTTGCTAAACTTCTTAATTTGTGTGGACTAATATTTATTAACATATTGCGGGAAACAAATTTCTCTCTCCAACAGCTGTTTCATAAGAAATGGATTTTTTTTACACATTTCTGAAAAATGAATACTTATATGCCTTGAGAAGTTTAAACATCATTTGGAATCCATCATGGACACAGGAGGACTACACGGTCCATCAAACACAACAAATGTAGATGCACACACACATCTGCTCTACATATATGATACTTTGCTCTTTCCTGTGAGAAATTTATCTGTTAAGCCATTGCTTCCTCTTAGGTCTTGGGTCTTCTTACTTTTTTGAGAATTTTATCATATTTTCTCTTTATTCTTTTGAAATTGGGTTATCAATAAATATTGCTCTTTAGTCCATATATTTTGTGAATTATTGACACTGGAAACATCTATATTGTGTGTAATCTACCTCCTCAGGCCACTTTTCTTAAAGTCTTGATGATAATGTACCATTTAGTACTAAGTTTTTCTCTTCATCAGAAATCTTTAATCCTCTTATGATTTTATTGTATGTTTAAATAAATTCTTTTTTATTTCTACTATGAATATTAAAATTTAAAGGGTTTTGTCAAAGTGCCAGTTTGATCTTTCTGTGAGGCAAGATTGTATGGAAACTTGGCATCCCGGGTACAGATCCCATCATTGCCCACTATGAATGTTAGCTATTTATTTCCTGCAGTATTTTAATTTTAGTAATATTGAAAGCTATAGGTAATTCCCTTCTCTGTGGTGATACAGTTATGAGAAAAAAGGCATAGGTCACCACTCTCATCTTTCCCCTGATGGAATTAAAGGCATGAGTTACCATTCTTTGACCCTCCTGGCTTGACTGTGGGTGGATCTGTTCTCTGATATTCCAGACTGGTTTTATTAAAAAAATATCACCACATTTCTTGAAGATTCCAGGAAAACTCATGAGATGGTCATGAATGCCCAATGTACATGAGCTATACCCCATCCTTTGAATTGGAGCTGAGGTAAACTGATGGCAAGAAACTGTACCACATTCCATGCTCCATGATTCCCAGAATCACTTGGCAGCTTCTGTTTTCACATAATAGAGCCAAATGACTTTCTATATACTCCACCCTTTGCCTGTTCAGCTCCCCACTCCCTATGATGTCATCATTTCCCTCCAGATCCCTGTCATATGCTACCCAAGTAATACTGTCTTCTCTAAGCCATGGAGAAATAAATCATTTAGAGGAGACTTTCTTCGTAGAAGAGGTTCATATGGGGTTTTGTGTGGTGAGAATGAATGAGGTAGACAAGTATGATTAAAATACATTATGTGCATGTATTAAGTTGCCAGAATAAATAAAATTTCATTTCCTGCACCTATGATAAAAAAGAAGTGGTAAAATGTGTACTAGAGCAAAGCAGGGAAAGAGAGAATATGAGTGAGGATGTTCAGGTAATTCCATATGTGACCTTTGTGTGAGCATAGTATCCACAAAATATACAGCATTAGTTCCATCAGTGGCTAGAAGTTTACATGCTGTTATTTGTACTGTGTTAGGCTACACCATGCTGAGCACCTGCCCTATATTATTTGCAAGTGTGTGAACCTGTCATTTGCCTACACCTGTGGAAATGAGTCCACATCAGATGTATGTAAGTGCGTTCTGTGAAGAATAGTTTATATGGATGTTACACAGGCGGATTTTCTATGGCTTATGGCAATTTTGAATCCTGAGTGATTTTTGCCTCTAAAAAATCTGCAGGTTATTAAGGAAAACATTTTAATTGAGAAGGTGCTTTTCTTAACATCACCATGAAGCTCTCATTTATATAATTTTTGAGATCACCTTTGGTCTTATTAAAGAGATGGGTATCACCTTGGCAATCTGCCAGTCTTCCAGTTCAGTGGCTGCTTTAAATGATAAATTGCATATTTTTGTTAGTCGCTCTGTTACTTCATTCTCTGGTTCTTTCATATCACTTGGAATGGTTCCATCTGGCTGGTGATTTATGGCAAAGTAATTTTTGAGCTGTTACATCACCTCTCCCCTCCACCTCCATGATTTTAAGCATTTCACCTTCAGCCACAGAGAAGGGTAACCCAAGCACTACAATGATTTTAAGAAAATGTGAGAACGTGACTATTGCCTATTATATGGCATGCTAGTTGAACAACTTCTCCTTGGTATCTCCTCCTGAGCACATAAGTCTCCTGCTTCTAGGCCATCAGCTGTGACTACAGTAAGGCATAAACTTTGTATTCTTCAGTGACTAGAATTTCAGGGAACTTCATATCTGCCCATGAGAAGACAGAGGACCAAAATTGACCAATCTATCCTTCAAATTATAATTCTGTAAAAAGATTTGTTTAAACAATACAGGTCTTTTTCTGCTAAGTACTTTTGAGTTAATATTTTTTTTTTAAATATTTTTTTCCAGTTCTCACCAGTGGGGAAAAATGGATCATCTAAGAATCTCCAATTTTTTTCTCTTGATGGGTGTCTCATGTATCAAAAAAGTAGTTTTAAATTTACTATGTAGCTGAAGATGGCCTTAAACTTCTGCTTCTCTTGCCTAGATTTCCAAAATGCTCCTAAGATTACAGGTTTATGTTAACTCGCCGAACTTATGCATCTTCATGTGGAAGAAAATTTCGTGTATTCCTATGCCTAAATAAAAGTTCACTTCTGTGTTCATCTGGGCCAGGGATCTTTCTTTCTGGCTTTCTTTGGCCTCTTCTGACTTTCACTTGCTTCTTGTCCTAACATACCACATATTCCCTTATTACAGTGCCTCCTAAATTGGGCCTGTCGTAGGCTACATCCAAGCAGTTTATCAAAATATAAAGTACTGGATTATACTCCCATATTATAGAGTCAGTAGCTTGTGTGTGTGTGTGTGTGTGTGTATGTGTGTATGTATGGATATATGTGTTTAGAGACCAGGCATCTATGTCTGATGGTATCTTTCTCTATAATTTTTCACCTTTATTTTTGAAATATGCTCTTGCTCACTGAACCAAGAGCTTGCCAAATTGTTAGTAAGTGAGATTCAGGGATCCTCCTAAGCTTTTCCTTGACATTCTGGTCACACATGCACACCATACAGCATTTTATATGGGTGAGGGGCTCGAACTAGATCTGCATGTGTAGCAAGAAGTATACTGATGGAGCTGTATCCTCAGTCCAGATGATTGACATTTCTGACAAGCTCCCAGGTGATGATGAATCTATCAGCTCTAAGACAGGACTGTAAACACCAGATAGACTTGGTTTCTCTTTGCATGCTATGTCTTCAGTTGCTTATTTGGTGTGTTCCACTTATGTAACTCTCTGGATTTGATTGACACATTTTAATAACTTTTCCCATTCAATAAAGATAAAAATGAACCATTGCTCACAAACTAAATTGTAAGGAGTTAAATCATTGTAAACATCTATATGACATAGCACACAGATGCCTGAGAACACAGGACAAAATCAAGAAAATTTGTAGCACATACTAACTCTACACTGTCATGGAATGATAATAACATCATAGTTGTATAAATTAAATTTTATTGGTCTCATTTAGATGGTCTTATTCAGACTATACATTTGTATAGATCAGTATTCAGAAATCCTGATTGATTCTTTTAAAAAAGTTCTCAGTGAAAAATATAAAGATACTGTAGTGTAGTATTCCCTGGTCATTTATTATTTCATATACACTATTATGATAGCTTTGTTTTTCTATAGCTCCTTGTTTCTCAGCACCATTGCTTATTGCTCTCAGCATCCTAATTGAATCCTTCAAAAATCTTTGTACTATGCAAGATTCATAAATTACTAAAAGTACAACATCTTGGAGAAAAATAATTGAAGATATTTTCGAGCAACAAGAATGCCATATGACAAATTTCTGACCATTTTCTTATCTAACAATGTGGTCATTTAATCTCGTGGGGAACCATGAGGTTGAGTGCAACCAGGGTGAGTTCTGAAGATGCGTGAATTAAGTGACATCTTTGCATCATGAACTTTGGTTTCTACAAAATGCCAGTTATTGAAACCTGAATAGTAATTCAAAAGTTAATTGTTCATAAGCCATATATGGAACCAAAATATGCAGAGGCTTCTATGCTAAATTCAAGACACTCTGAAATATACATTTTTAAATATACATGGTAATTGTACATAAGATTTTAAAGACTATACCACTTAGTTTTATGATGATTAGTACAACTGATAGGTTTTTTGAGAAACCTTGCATAGGATAAAGAAAGAAAAATCTGGTGTAACAGTAAGTATCTAATATTGTTCTTATCAATATTTAAGTTTGTAAAATAGTAGACAGTCATGTGTAAGGGAACAGCCTTTTGACTTTAAGAGCTCAATCTTAACTTGGATTCGTTATCTAAAAAGCACACACTGGAATGGGGACAGCAGGGATGATGTAGAAAAAGTGGTGCCGATCCTATTGTTTACCCCAAAAATGTAAAGTGACACCAAAACACTATGAGAAATTCCATATTTTCCATAGATTTAATATCCCCTCCAAAACTGACCTTGAAAACCCAGTTCACCAATATGACAATATTAAGAGATAGGACCATGTGAAAGGAGCTGGCTCAGTGGGTAAGGAGCTTGCTGAGTGAGAAATTAGGACCTGCGTTTGAATTCATAGGGTTCACATAAATCTGGATACAGTATCACACCTCATTAGTCCAATACTGATATAGTAAGACAAAGCTAGGAAAATTCCTAGAGGGTCATGGTAAACTATTCCAGTTGTATGTACCCATAGGAAATAAGAGAAACCCTGTCTGTAATCAAGGTAAAAGTGAAGACTGGCTCTCAAGTTTTTCCTCTAACCTCCACCCATGCACCATGGCACATATTCATATGTGCTGACACATGCAGACCCAGTTTGTGCACACATATGCCCGTGCATCTTGTACATATCAAAAAGAAATCACAAAATCAAACAAGTGGAGAAAGAGAGGGGAGCATTTGGATACATTTGGGCCAAGAAGACTCCATCGTCAAATCTTATCAATGCCTTTATTTCAGGGTGTGTTAAGCATTGAGAGGAGGCTTGAGAAAAGAAACAATAGATTCTGCAATCTTTTTCTCTGTGTCTCATGGGAAGTGACTTGCCTTCCAACATTGCTATGATGCTTCTTACAGATTCTGAGGTCCTGTTCTTGGACCTCCCAACCTATAAAATGATAAGCTAAATAAATGCCTTTGGTTTATAAATTGCCTACTTTATGACATTAAGATATAGCAACAGAAATTAAGACAGCATATTTTTAAATAACCATAGCTTCAAAACATTAACTGTCTTCTTAGTATGCAGATTACATAGTATTAATGAGTCTTAGTGCTTATGCTAGAGAAAATTAAATCTTGTGCCCCTTTCTTTATGATTTATTCATGATTAACCAATATATTTTCTGTGTCTCTCAATCTAGGTACAATAAGATATACACACCATTACTAACAGCTAACTTAACTAGAATTATATTCATATTCGAATTTTAAGCAAACAAATTTTAAAAGTTACATAGTGGTGAAATAAAGACTCTGAGTGGCCAATTCCCATGATCCACTTCAGAGTAATAAAAGAAATGCCTCAGAGTAGTGAAGGGTTTGGATAAGAAATGTTTTTATCTGGAATAATTATGAAGTATCTAACTGACTGGCAAAACAAGAAAACATACACACTTTCTGATGGTAACTTTCTCTTTTAATTCTTAAAAATTATATCTCACCCTTTCTGTTTTCATGCAGCTACATATTTTCACATTACTGGATTCTATACATACAACTACATATCTTACTTCACATACATACTGCTATACTTCTCTATACATCTATTTTCACATATCTTTACATCTTTCTTTTACATACATCCTCTTCTACAGCTTCTTTTATACAATTTCATCTTCCTTGCCTCAACACAGTTACAAATCTCCATACATCCATAGCTGTTCATCTTATATATATCATATAACATTCTACACTGTTCTTCCAAATTCTCATACAGCTCTTTGCATAGTTCCTATACATAACAACTCCTTTGCATATCTTTATCTCTCTCATACACATACTATCACAATATGCTTTTTTATGTCACTCGCTCACTCTGCTCACTCAATAACATTTTATATTATCCTTACACATTGTCATACCACTCTCTATATGTAGCAACCGCTCTTTTACATACCTTTATCTCTTACATACACATACACTCATATGCTTCTTCTATAACATTCACTCTCTTTCATACATACTCATTCTCTCCCCGCCCCCCCGCCCCCCCTCCCCCCGACCCCATTGCTTAGTCCTTCTTCTTAGCCAAACTCTGGACAATTATATGCTACAATTTTCAGGGCCCACACATAACTTATGAAGTCATACAGATTTTCTCAGGCTAGTCAGGACACAAAGACCAGTCAGAATAGATATTTGGCCTTGCACATAACTTTTTTTTCCCCAGACAGAGAATGACTGTAAAATTCAGGACATAACAATAATAGTATCAGGTTGAACATTGAGTGGTCAGCGTATATGCAGAAAGTCAACTATTGCAAGGATGGTAAGACTCAAAACACTCTGGCCTTGATTTGGCAATAAAACAACACCTGGGAATTAGTCTTTGTATATTTTCTGCAGGAGCAGTTTAGTCTGTCTGAATTTGTTCTGAAGTCTAAAATTAATTTTCTTTGAGACTGAAAATACTGTTACTTTCCTGTTTTAGTAAAGAAGAATATTCTGGTATTACTTCTACACTGCAGACTTGACTACCCACAATTATAAGTGTCCCCAAAGATATAAAACACACCATCAAATGACTTTGGAAAGAACCCTACAGCATTTATTATCAGGGAGGCTTAGCAGTGGGACCGGAGAAAGTTATACACAGAAAACAACTGCTATTCACAACCAGTCAACCCACAGGCTTTGTCTAGTAGGGCCAGTCCATGGATATCTCCATGGACTTTGCCTAATGGGGCCATATCATGAATATTGTTTTTGTGGAACTACTCCATGTACTTTGCCTAATGGGGTTCCCCAACATAGAGACATTCATGTGGTAGGTCGACCTACAAAATACTGTCATTTGCTGTATACTCCCACAGCCCTTGACAGTGATGAGAATTACTAGGTAAAGGGAATAGAACAAGGTCAATAAATGGGTATTTTACTGAAATTGTTTCCAATCCATTTTTGTCATCAAAGTGCTGTGTACCAAGTCTTCAGAGTATTCAAACACAGCTGAGTAGAATAAACCCACCTCATTCTAACTCTCTGTCTAGCCACCTATCCATATATCTATCCAATCACCCACCCAACTAACATTTTTTAAAAGTTTTCATCCATTTTTGCTCAGAAATTATCTATTTATGTTCTCATCTTTGAAAATGAATTTAGTGGGAGTGACATGAGACCATAAAAGGAATATAAGAATGTAATGCATTTTTAATTTAGAAAAAGCTTGGGTGGATAGAATGTTTGTGTCTTTATAAAGTCCATATCCTGAAATGATCATTCCCAGTGTGATAGTATTAGAAAGTGGAATCTTGGAGCTGTTACTAGACTGTTAGAGCAGAACAGAAATTAGTGTATTTATAAAACTAACCTAGTATCAGGCTCCTGCCATTTCCTTGCTGGAAGGGGCTATCACTGAACAAGGTGTCAGGCACTTACCAGATAATGAGTTAATGAAGAGCTTCTCTGGCTCTAAATTCTGAGACACTGTCTTTCTATTGTTTATAAGTCACTCAATCTATGCCATTTTCTTTATCACACCAAACTAACTTAAGAGGTTTTATTGCAGGAGCAAAATTGTATAGAGTACAAACAAAAATCCATCCCACCAAAGACTTTGTTCCTCCTTTCATAGAGTAAACATATTTTTTATTTGAAAATATCTGCAGGCACATCATTTCTCAGCTTCTCGAGTGGACAGGTGGAAATATCAAATAGTTTCTGTAACATGTTGCTGTAACATGAATAGAAGTGGTGCATGGCACACTATTGTTATAAAAACCAGTGTAACATCTCTGTGTATTCATTTTTTACACCAGGTGCTGCACGTGTTAGATTTCAAAGTCCAAATGCAGGTGAAATTAATATATATGTTATATTTCTTAATCACCATATGGAGGTTGGTTGCTCAGTAATCCTGAACACTCATGTAAGAAATATACGTCTATTTTGGTGAAATGCAGGAGGTCTTTTGTTACAGAAGCTAATTTATAAATCAATCCATAAATTAAAAATAACACAAAACAAACAAAACAAAAAACATGAGTTATTGGAGATAGGGATTAATTTTGTGTAACATGGTATGTTGATATTTATAAATAAATATCTATATTTATATACATGCATCTATATGAACATTCAAATAGATAGAGTTACCTTTCATTGTTTCTTTTTCTCTAGAGAACACTGACTGGCATGACTAAAGGTAATTGTATTTGCTTAGAGAGAAAGATGTTTTTGAGACATGTTAATATGATATATCTATTTTCTATTAAAAGAGATATTTTGAAGGAGATTTTGGGACTTTTTAGACTACATTGAGGTAAGAAGACCCATGCTGAATGTTGACATCACCATGTCATGCACAGAGGTCCCAGTCTTCATAAAAACTACAATTAAGCTTTATACCAGAATTTAATTTGTTTTCTGACTGTGAGTGAAATCTGAAAAGCTATCTCATGCTTCTGCAGCAATTATTTCTCCATGATTATGGAATGTTCCCTCAACACGTGGTCCAACATTGGGTAGGATCATGAAGAATGTGTCTGCAAATAAGAAGAAAGTATAATCCCAAAACTGAAGCAAGTTCTAGGAACCTCCAGTATAAACCACTAGCGGGGATGAGAGAATACGAGTGAGAAGTATGAGTGGTCAGGAATAACCAGTGAGGCAGGAAGACAAGGCAAACAAAAGTTTGATATGAAAATTTGATTTAGGTTCATCCTCTCTGATGAAAACTTTAGTGAATGGGAATGAAGGAGTGCAAAGAATCTTTCTTGCAACTCAAGAGAGTCTAAGAGAAGACAAAGGCAGTAGAGCCACTTGGATCATTCTTTCTAAGAGTTTCGCTGGAAGAAGCAGAGAAGACGGTGGTAGCTGATGAAAACAATAACCCGTCAATGTGCTATTGCTAAGATAAGTAGAGAGTCAGGATCACAGAAAATTCTGTATGGAGTCTCAAGTGTCAACAGCAGGAACTAAGGTCTTGAGAAATCCTCCAGGGCTCTGAGAACAGAACCAATTCTCCCTCAGTCATAGGCAGCAGTATACAGAAGACCATTCAGGTCATAGATGAAGCCTTAGGGGCTTAAGCTATTACTCCATGACTGTGACAAAAACGTTCACACTTTGCCAGTCTTGACAGTCACTGAATTGTTTTCCTCAACCCCATCACACTTCCTTTTTCTTCTATGTATTTATTCAGTCTTCTTTCATCTTTGTCTTCTGTTGAGAATTTAGTCAATAATCACAGCTTTAACTATCATCTCTATGGCAGTGGGTCCTCCTATTTCCAAATCTAGGCATCCTCAGTTCAAACCCATGTTTCAGGATACATGTCACGCTGTTTCATTCAAGTGCTTTCTTGTCTTCACCTTCCCTACCAATCTTTACAAACAAATTAGATAGTCATGTTAACTCTAATTGCACAGTATCTTGCCCACAGTTTCAATATGTTTATTAATTCCAGTCTTTCAGATGAGGGAACTTTTCAAGGAACTTTTAGATGGCTGGTTTCTTTGGAACTATCGCATTGGGAAATGTGAAACTTTCATTCTCACCTAGCAGGTTCCTTAGAAGGGACAAGCCCTTTTACCACAGTGAGCTCCATGTCCTTTTTACATATTGCCTATCTATCTGATCTGTGAAAACATACAGCTTATTGTCCCTATTTATTAAAGGACTAAGACTGTTTAACAGATATAATTCAGAAACACTAAATGGTTTTAATTTCAAAAGCTAAGACAAATCAGGAAGGTATCAGGAAGCACCGGTTTCTGTGTATTCAGTAACCTATCTGTATTGAAACAGCTTTTTCCAAGATTGAAACATCCCATTTTTTTAGTGAGGCCCCATAAGCCAGAATGTAAACAACTAAAAATAGCTTCAGGAAGTCCCTGAAACTGACTAGATTCATTGGGCTCCTCCCTCCAGAGAGTAAACAACAAAGGACGTTGTGAGTCATTCTCAGATTAGCCAAGCAGTATAGATTTCAGAGATCAGCAGCCTGAAGTAAGAGGAAACTAGACAGGCTTCCTAGAAGAGGCTTAGATTCTGACACACTGGGAAGGACATTTTCCAACCTCAAGCTGACTTCAGGGTAAGTGTAGGGAAAAGTGACCAGCCAAAGAAACTCATCCTAGCTCTTAAATCAGAGTCAGTGAAAGAAAACCCACGCTGTCTCTGAGATCACACCAATGAAAGAAGCCTATACTGTCTCTGAACCCATAGCCAATGAAAGAAGCCCACCATAGCTTTGAACCCAGAGCCAGTGAAATAAACCCATCCTGGATCTAAGACCTGAGCTAGTGAGATACTTTATCCCTGAACCCAGAACAAAAAATAAATGTTCCCCAACTCTGAAACCAGCACGAAAAAACCATGCTTTGACCCTAAAATCAGACAGTGAACGAAATGTGCCCTGGCCCTGAAATTAGAGCCCCAAAGCCCAAAAGAGCCAGTGAAAAGAAAACATTTGGTCCCTGAAACCAAAACCAAATCAGGGTTACAAAGGTATAAAATCTGAGCAATTCCCACCCTGGAAGCCTCCCTAGAAAGCTCTGCATCCCACGAAGCCCTTTCCCTGTTGTCTTCTCCCACCCCGGGGCTGAGGCAGCCACCATCTCCTGGACCCTTTTCTCCCAATAAATTTCTTAAACGAGGTTTGGGTGAAGATCATCATTTTGCCAGAGCAGCAGCAGTGGAGGAGCCTGGACTGAAATCAGTTCAGGGAGCTAAGCTGTAGTAACCCTCTCGATTCTCAGGCTGGATTACACTCCTTGAACAGAGTTGTTACACTCCCTGAACAGAGAGCAGCCTGGCCACTGTAGCAACTTCGCTTGGGAGGCCCTTCCTTGCTGGAACTGAGTTGCTAACATTGGGCAAGCTTTTCCCAGAAGCAGGGTTGTAAGCTGCTATCTAGGCTTACTGTGGCCTGTGATGTTCATTGGCTCCGAAATGCCCAAATACTTTCCATTGAGCTGTAACACTCAGTATTCATTGGCTCCCGACTTCCAGGATCTGGGCTGTACAAATACCTACAGTGAGTAGTGTATGGGTCCCCAGCTTTTTTGAGCTGCCATCTGTGCTGAGGTGGGCTTTGGTAATGCAGTTGCCTTTGAGTTACCTGTGTCCTATAAATAATTCATCACTTGTATTCTATGAATAACCTCAATAAAATTCATTGGTTTACCAAGTTGGAATCTATATGGTGGTTTCAGTACTTTGTTCTTTCATGTACTCCCTTTCTGAGGCGAAAAGACTTGTGTGTATTTCATCTCCTGAGGAAAAGCCTTGTCAAAACACCATCCTAGTCCTTAGAATTACATGCATAATTGTCTTCATTTCTGCTGTTTAAAGAAATTCACCTATCCTGCACTTTAATGCAGAGTCCCTAGCTAAAGTTACAACACTATGGCCCACACTAAGAAATATCTCTATCACCTCCGAAGTAGAATTTGCCTAACTGCTATTGTGGATCAGGCCACACAAGGCTATCTCAGTAACAATTAGAACAAGAACTGAAAATGTAGCATCTGCTGTTTTCTGACGTTCTTCACCTGATCAGACTCCGTTAAGGCTTTTATTATAAAACTACACACACCCTATCTGTTTCTTCTGCAGTTATGCCTTTCTGTTCATCTAGCTGATAACAATACTCAAAATCTAAATTTGATTTAGTTGCTTTTTGTTTAAATGCTTATTGTTGCCTTTCTATGAGCACATTATGTCTGTCTGTCTGTCTTATATGGGCACAGTGGTTGGTACAATTTCTGGGACACAAGAGGCATTTAACATTATGTAGTGTTTTCTCACTGTTCTAATGCATATGCATATAAGAATTTGTGTGTGTGTGTGTGTGTGTGTGTGTGTCTGTGTGTTTCTGTTTGTCTGTGGTGCCTGCATGCATTTCTGTGCCTGTTTGTTTGTACTTGTTTAAATATGTGTGGGTGTATGCTTACATCTATATGTCATATGATGCATTCAGATATATATTTGTATATTAGCATGGAGAAGGGAATGTATAATGTGATTTAGTTCCTATCCTCAAAAATGGCAAACCTTTTATAGTGACACCAAACACTTTATGATTAATCTATCTGAGCCTATCCTAATTTCTTCTATGAAGCTTTGCCATGGCACTACTTTACAAATTAAAAAAAATACACACATGTGCACACATGCGCTCACACACACAACCTTCTTAATGCCTTTATTTACATGAAATTCTACGAAGAATCAGATAGGTTAACCAGGTAACAGGAAGAATAGGACCATAAAGTTTAGAAATGTCAGGACACAATCCTGTTTAAGTATGACTGATGCTCACTTAAGATCATTTCAGCTGAAGGAGATAAAAAAGTCCTTTATCTCAATAGCAGAATGTATCAAAATACCTAGGCAATAATACATTCAATGGGATCATTTGGTGTAAACTGAGTCCTGAGGAGACATGATTTCTTTTCCAGCCCTATTCAGTGTTTATTCCCCCCAAAGTAAACATATATCTAATATTTGTATCAACAAATATCTAAACTAGTTTTAAGAAGCAGCATTAATTATGTAACAATCACAATAAAAAAATGTAACCCACGGAAATTCAGTTTTCAACATTTCTCATTTGCTATGCCCTCATGCATCCCTTCTGCTGATAAAGAGAAAAATTTTCGCTGCTAAATCCCATCAGAATTAATGTGAATTCCTCCTGTAAATCTCATGGGTACAAATAAGAAATAAACAACCTTATTTTCAGGAATGGCTCTCACAATATTTATATAACTCTGCTAGTAGAATGCATATTTTTCTTGTTCTTCTTATGCCATCAAAAATTGGTGATGACTATAGAATACATTTTTCATGAAAGAATATATGAAGTATATCCATTTCAAAATAATATATGTAACTTCTTAATTAATCTGTTAGATTGAAATTTAAAAATCACTGAAAGATTTTTAAGCAAACTCAAAACTGTAAACAGCCATGCCAGACTTTTGTGAAAAGCAGATGAAACCTGTTAAGATTCATTAAGGAAATGGATATATTAATTTAAAGTGATTGAAATTTTGATGTAAATTATGGGTCATCCATTAGAGCAAAGGCAATGAGCACATTAATCTAAGAGCACAATAGAGGGATATCTTATTTCCTACCAGAGAGACTTAAAAGATCTGTGTCCTTAGCTCACTTCTAGGGGTGAGATCCATGAGTGGAGGGATGGTACTTGCAATAGAAAATCTATAGGAAAACAGATAACATACGGTTTGCCTTTGCGAGGTATGCTGTGTGAGAAAAAAGTATTTCACACCTTTCCCCTCAATTATAAATGGTTAAAAAAGACTCTTAAGAAAACTGAATTAAAAAGAAAAGAATTAGATATATACTTTGAAAATGGATTCTTACAGAATCTGAAATCTTTCAAAGCACTGAAGAATCCAGGTCTCGATTCTTACTTCAGTCTCTCTTCTCTGGGGTAGATATCGAAAAAGCAAAGTGCTGTTTATGGCCCCATAAGGACAACATGATAAAAGGGAAATTTACAGTTGGCAAAGGCAAATATGTAAATAAGGTTTATAGCTTTCTCCAAACATCAGTATTCTAAACTGTGACAAGACAGACTGTCTGCTAACAGAATGTAATCACAGCCAAAGCTACCTGCCATCAACGTGTTATACTGACAGTATCAATGTGAAGGATCCGAAGATGGAAGTCACATGTCTCCCTGAAAAGCAGAGTACAAATATGAGAAAGAGCACAAATAAATGATATTCCTACCCTCCCTGGATAAAACGTTAACATGACCTTAATGTAAATTAGCACATTACATTGAAGAATTGATAAAAGGCTTTACTTTGGTGCCAGACAGAGTTTGACATGAATCAGCTTAGTATTCCGAAGAAGATAAGGTATAGCTTGCTGGAGCTGGTTGTGGGTGGGAACAAAAGTTACCAAGTCAGATTTATGTTCCCAATGTTGAGAAACTCAGAAATAGGAAGTTCCTCAAATCCATAATAGAACATTTTTTTAAATCACAAACAAATGGACATCTAAGTAGTGCCTTTAAACATTAGTTATAAGTCTTCAGAATAATTTCTTTCTCAAATATTGCTCCATATTCCTCACTAAATTATACAAAGTAAACTCTTTTGCATTAGCTGTGCTTTACAATAATTTTATAATTTATTTTAGATCTGATGTGCATTTAATATTTTCTCCATGGAAACCTCAGAAATCATAATATTTGTAGAAAAAATATCCATTTTTAGGCATATAACTTTCTATGGACCTGTTGCATTGGCTGTGCTAGAAGAAAAAAATCAAAGTTATCAAAAAAAGAAAATTCATAATCTCACTGTAACCCATTTATACCTTAGGATAGAAAAATAAATAGCTGCCAAGGTAGAGATTGATTACTGAGTGTGTTTACTCTCTCAAGGCCTAAGTGAGCCTTTTTTCTTGATGATTTTCCTTAGGTGAATTTTATCTGATTTACTAAATATTGAACAATAAAGTTACAAAATTTATGAGTTGTATTCTGACACACATTTGTGGCTGGGGGCTTTGCATAGTGTTTATGGAACAATCCTGCCCTCAGTAGCTACAAGAGTTTAATGACCATGAAATATGGACACAGACCATACTGTGAACCTCTCCCAGGCCAGAGGAACTGCCCACTTCACGGGGAAGGTAGCTAAATTTACAAAGGAATTTGGGCTGGATAGAGTGGACTCTTGCCAATATTGTTACACAGTGTTGTATTTCCCCTAAAGCCAAGGAATAGTAAATGTACAGCTATAAACATCCCAATCATTGTAAAGGCTGAGGATTCATATTGTTAAAAGTATTGAGTTTGGCTTAAGAGTTGCAGCTCAAAAATGTGTTCATGGAGTCAGCCCCATTATGACCATCTTATTTTCATATGCAGTATGTTTTAATGGAACTGTATCTGTCTCGGGATTCAGAAAGGTCAATTCCAAAAGAGAAGTTACCCTGTTGATGCTATACTACCCTAAATAAAGTAAGCATTCATGTATGGAACATATGTGAATCATACTAGACATACTAGATTCCCATAGAATCTGTGGGAAAGATCACATACTAAATCATGGTGTGTATAATGTTTTAGTTAAGATTCTGACATATAAAGATCTTACCTAATTTTCTCATTTGCTACAACTTAGCTGCAATGCTGAACTATGGCTTATTTAATATCTTCAAAGATCTTTAGAAGCTTTATACAGTTATAACACATACTAGTCTATTTTATGCTATAAACTATATGTAGATCATACACTGCCAACACAAATTTGTGTAATTGCAAGAAGTTTCACCTGTACTATAAAACTACTTATTTTGGACTCTAATTCTCATAGAATTGCTTTTCTTCCCACACCTACATGGCCCTAGCGATTATAAGATTATAGGATAAGTTATGAGAAACAGCTAGTAAGTTGACACAGTAACACCAATTTCTTTGATAACACATCTGTGGTCAGAAGAACTCCCAAAGGGTTCCTGTTTCTGCCCTTTCCCAATACATAGTGCACATATCTTGTATAATCTCATCCCCTTGGTTTAATGGGATTGTGAATAAGAGTGTTAGAGTACACTGTAAGGGAAAATATAAGAATTTTACAGATAAGTTAAAGTCATCACATGATCAGACTATGAATTAGCAAAATAAAGTCTAGGATGGACTAGACATGTCAGGTAAACATTAAGAGAACTGGGTGCTTCTGGCAGGAAGAAACTGCAACATTTAAGTACCTATGTGATCTCAGCAAGGATCTTGCACTGGTCTCCAGTATTTGTAAGTGAACTCTTGTTAGTTCCCAACAGAAGGTCATAGATATTCCTACAATGAGGGAGCTTGGAAAGGGATTATCTGGTTAAATCTCCAGATGAAGGTACATCCAGGAAACTCTTGATTCCATCCTTCTGGGGCCGACAACAAGAAGTCCACCTTTCACACCTACAGAACATTGAGCTAATGATCAAATCTTGTGTTAAGCTGTTGTGCTTTTGGTGAGTCATTATACCACTATGGTAAATTGAGGCAGCACTCAGATCAAGGGAGAAACAAAACAATGCACACACTTGATTTGTTTGCTATTTCAAGTATGTGGCTGTCAATCTTACAATCAATTATTAAAAGACACTTTATTTGTTTTTCAGTAAAATGTTGTACATGATAGATCTATATTTATCTTGCTTTAATTCATTATATTAAGCACCCTGTACTAAAAATATCCTGATTTGCAGATTTTCACTCTTCTGTTTTAGAAGATGAGAAACATGTTACCTTTAGAAATATAACACCAGTAGCACAGACACTAAGAACAACAATCAATAAGTGGGACCTCCAAAAATTGAGATGCTTTTGTAAAGCCAAGGACACAGTCAATAGGACAAAACGACAGCCTTCAGAATGGGAAAAGATTTTTCACCAACCCTACAAATGACAGAAGACTGATCTCTAAAATATATAGAGAACCCAAGAAACTAGAGCCCAAAACCTTGAACAACCCAATCAAAAAATTGGGTTCAGAACTAAAATGGCAATCCTCAGCAGAAGAATTACAAATGGCTGAAAGGCATCTGAAAAAGTGCTCTTCATCTTTAGCCATCAGAGAAATGCAAATCAAAACAACTTTGAGATACCACCTGACACCTGTCAGAATGGCTAAGATAAAAGACACAGATGACAGCCTATGCTGGAGAGGTTGCAGAGCAAGGGGAACACTTCTCCATTGTTGGTGGGAGTGTCAGCTTGTTCAGCCACTCTGGAATGCAGTATGGACATTTCTCAGACAACTGGGAATCCATCTCCCCAAGGATCCAGCAATACCACTACTGGGCATATACCCTAAAGATGTACATTCACACCCCAAAGGCATTAGCTCAATTATGTTCATAGCAACATTATTCATAATAGCAAGAACCTGGAAACAACCTAGATGCCCCTCAACTGAGGAATGGATTAACAAACTGTGGACATCTACATAATGGAGTACTACTGAACAGTAAGAAAAAATGGTATACTAAACTTTGCAGGTAAATGGATGGATTTGGAGAATATCCTCCTGAGCGAGGTATCACAAACCCAGAAACATAAGCAGGGGATGTACTTACTCATTAGTGGACTCTGAACAAAAAAGCAAAAAGGAAAGCATGTCCAAGCTACAAACCACAATCACTGAACAGCTTGGGATCTCAGACACCTTGGACTGGCACCTTGGAGCCCATTCCCTCCAGAGGAACCTGATTCAGTCTTGATGTTGGGGTAATGAAAGCAGAACTGCTGGGCGTGGATGCTGAACTAAACCACATTGGGACCTTGGGATCTCCTGCTCTTGCTGGAGGGGTGATGAAGTGATGAGGAGAAGAGAGAGTGACTGGGATGAGTGGGAGGGGAAAAGGAGTTTGAACAAGGGGATGCATGGATTTAAAAATATGACTTTATTCATAATAAAAAAGGAATTTTCTAGTGCATGTGAGTTTCAGTAACCCAATAAAGCCACATTGACTAAGATCTCCATGTTCTTCTTGTAGGAGTCTCTCTCATATGTATATATACATATATATATGTGTGTGTGTACAAATATATATAGAGAGATACCTATATATATATATGTACACACACACACACACACACATATATATATATATATATATATATATGTCTTTCTGCTACCTGTCCTGTCCAAGCATGAGCATCTCTCACCTAGATTTCACCCTCCTTGCTTCTTTAAAGTCAGATGTGACCATACAGTTGACATTGACCATTAAAATAGGAGCAGAAATCTTAAGAGCCAGTGTGTGCTCAAAGAACCTTCACCTTCCTTGTTCTAACTACCCTGGGTCACAATACAGTACAAGTTACCTGTTGCATTCACCTGTGTTTTAAAGCAAGAAAAGAACAAACAAAGCTTCCAGGTGGCCAGACATGAACCCGCGCCTAGAGTTGGAATTGCCCATTAGCCCACAGTGTCCTCCCCTTAGCCAGAGGGAGATGGTTTGTGTTAGTTTCTACCTTAGTTTGGGTTGTGAATGCTTACTCTGTCTAAAGTGACACTTCTCATTTCATGACAGTTGTCCAGGATACTGAAAAGGCAGATTCATTCTTTTCTGTGATCACCATCAAATTTTTAGGTATTTTTTTCATGCTGTCTTATAAAATATCATTTAGACATTTTTCTCTACTTCATAATTCACAATGAGCTAACTTTGTACATTAGCTCCTAAATCACTTAAGTTTTGAGTAAATATCTCTGCAGGATGGTCATTAAAATTATGACTTGTATATAAATTATTCCTGCTGTTGCATTTATATGTTAATCTCCAAGGAATGTAAAAAATAGCTGTTTACAAAATAAAGAAAGCCCACAGCTCAGAATGATTTTATCAGTGGCTCCAACATACAGAAGCTGGTGACTCTGCTGATTCTGTGAAGTTTTAGGAGAAATTGTTATATCTGCTTCCTTAATAAATAGAGTTTAAGAACATTGATAATAAGTGAGTTTGAAACTTGGAAGGAAAGATATAACTATGTGATCGCACACACACACACTTTTAGCCAGGCAAAAAGCTATCTAAACTCTCCTTTTGTTCCTTTATTATCGATATTTCTGTTAGCTGACTTGTTACAATGTCCTACCAAAAAAAGCTATTTCTCCATTTTACTGTGGGCCATTTCAGGGTAGACACACAACCTTTATATAAGTTAGGTCTTTATATGTAATAATTCATTTGCTTTATATTGTGACTCTATGAGACAGTATAATTACTTTCTAATTGTAGTGATTAGGCACATGATGATTAAGTAACTCATCTAATATCACAAAAGAATGTAAATAGAGCAAAGCTGTATTGTAGCAAGAGACAACAGATTTGATAGCCTTAGTTTTTATCAAACTTGTACGACTGTAATGAAATCACTAAGTTTCTCTTCAATCAAGTTGATTCTCACAATGCCATAGTTTACTATTGTAAGTGAATTCATTAAGGTTAGTCATTGTCCTCTCCATAAATTTTCAAGGTATACAAAGCTACTGGAAGGAGTTACACATCAAACTCCTAATGAGTATTATCTTATTAATTGTTCAGAGTTAGGGGTGGATCTTAACCCCAGCCAAGTTACAGGCAGATAGAGTTGTCTAGGTTTCTAAAAGCCAGGAATTTGTCAAAATGGGAAAGTACTTGTATTACTTTTTTGGCCCCATTGACAAAATAAATCATAGAATCAACTTAATAAAGAATGACTTATTTTGGCTCACAGTTTCTGAGAACACTGCCCACTATGGTAGGATAGGCTGTGTGGTTGTGGTAGCTCTCTTTGTAATGTTGTAACCAAAAGGATGGATATTCACATGTTGGTGGATTTATTAGAAGAAAGGATGGGAAATAGTTCTAGGCTCTACTCCTCAAGGACCACACCCATTTTCTATTTTTTTCAGCTTGTCCCTACCTCCCAAGGTTTCCACAATTTCCTTAACAGTATCAGCAACCAAAGGTCAAGTATTCAAACACATGAGTCTGTGAGGATGTCTCCCATTCAAATAGTAACATCACCAGAGCTAGGTAATGTTTCAGTTAGCTGTCTGTTGCTGTGGTAAAACATTGGTCAAAAGCAACGTATAGGTTACAGTCCATTGTAGATGGAAGCCAGCACAGGAACTGAAGGAAGGAACTAATGCAAAGACTAGAGAGCAATGGTTCTCAATCTGCGGGCTACAACCCTTTGAGGGGGGTCAAACTACCTTCTCACAGAGGTCATCTAAGACCATCAGAAAACACAGATATTACATTGTGATTTATCACAGTGGCAAAATTACAGTTATGAAGTAGTAACAAAGTAATTTTACGGTTCTGGGTCCCCACAACATGAAGTACTATATGAAAGGGACACAGCATAGAACCATGGTCATAGAGGAATACTAATTACTGGTTTGATACCCGGGGATTGTTTAACCTGCTTTCTTATGCAACCCAGTGAGTGACACCTTCTAAAGTGGATTGGTTTCACCCCCACCCACATCAATCATCAGTCAACCATCAATGTTGTGGAGGCAATTCCTCAACTTTGCTTCTCTCTTCCCAGAAAATAATAACTTGTATTAGCCTGACAAAACAACAATAACAGAAAACCCCCCAAACAAAAGTCAAACAATTGGGTTAAAGAGGTGGCTCAGAGGGGAAGAGCACTGACTGTTCTTCCAGAGGTCCTGAGTTCAATTCCTAGCAACCACATGGTGACTCACAACCATCTTTAATGACATCTGGTACCCTCTTCTGTATACCGTATACATAATAAATAAATATTTAAAAACAAACAAAAACCCAAAAGTCAAACAATTAAATAAGAAAAAGAAAACTGAAAGATTCCCAGTACAATTAGACAGACAAATCTATTTATATGAGCATTATTTCAGAAGATTTTAAATATTGGAAGAACCCTTCTAAACATACAAAAACCACATTACCACTGAGTACTTCTTAGCATCCCAGCCACACTTGGCCTTCTGTAGCTTTCCTATTGGCTAAGAGTCAGAGGTCAAGATTTAGGGACTGGGAAAAATGGATGTTTAGCAGGAAGGTAAAAACACTGATGAGAACTAGCAGTTTCATGCCTCTTAGCCCTTTGTTTTGGCATGGTTCCTCATCGAAATTCCCAAATACTACCAATACACTACATAATGTCCTCATTTCCAACAACATTAAAAATTAGTGATAACAACATACTATCAGTTATTAGCTATTACAATCTAGTTTCTCAAATATTATATTTATTGTGTTTATTATTTTTACTTTCATATGAGGAACTGATACTTTAGAAAGGATATCTTTGACAAGGGGAACTGGGATTATTGATTATACATAGATGAATTTAAAGAACATGTTTTGACTTTTGATTTTTGATTGACTGACTGATGATAATTAACATAGTAAACACAGTCTACTAACAGCAAGGAAGAGAAAACAAAACATGACAAGGGAATTGCAGTAGACTCCACAAAAGATTTTCTGCCCTGATGCTCATAGTTTTGCAAGCATCTGCAGAATTTAGTGACCCATATTAGATCTCTGAAGAGGCTAATCCAGAAAACTCACCACCTTGGAAAAGTCCAACAAATAAAGAATTAATTCCATATCTGCACTACTCAGAGTTGTCCTTATAAGAGACACAGATCCCAGGATGTGGTCATTTTTGACCTGGTATGAATACAGTTTAGACCTAACTGTAGTTAGTCTATTTGTGTTAAATGAATTTAGCTTGGTTTCTTGTTTAATGGCTTGTGTATGGATTGGCAAAAACATTTTCCTGACTATTTCTCAGCTCTGTGAACTTAAAAATGCCTCTACATCGAGGACTCTCCCTCACCTCTGAATCTCAGATTAGTACATATTGAAAGGTCAATGTCATGCATGATTCTTTACTTGGGCAAGAATAACTCATTTTACTGTTTTGGGGGTCTTTACACTTTTGACTCTGTAGCTATCTTTAATATCTAGTTATAAATGATGAGATCTGACTTCTGAGAATTTTGGAGAAAGAAGGCAACATATGAGAAAATTAAATGATTTTCTTTGTGAGACCCTGGACAGAGATCATGGAAGGAGTTATAGACCATCTGTGCATTCTGCTGTCAGGAGGCTATTCATAAAAACACTGCTGAGTAGTATTCCATTGTGTAGATGTACCACAGTTTGTTAATCCACTCTTCAGTTGAGGGACATCTAGGTTGTTTCCAGGTTCTTGCTATTACAAATAATGCTGCTATGAACATAGTTGAGCTAATACCTTTGTAGTATGAATGTGCCTCTTTAGGGTATACACTCAGAAGTGGTATTACTGGGTCCTTGGGGAGATTGATTCTCAAATTTCTGAGAAACCGCCATACTGCATTCCAAAGTGGCTGAACAAGCTTATACTCCCACCAACAATGGAGTAGCGTTCCCCTTGATCTGCATCCTCTCCAACATAGGCTGTCATCTGATATCCTAAAATTTGCAGGCAAATGGATGGATTTGGAGAATATCCTCCTGAGAGAGGTATCACAAACTCAGAAAGGTAAGCAGGGGATGTACTCACTCATTAGTGGTCTCTCAACAAACAAACAAGAAAAAAGCCAAGCATGCCCAAGCTGCAAACCACAACTACTGAACATCTTGGGATCAGAAACACCCTGGACTCACCCTTCAGATCCCACTCCAACTATAGGAATACCTGACTCACTCTTGAGGGAGGGGGGACAAAACTGGATTTGCCAGGAGTGGAGACTGAACTAAGCATTATTGGGTCAGTGGGACCATGGGACTGTCTGCTCCCTGCCCAGGGAGGGGATGGGGAATTGTGGAGAAGAAAAAATGACCTGATGTGGCAGGAGGGGGAAGAGACCTTGAGTAAGGATATACAGGGATAGAAAAAAAATTCAGAGGGAAAACTGAACACAAAGTAATTTTATGTGTAGGAAACTTATTTGCATTATCTTCCTTGATAAATCATGCTTATGATTTTTTGTTTTCTTTATAGTTATTGTTAACTTATCAACATTTTAAAATCATTTTACTGTTTTTCTTGATAAATACACAATAAATAAAGAAAAAAACCCACACAACTTAGAGTGGCAGGTATCAGAGAAATCAAGCCAGTGGGTAATTAAATTTAATTAATGCATTATTTTCTTTGCATTGTAGCATTCAAATATAGAAGAAATGTATACTAACTTGTCAGATTCTCTTTCTATCTCCCAAAATAAAAGCAAATAAAAATATGAGAAATAAAGGAGCTAGTTTCTTTGGCTTTAGATTGATCAAGTACCAAGTTCCTTCTTCGTAAAGTGTAAAGAAAGCTACTCCATGAATATGCACTTTAAAGAGCACAAAATTACTTTAAACAGTGGTCTCTGCTTATAAATGAAATTAAAATACACAATAATTTCATCCATGCTAAAGTTCAAATGTAGTTCATCATGTATATTAACAATTTGACCTCTGATTATTGTAAATTATATTCATTTTTTTCTTTTCTTGGCTGTCATCTTAATATGTACATAAAAACAAATTCTGGCTAAGATGATCTTTCTTTAAGTCTTGGCTGAAAGGGTTAACTGACTGCAAAAGTCAAGACACAACTGGATTTTTATTTTTTCTGTAATATCTTTTCATGAATGACTAATGCATCCTCAAATATTTTTCACTTTCTCTCAGTCACAGTGTAACATCTTCCATACGAGAAGTTAGCAAAGGACTGAGTGATATCAACAATAGCAGTAAACGGTTCCTGCAACTGCATGTTCAAAGCCACACATTACTAATATTCTAGCTACTATGTTTACTGTGTTCAGGTTACAACTTGAGGTCTATTTGTTCAAAATGGATATTAAATTTGGGGGTCATATATATAATTTCTCTTTTTAAAAAATGAATCACAGACTATCTATATGTATATATGGTTATGTTACAATTATCAGTAGATGGCACCAACACCATGGCAGAGGAAGGTGTAATAAAGGAATGTGAAGGACTTGAAGCCTAGAGTTTTGACCTGAAAAGTGATGACTGCTTAGGTCTGCCTGCAGAAAGTAGCTTCAGGTGTAGAAAAGGCCACTCAGGAACCTGTTGCCTTACAAGAGGAAAAATTCACTTCACTGTCCACTTGGAGATTGCTGAGAAATTCTTAGCATCCCAGCCCATACTCCATTTCCATTTGGCCTTCTGTAGCTTTCCTATTGGCTGAGAGTCAGAGGTCAAGACTCAGGGATTGGGAAAAATGGATGGATGGTTAGCAGGCAGGTGAAAATACTGGTGGGAACCAGTAGTTTTGTGTCTCTTCACCCTTAGATTTGACATTGTTCCACATTGAAATTCCCAAAATTTCTAATACACTTGTACTTTCTCCCTGAATCATGTCACTGAAGTGGAAATCCAAGTCACTCCAAAACTCCTAGCTTTCTACTACAGATTCTTTATGTAACAACTACTCATACAATCAAGATCCATACCAATGTGCATTCATCAGACAAGAACACTCCAAGAGAGCATGAGTTCCATCCTTCCATTTGCAATGAAAATATTGGAGAGAAGGGTTATATCTATAGAAATCATCAAAGTCAGTTCCCCAAAATTCTCCAAACTGGCTTAAAAACATTTCATAGCTATCACTGTCTTCTAAATCTTTGACCCAAAATAGACTCCTACTACAAACACCACAGCTGCAGACATCAGCAACTTGTAGAAAGTTAAAATCTACACTGTCGGGGAGCAAAATTGCCCTCTGGTCACCAGCTGATGGGCTCACACCCCTAACTCCCTCTTCCTACAGCAATCAACCCCAGGATGATTATGTCTGCTGATGTGTTTCATCTCCCAAGGAACTCTTTAGGTCTTCTTAGAAAGTTCTTGTTGCTCTATCTGTTGGAAGTGCTTCTGAGAGGGCTTAGCTAATTGCTTGCTAGCCAGAAAGCAATGATAGGCCTGAAATTGGAGCAAGCCATCAATGTTGATAAATTGGCTCTGAACTCAAACCACACTGCCTTCAGGAACTCATAAGGGCCACAATCTGTCACAGTGTAGATGGCTTAGATAAGGTACCAGTTCCAAACAGAAGTTGAGTGTCAAAATTTAAGCCAGTGTCTGCAAGCTTTAGATTGTCATCCTTGGTTTTTGTAGATGACACATCTGATGCAGATGGTGCTGTACATAGAGCAAGTCTGGATGCTGATGTATGACTTCAAGTTCAACCCACACTGCATGCTCCTTAGGTTTCTCTTCAGCTTGCAGCTGCATCCACTATTCACAGAACTATCAAACTATCAAATTCTTATCTTCTTGCTCCTTCAAATAAGCAATGTATGCTCTTATGAAATCCTTCTCAGAGGTGACACTGGCTTTCCTGGTGGATGTTTGTAGCAGGGTTTAATTGACACATGTTGGTTGAGGAGGTTCACAAATAAGCTGCGAGGTATGAGGCAAACTTCTGCCTTGCAGTAATTATCACTATGGTACTTAGAGGCACTGTTTTTCTAGGCATTGTTGACTAGTTAATTGACAGCCATGTAACTGCAAGCTTATAACTCCCAAAGGCTCCCACTGTAAATAAATCAAATTTTCAATGGAAGCAAAGTTCACTTCTTGTGACTTCACAGACTTAAATGTTTTATTATCCCTCCAGCTTCTGTTCCCTACCACTTTGTTTCTTAATGCACAGCATATGATTGTGGCTCTCCCTTGTCCCAATCTCATGTTTGCAATTGCTGCTAAAGAGGAAAAACAATAATGGTCTCTTTATAGATCATCTGCACTTATTTCCTGCACCTGGGTTACTCTCAATAATATCAGCAAATAAATGTACTTCATGACACCTAATAAAATGATAATAAGCCTTAGATTTTATTTATTTGTTGGTATAACCTTTACTTTGTACCTCGGAACCCCTAGATTCTGACACAGTTCTTCTAAAAGAGCACTTATTAGTTACTGAGTGCATTTATCTAGATCAAAATTTCACTGGCTCACCAGTTGTAAGTTTATGGATCTGTTTATAATAATTACATACAAAATTTTGCGGGAACTGCTGCACTTGAGAATTCACTAGTGGGCACCTGAGTACTGAATTATTAGGACTATGAAGACACAGAAGATCACTTCTTGTAGAAAGAGATTGTGTTGCTATATTTGAACATCTATTCAATTTGATTAAGTGATTCCCAGAATGTTTATAAAATATTATTTCTCGTTGTGTCAGAGAAGAAATTTCTAGAAGATACTAACATTCGTACCAGTGACCCTGTAAGGACAGTCTAGCCTCACTCACTGCAGGTAGGCACTGCCCAAACCTATGGAGTCAGATGGGCGACCCAATGATGCCAAACATGAATATGACCATTCTCCCTTCCAATTTCATTTGTTGTCGCTATTAAGACACTGGCTTCTCAAGTTTTTGACCTTCAGGGCTAGTGTTAGAAGACAGTCAGTTTTCACACTTTCGAGAGCAACACCTCTGCTCCCTGCTTCTTAGACATTCTGAATTGCACAGAGCCATACTCCCCACTTCCCTGGTTCTCCAGCTTTCAAATGGTCTGTCATGAGAATTCTCAGCTCTACATCCCTGGAGCTAATTCCTACGCAAATTATTCCCCTTTCTGGTAGGATTTCACTTGAGAATATCACTTAAGATAAGTTCTAATGCTGCCCAGATCTGAAAAAAGTGTTACCGTATAAACTATATTCAATATATGCATCTTTTGATTTTAACGTAAATCACATACTAAAAATTCTCAAATTATCAAACCACCAAATGGTAAAATATGATGACTATAGACAGCTCTATTTATTTTATTTTGTGTCTATAGGGGAGTAGAAGAATGTATTGGACCCCCTTGAACAAAAGTTAGACACAGCTTTGAGTTGTATGATATGGGTTCTTGGAACCAAACCTGGGTCCTCTGCAAACAGCAAGTGATTTTTAATATTTGAGTCATTTACCCAGCCATGGCATCTCTTCATTTCTACTGATGCTATTAAGTCTAAATAGTAATCCCTTCCCTCCTTCTTACACTTCTCTCCCCTCCCTCCCTTTCTCTCTTTCAAATGTATTCCAATAACTGTGAAACTGATATAGGCAAAGAGATTCTTCATTAAGATAGTTATTACAAATACTGACATCATTTCTGCCCCAATTTTCTCACTTAAAGTTCCTGCTATTTGTGGGTACTACAATGACTCTCTCAAAGGGAGATATATTAATCCCTAGTAGACACTGAAATATCTCCTGCAGGCAGAATTTTCAAAGGGTTCACATTCTTAAGTCTTTCTTAGTTTCACAACCACTATGAACACAATCAACTAACATATTTTGTTCATATGGTACCTTCTGACCTATGGAATTAATATTTTAGACTAGGAAAATTTCTCACTAAGTAATAGTAGAAATTTTTCTGGTATATAATGTACTTGGTGTTGCTGGGAGTTGCAATATTGGATGTTTGATGTACCCATTCTATTTTCCTTTCCTCTGAAATAAGTCATTTTCCTTCTAAATGGAATCATGAAAATACTTAATAAAAATGGAAATACATCTAAAGGTACATGGTTATAACTAAAGGATTGATGTAGAGGAAGTTTTATGGGGGGCAGAGAATAGCAGCTGAAGGAGTTGTTGGGGTCCTCATTAAGTGATAGTAGGCTTCATGGCATCTTTCTTTTGAAAAAATACTTAGCTGTAGTCAGAATTCTTTTTGTAAATTTTATCTGGGATTAATGTGACTTTCTCTGGTGGATCTCTTATAACCAGTCACAAATCAATCAGAGCACAATGTAGAACAGCTTCTTAGAAAATAAAGCTTGTGAATAATTTTAAGGCATAATTTTTTGCACATCAGTTCTAGTAAGTATTTGAAACAGAGGCTTAAAGTCAACTACTCTGAAAATAGGGAAAGAGTTTATTATTATGCTTAACTTTTTTATAAGAGACACGGAGTCATCAGCCTGAGATCATACTTGTTCAATGGCAAGCTTTAAATTCTACATCAGGTTCTTATCTCCAGAAAGGTAAATAAAAATGTTTTCTTGCTAAGGGAAACTAAAGCCATAAGTTTTACTTTCTTATCCAGTTTATTATGTTACCATCTACTTTAAACTTTTACCCCTTTCTAATCTTGTTTGTCTGATAGTAAGGGCAAGAAGTGGGACCTGTCTCTATTTGGGTGTATTCGCCAAAACCTGATGGAGATCAGATGACTGCCATATCAACAGAGAGCCAACATCTGACTGCCTTTTAGTCTCCTATGTAGGTTAAATGATATGTCCTAACCTTATAGTAGTTGAAAATAACCATGAAATAACTAAAAAAAAAATAAACAAAACAGACTCTGAGGAAATGTCTCAGTGAGTAAAATATTTGGTGTGCAATTGTAAGGACCTGATTCTGGATGTAAAGAGTCTACATCATGCCAGATGTGGCAGCACATATCCACAATTTCAGTGTTATTGCTGAGTTGTAGGAAGAGACAGGAGAATTCTAGAAGGCTCCTCTGACAGCTACCCTGGTAGTTGGTCAGTGAAAATAAGAAACTCTGTTTCTTTGAGACTGTGCTACGGTATAACTGCTCACATTTCCACAAACACAGAGGGGAGGAAGGGATAGTGTGGGAAGAGTTAGCATCTAAATTTATATATATATGTATATATATATATACATATACATATACATATACATATATTCTTGCTGAAGTTGGAGTATTCCTCACATTCATTAGCCTATCCCTACACCTCAATTATCTTAGTCTATACCTATTAATGTTTTTAATTTTTGTTTTTTATTTTTATAGAATAAAGTCTTATTTTTTATCCATGTATTCCTTTTTCCAGATCCCTTACCCCTCTTGACCCCTCCTAGTCAGACTTCAGCCTCCCTCCTCCCCAGCTTTCATCCCCTCCCCAGAAAGGGCAAGAGGTTCAGGGTGAATTAGCTCAGCATTCACTCCAGGAAAGTCTGATTTCCTCATCCTAATATCAAGACTGGGTTAGGTTTGCCCTGGAGGAAATGGGCTCTAAGGTGCTAGTCTATTCACAGAAACACAGTCTGAACCCCCCCCCTTGAGGCTCTGCATATTGCCTATGCCAGTGGACACTTGCCTACCCTTAGAGGGTTTAGTTCCTTTTCTAGAAGGTTCCCAAGTGGCTGTTCTTGATTCAGTGAGCTCCCCAGAGCTCTAGTCAGCCATCACTGTAAGAATTTTTCTCATAGTCCCTATCCCCTTGCTCATATAGAATCTCCTTTCCCACTATCAGCTGGACCAGGGACTCAGCCCAGTGCTCAGCATGTATCCCTGCCTCTACTTCTATTCATTGTTGGATATAAGTTCTGTGATGGCACTTAGGGTGATTATCCTTTGATTATAGGGGAAGTCCTGTTTAGCCAACACCTTTGCTATTATAAGTGGCAGTATTTGAATGCATTATCAAACATAAGAAATATAATGAAGAAGTTGATTTGTGAATTGATCACTCATTTTCTCAGTCAAGAATAAGCTTTCCTTTACTGCTTAATGGTGCCTATGGCTCCTTTACTTGTTAGATTTGTGATTCTAAGGAAGAAATAAAAGGAGCCATTTAGGTATTGTCTGTACAATGCAACTCCATCTACAAACTAAGGTTGTTCTTAAGCTTCTGTCTTCTCTGTAGACTGCCCTTTGCTGGTAGCATGATCTATTATCATCATGGTTTCAATTGGCTTTTAGAAAAGTCACAGCTGAGGGAAATTATGGCAATCCAGTTAATTATTGCAAAGTATACTTGCATAAAGTTTGACACTTAGAACTTCATCCACTGAATTATATAAAATACCACTTTATTACATGAATTCTAGTTTGGTCCTTAATGAAAATCCAGAGGCAGATATTGCAGAAAAGCTGGAATATCAGAGAGAGGAAACAGACAACAGTCAATTCTTACCCAGTCAACTTATTAGGCTGAATAGGGTAAATGCTAGCTTCAAGAGTTCTCTGTCTGGCTGGTCACTCCTACATAATGTCTGAATCTCAGCCTATGCTTGGCAAATATCTTCTTCTCCCAGTTGTTTCATTTTCAGGTTCAACTTTGTTTCATAATTCTAGCATTAGGATTAGGTGTGGGTTACTGTTTGGTTGTTTACCTAATAAGGTATATAATAACTATTTGGTTATTAAGCCTTGAACTCATAGAAATACAGAAAGATCTCTGTCTTTTGAACGATGAGATTAAAAGTGTGGGTCAACACTTGGTCATTCCCTGTGATAGGATTAAAGGCATGAGTCACCACTCTCTGACCCTCATGGCTTGACTGATATTCTCTGATATTCCAGGATGATTTTGTTAAATATAAACTACATTACCATACTTCTTCTTTATCTTGATGGCATCTATAGATTGAGAAGTCTACCTGCCTTTCAATGAAGAAAGATAATGACACTGTATAATCATAGTGTATTCCATTTGAAAAGTGATTTTGGTCACATTGCTCTTCACAATGAAGTTAAATGCCTGGACACTTGAATTCCACCTAAACTTTTAGAATAGAAATTCTGGATGAGTATCTAGGAATCAGAATTACATATTTAATAACTTGGATGATTTTTCCCAATGTACTAATCTCCTTTCAATAAGCAACAAAAAGCATATACTTGTCTATTAAAGAGGACCTGTAAAGCTCTTCAAATATGCAAAAAGTGTCTAAAGATAATGAGCATGATAGAAATGATAGCTTTCTGTTAATGGTAATAATAGAGGTTCTTATATAATTTTATAAAATACCTATTTATATTTTAAAAAGCAAAATTCTTCAGTGTTGGAAAGAAAGCTCTGTAGATAGGAGCTCTTGTAGTTTTTGCAGAGGACTGAGGTTTAGCTCACCATACTCACATGAATGCTCATAACCATTTGAAACTGCAATTTCAGGGTTTCCCACAGTCTCTTCTGACCTCTGCAGGCACATACTACACACACACACACACACACACACACACACACACACACACACACACTCCCTCATGGTACACATATAGCACAGAAATAAATGTCTAAAATACATCACAAAAAAATCTGTAAGAACTCTGAAGAGCTTCTGCGTATTTATGGTTATATCTGTCAATATGTTTATATTAGGAATTCAAATTGAGAAATTTAAACAATTACATACATTTGTTGGTGATTATAGTCATTAATATTAACAACAATGACATTCTTTGATGATAGTGACAACATTTTCTGAAATTAAAAGTGATAAATATGGTACCATTTCACATTTTTGCAAATGCCTTCACTGTGGACTTAGTAGAAAATATGCTGGATGTTTTTTAAACATCCTTTTGTACTTAGCTTGGTGCAGAGTCACAGGACATGTGACTTTTGTACATTCCCAGTCCAACCATGAGAGAAAAAAGGAGTAAAAATGTCTAATAGTATTTCAGAACTCTAATAAATACAATTTGATCTTCTGAGACTACAAAAGAGCTCCCTGAGGCAAAATCTGAAAGTTAATATTTATAGTTATCTTGAATAGATTATTAATCATCTAGGAAAAAAAACTATCCTTGGGCACATCTCCAGAAAGGTCTAAGGTGGTGAAGCTCACACTAAAAATAGATGTCTTGGGTCTCAAATGTAGTGAAAAGGAGAACTTGGTAGAACACCAGAACCATGTCTTGAATGTGGTTTCAATGTGATGAGAGGCCCGATGTCATCATGCTTTGTCTACTATGGTAGATTGAATCCCCTCAGATAAACTTTCTTCTGCAGTTGCTTCTTGTTGTGTATTCGAACACAGCCACAGAAAACTAATCAATATAGAGACAAGTACTAAGAAGTAGGGCCATTGTTGTGATAAACATGGCCATGTGGTTCTTAGGCTTTTGGAACTAGATCATAGTGAAGAATATGGAAGGTTTTGTGTTTCTTGTGTATAAAAAGAAACCCTACTATATGAAAATGAAGCCTAATGATCCCTCCAGGTGGCAGTTTAGAAGACCTGACTGGTAAGGGAAATGGCAACAGTGGAGGGCTAGCTCATAAGATTTCAGAGAGAAAAGATCCCCATCAGAAATGGGCTACAGGCCAGTGTTGTTTTATTCCAGAGAAGAATCTAGCTTTACTCCTCCCTTGTCCTGAGAATGAGAACATATTTGATGGACTGACTGATCTGCTTAGTAGAGGAATTTACTAACTCGGAGAATTCAGACTATTTTATGTTTACTTCTCACTGCCCTTATACAAGTCTATAGTTTACAGAGCAACACATATAGATCATAAAAAGCAATGTAGAGTCCAGGAAGCTAAAGAGTAGAAGCTCAATGCTATAGCAAGAAAAGTTGAGAGAGCAACTTTAATTGTTGATGAGAATAACACCATGGAAGGAAGCATAGTCTGCATAGGACAACAAGGAAAGTCTCCTGAGAACACAGGTGTACTCGTGGAAGTCTCCAACTTATGAAAATGAAAATTCACTGAGAATCACAGTGGTTGCCTATTCAAGAATCTAGTAAAATGTCTCCCCAGGGGTCAGTCTGGAAGGTACATACAGGCCAGTGCAACTGTGGTCTAACAAAGTCAAGTTGTATCTCAAAATGGCAGAGAACATGGCAGCTTCATTCATATTGCACTAGGTTTCCAGAAAATTCAAGAAAGAGTCATTGGGATTTACTTCAAGATTCCAGAAGGCTGCTGAGGTCAGGTAATATATGGTTAAGTTGAAATTTCTCCAAGGATTTTTCTGAGAAGTAACTGAGTAAAGCTAAGAAGGTAAAGCATAAGTTGTAGGGACACCATAAATATTCAAGGTAAATTTAATCTCTGCCACTTTATATATTTACAGCATATAACTTAATGGCCTTTGCTGTGGTTGTTTATTATTATTATTTATTATTATTATTATTATTATTATTATTGTTAGCAGAGTCTCATAGTGAAAATTCTGACCTCCATTCTTAGAAGAAAATTTGGATTTTTGAACAGTGCCAGTATCAAAGCTGTTAAAATTTTTGAGGACTTTTATAGTTGGACTGAATAGGTTTTTGCATTATGAGATAAATATAAAAGTTTAGGAAACAACACTAGTTGACACTGATAAAATTGAGATGATTAGCATTCACTGTCATCCTGAGTAGGTTTAGAATAATCTAGTCAACACACTTCCAGGCATGTCCATCAGTGGAGGCATTTTCAGAGAGATTTAACAAATTAGGATGAACCACCTTAAATGTGCCAGGGCTACCACTGGCTGGTATCCAAGACCTATTAAAAGTCAGAAAGTGTGAAATACCTAAATACATCCTTGTTTTTGTTTGTCTGTTTATGGATAAAATGCAACCATTCACTCCATGCTTCTGTTGTTATGACTTTCTCACTATGATAAGCTATTATCCCTCCAACAATAAGCCAAATTCTTTTCTTCCCTTATATTACTTCTTGGCAGATCTTTGGTGAGAGCGACAAGAGAATCAAGATAATATATGTAGCTTGGGAACTCGGAGCACCTACTAAACTAGCAGTATTCCAAGATAATTTAGCTGATCTCTGTTTGTGTTTTGAGTCAAGATCTTACTGTGATAAGCTCAGGGCTCTCCTAGAATTTGCAGTTCTCTTGTTTCTGTATCCTGGGTGCTAGGATTACAGGGTTATGCCACATATTTGACATGAACACATTTTACTCTTTCACTCTCTTGACCACCTTGGGAGAAACAAACTATTATGATAATTTTTCATTTCTCAATTGAACAAACAGAGGTGGAGAAGAATGGTACTCATGCAAACTCAATGTAATTTTTGGCTTTAAGCAGTATTTTTTTCATAGAATCTTTGCCTGTATCTTCATCCTAGCTAGCCTCTAGGTTAAGAAATTGGAGAGCAGGATTATTCCCAGGGCATTTAAAGAAGACCTCAGCCAATTAGTAAAGTCTTGAGAGATGGCCTTATAACTGAAGATCTCATCTGTCTGTACCCTGCCATGAGTGTCCTTGGCCATTATTCAATTCAGTTTGCTCAGTAAGAGAGTGGTGGAAAGGCCCTTTGACAGAGCCAGATCATGAACCTTGAAGAAAATGAGTTGCAAATCTGGGAATCAAACAGGAAAAGGGCTAGCCATTATTTGTCTCTTGCCCAGACAAGAAGTATTAGTGTTTGCCACATTTTAGTAAAGATCCTTCTTAGAAAAGTGAAGGCCTCCACTGGAATAGCCCATACAAAAGTATGGATTGTATCAGTGGGGTTTCAACACCCGAACTATTGGTCAAGGGTTTAAAGAGCTATCTTTATAAAACAATTGAGAATTTCTAAAAGGTTTTCAGTAGGAAAACAAGCTTTATTAAAAATGTAGCAGAAGTATATGATTGTAATAGTTTTTAGACATTCTCTGTCACTTTAACGACATAGAATTTAATTTCTCAGAGACTGGCCAAACTGGAGTTGTATATTTTTATTTAAATAATATTTTTCTAATCCCACATTAGTTTAAATTTGTTTTCTAGACCCACACTTATATTAACAGTTTTAAGCTAAGTAATATTAGTAGCATTAAGTTAGTATATTAGGAGTTAAGATTTTAGGTAAACTTTTTTTGGTACCTAGTATTTCATCAGACTGCTTATTCTGTCAAATCAACAAGGAAGAATGAGAGAACACACACACACACACACATACATACACACACACACACACACACACACACACACACACATACACACAAATGTAGTTTCTTAAAGTTTAAAAAATCACCAGGAGGTATAGCCCCAACTGCTAGTGATATATAGAGAGGGCACTGGCAGTGAAGAAGTTAAACATTTTCTGATTTCTCTCACATCTTAACCAAAGAATCATTCAGATCTCTAAGCTGTTTCTAATTAGGTGTTAATGACCTCGAGTTGTGTGAGTTTACCATGTTCTGTACCTCATTTGATATCCCCCCCTGGGCTAAAACAATACCGTAAGGACTAAAATGAAGATAAAATACACCTTCATGTCCCCCATGGCTATTGGATCAGAGATATATAAATACAGAGAAGTCCAGAGGGAAAGATTATTATTAACATTAGTTCCATGACCTATGTGAACCCAGAAATGAAAGTAATTATAGAGCTCTAGTGCGCTGGGTGAGGGAGCCTTCATCTGCAGAAACTGTGAATGAAACAGACATGAAGAGTACCCCAGAACTTCAGGGGCTGGAGATTTGGGGTCTAATGGGCACTCTGAACAGAAGGATTATTAAAAAAAATAGGGTCCCTGAAGGAGGCTTGAGAAAAATAATTTTTATCTTGGGTAAGAAGCCATTGTTGTTTTCAACATTCATAGAAATAAGTAAATAAAAATAACCATAAATATTCATACAAACATACACACACACATATTAAGTGCTTAACAGCAAATTGCCATCACTGTCTGCGAATTTTTCTAAGTGATCCTATACAAAATTTGGAGTGAATTCCAAATGATGAAGTTTATCCTTTAATTTGTGAGCCCAAAAATAGCTATGTCTACATACCTGTGTGCAGCATGCTGCTGCTTTCCATCTAGAAATGAGTGACAATGATATATTTAGTTTTGAGTAATCTTTGGTGCAACATTTTATTTATTTGTATTTTAAAGTTTGTACTCATTATAACTCTATAATTGGCAATGCCTCACACTGAGGACTCATTTGTTTGTAAAAAAAAAAAAAATAAATAAACAACTCAACAGATTTTAGCCAAGAATTAAGAAGAAAAAGAGTTACCAAACAGAGCTTCAAGTGTTATAAAACAAGATGGATTACTTTGAAGGGCTGTTAAATCCATAAATTTTGACTAGACTAAAGTAAAGTGACCTGGGTATCACTGAAAGAGGGGTTAAATTAAAAAAAGAAAGGGTGGAAATGGGAGGCCAACAATATGTCATTACAGGATATTGACTGACTGGTAAACTCACCATGATTAAAATGAAGTAATTCACTTTGAACTAACTCTAGTTGACACCTCTAATGTGCCTAAGGATCGTCTGTGGCAAGCCCAGAGGAAATTTTTTGTGCTTCAGTTAGCAATAAAGCTTAGAAATCATTATTCTTTTAAAGATGAACATAGATAAAAGAAGAAACTAGAAATATTTGGCCACTAATATTATTCAGTCAGCCTACACATAGTTTAGCCACTTCACTTAAACACCAGTGAGATTTCTATGGGTATGCATATGTAAATACCACAAAATCTTCACATACCCCATCTATCAATAGATTTAGATTATTAACATGACAGGACATGTTGCTTAGCATGTATCTGGAATGTAATCAATAGTAATAAAAGCATTTTTTCTAACTTGAGAGACCTATATACTTAGCTAAGGTCATTAGTAACTAAAATCAGAGACAAATTGGCTTTTTGATCTGCTCAAGTGGACTATCCACATGGCAATATATCTCATTTTGTTTTGTGTTGAAAAACCAATCTGTTAAGAGCAGATGTTTGGCTATTTTGGAGGGTGGGGGAATGGTGTATAATTAAGGAGTCCTGATGATGATCCTGTACTTCTTGCTTTTCTCAAATAATCATGCAATTCTCATTTTGATACCAAGATTTTATGTCTCCCTATTAGAGAAACTTTAGGATAATAAAACAAAAAAAGAAAGCCCAAACGTGCTAAATTATATCCTTCCTTTCTTCCTGTACCACCTTCCCCACACTACATTTAATTATAAGGTCATTTTACTGCCCATTTCTACAGGTTAATCAGCTGCTCATCACTCATTTCTACTATTTCATTTGCAGAAATGAATCATGTCCCATACTTTGGTATATAAACGCCTTTCTTTTTGGTGCACGTATGCCATAGTGTAACAGACAGCAGACCGAGGCACATGAAACTAGGTTACCAAGCTTCAGTATAACTGCACTAGGTTGACGAAGCTCTACAAAGCTCGGGATTAAAATTCAGTCACGCATGCAAAAAATGTAATAAATGAATGAAAATGTATGTTATGGGTCATTTCTGCTTCAATAGCACCTCTGTGCTGCGGAATCCAAATAGCAACAGCCATCTTATACACGCCTCACAAATGAAATAACATTAGGTTTCCAGGGACCTAATGACACACAGCTAACACAGAATGAGGACCGTGCCCATGGATTTATTTCATGCAAACATACAGGGCGTGAAGAGACAACTTATCAGTCAAAAGAAGAGACTCCATTTAAAGCTGTTGCAACATTGATGTGGTTCGTCTCCATTTTTCAGCTAAATAGAGGTTTTCTTTTTTACTTCACATAAAGTCTTCAACTTGCTCAAGCTTTCTAATAAATTGCAAACTCTGTAACAATATATCTTCTATTATGCCGCTTGTTACTCTACTAAGACAGGAAATTAAAGCAATAAAACACTTTCAGAACGATAGGGTACACTCAGGCAGTCATTTTTCTTACGTTCCAGTATTATTCTTCAAAGGTCCTTTTATGATACTAATATTAAATTCTTTGAAGTTGGAAGAATCTGTTGAAAGTGTTGAATTTCTAAAATATAGCGCTCAGATATTGCATCTACTCATGCATTTATTAAAGCTGAACATGCGATAGAAAATTTTAAAACACAAAATACAATACAGCTAAATAATACATGACTGGCTATATTTCACACACGCATTAGAGAGTCCATTGTGTGGAAATTTGATTTAATACTCAGGAAAGTCTATTTTGTTGCTTCTCACCTTCTGTGACTAAATGTACAACACATGTGGCCATTCATTTAAAAGGCTAGTACACTGCAAAACAGAGCTCTCGAACCGAACACCATAATGGTCACTTATGCAGCATGCTCACATAAAGGAAATTGAATCAGGCTTACAAGGCAGTGCATTCTTTATTAACCTCCTAGAAAAAGGTCAGACAACCGTTCTCTTAATGGCAGGAACACTGTGAAAAACAGACTAAAAGAGAAATGCAAAAAAGGCAATAGATCCCAGGCAGGATATTAAACAATTGTATTAAAAAGCTTATAGCAGGAGGTGGGAAAGTGCCCTTGTCATTGACTGTTATGAAAAAAAGAAGTCTCTTATTTTCTTTTCAGCCATAAACATTGCTGTCCAACTTTGTGATGAAAGAATAAAGAAAAGAACAAATGAGCAAGTGGAAAACCACTGCAAGTGTACAAATAGAGGGTTGCTCATCAAACTGGGTCTTTTCTTTCCCAGCTTTCCTTTTTCCTTTACTGAGCATCCTCTCTACATTCTCCCCAAGAAGAATTTGCAGATTTGCAAAAAACAAAAACAAAAAACCATGATCATTCCCTCTCCTAAGATTTAGTAGCAAAAGCCCGTTTTTTCATCAGAGGAAACTGCAGAGCTGCTTGCTCCAAGCAGGAATCCTGTTCTTTGGAAACCCCCAAATGGTTGATCTCTTTCTCGGTGTGTCATTTTAAACAACCACTATTTAGCAGGTGTGAATGTTCCAATTAAATAGCAAGTGCTTTTTGAGGCGATCCTAAGAGCCTTCATCATGCCAGGCTCCATCCCAACCCAACCCACTAGCTTTCCTCGCTCAGCTGATTAGGGTCACCACTTTAAAATTAGAAAACGAAGTCCTTGAACCCCTTGTCGCAGCTATAGCCACACTTGCTAACATTAAAGGCTCTTCCACACTCCAAAGGGAAGTCAAACTGAGCTTGCAACTGTCGCTAATTTACTGCGCTTCTTTACCAATTTCTATTTCTGTCTCACGAAAAGAAATCTTTTTGATATTTTCTGAAACATTGTCCTGAATTTTCCATAATAAAATTAACCAGTCCAATCTGAGGTATTCGTTTGCAATAACTTATGTTTTCCTTCTTATCTGACACAGTTTCTCTCTGTTGGAGTTCCAAAGCAATCAACTACCTGGGGATACTTTTCCCCAGAGACCTTTCTTAGCGCACTATATCAATTAACACAAAAGCAATCTTGGACCCCCTCCAATACATGGCACTACCATCTGGTCTCGCTGGAACCTCATGGAGAGGGGCAGATTTCAATTTGTCAAAACAATGCAAATTCCCCAAATTATTTCCAAATTATGCATGTGTGCTTTTTTTGTTGTGCTCATTCATCTCATAAAAAGGTACTTTGTAAATGTCTCTTAATGGATTCTCCAGCTGCATCCCCCTTCCCATTAAAACTCTCTTACTCTTCTTTCTTACTTAAAAATTGAGGGTTTGAAAGGTTAATATTTACTTATAAAATGCAAGTGTTTAGAATACCCATGGGTAATAAATGATTAGGTGTTTTACTTTCCATGAATCCATATGCCCTAGTAATTATAGGAACACAAGTATGGGAAAGTAAAACAATGAATATTATTATATGAAAGATATCAAGAAGATACTTGAATGAAAGAAGATTATTCCTGATAGAATATAAGCAATTGGCTTGAAAGTATGAATAAATTAAATAATTTCTACCCAGTATAATAAATTGATTTGGCAGAATATCTTAGCTTGGAAAATTCTGACATGTGAAGAGACCTCTGGCTACACTGACCACTTCAATAGCCCCTGCCATGTGTGGCTATTAAATATTAAGTGTAAAATAATAAATACTCATTGGTTGGATTTCAGGTAACTAGTAGTCACACATGGTCAGTGCCTATCATAACAAACTGTCCAGATAAAGAGTATCTCCCTCATTGCAGAGATTTCTATTGGATATTGTGAACACAAATGAATCTGAAAAGTGTAGCAGAAGTATTCTTGGTTTAAAAGAAAGAAAATGTCCATTGAAATAGTCATCAATATACAATTCTGACTGCTCACTTGCTGAAAGAAGGTCTTCTCTACTGCAGGAAATGTCATTGAAAGATAAAGGAATATTTTTATTCACTCAAGTTTATGAATCTGAATAAATTAATTTTATCACTCTTCATTTCTGTTCTTGATGCCTGGGAATGGCCTTTGGCTGACACACTTGAGATATTTGAACTATCAAGTAAGAAGAATAGGCTAAAACTGGTCTTCCCTGGAGATCCCAATGTTCAGGTCTCATCAGGGATCACAGTACTCCTATGTGTGAATGCTCAAAAACAAGAAGCTGTCCCCCTCCGCCTCCCCTGCCTATTCTAGAAACATGGAGATTGAGGCATATGGAAACAGTCAGTCTTATTGTTCAAAAAAGAACAAATGATCACAGCGGTAACAGCTAAAACAGACAGAAAGATCAGGTCCTGTGGATGAGATAAAATGTTCCATTTATGTACAAAACAAGATATTTACCTAATTAACACAATTTCTCATATTTCTGTATGTACTACAACATTCTCTCTCATCAATAGGTAAAAAACCACTAAGATGTATGCACAACAAATACTTCACACTTCACAGATTATAACATTTGCTAGATTTCATATCATGTATATTCCAGAACATTCCTAGCCAATGGAAGGATTTTTCAAAGGCTCTGGATAGGAACAAACTTGGCAAATTGAAAAAACAAAGGCAGGAATGTCATGGAAAGTGATAAACAGGAATGGTCCTCAGGCTGGCTTGTTGCTTCTACAGAATACTTCAGTATCTGCCTACACCTGTCCTAAATATCGTCCAGGTTCAACTCTGCATCATAATTCTAGAGTTAGGATTAAACATGTGAGCTACTACTGTTTGGTTATTAGATCTCGAACTCACAGAAACACAGAAAGATATCTGTCTCTGAGTTTATGGGATTAAAAGCATAGGTCACCACTGGTTATTCCCTTGCTGATATTAAAGGTGTGAGTTACCACTCTCTGACCCTCCTGACTTGACTGTGGGTGAATCTGTTCTCTGATATTCCAGGCTGATTTTATTAAATATAAAATATATCACCACAGGTTGGAGTGGCACAGCAAGAGACAAGAAATTTGATTTGGAGGTTATATTATAGGCAATGGGAAAACATTAAATGCTACCATTTTGTCTTGTGACATCTATTTGCCTATTATCAGTTGGATATAGCTGGAAATATGTTGATCTCTGAAGAAACCAGAGGTAGTAGATTTGGGTGGACTGGACCATAATGGTAAAAGGAGGAAACAGGACAATGTACGGTGTAAATTGAAGGCAGAATGAATAGAATATATAATCTAGATTGGTTTCTTTGGTGAAATTAGATAGATGCTCATTTACCAAGATGGGATGCTGATGAAGGAAGAGAAAAGGTATCCAGGCAGAAAGAGACCAAAGTGTAACTCATTACAGTATCCCCAGTCAGTTGATGGACAGGATAATGTTGACAGTCCAAATTAAATCCAAACTTACAAATGAATCCTAGACCTACAAAGTGGGAATGTGCCCTGAGGAAATATTCAGTACCAATTTAACTGAAGCCTGAATCCCATAGGCCCATTACTATCAAAAGATATTAACTGCTATGTTGTTTTTGGACAATTAGGGTACCATTTATTAGGTTTTAATAGTGTTCCAAAAATATCATTTTTATGAAGAGCATTTGATTCTATTCTAGAACTTTTCTGGTACTCCTGCCTTACAGTCATTTTCTTATACTAAAGAAAATTAGTTTAGTTTTTATTAAACATGCTGCTGCTGTATTGAGTTTCTCCGTTTATCCCTTTGTGTTTTTCCTTGATTACCATAGGATCTAATATAGGTATATACCTTCACACAATATTTCTAATTTTTTTTATGTTATTTTTAGTCACATAGTAAATTTAAGACTATATCATGGTACATTAATAACAGTAGTGATTAGTAAATAAATACTTTGTATTATAACATACATCATTTCTCATAAAAGAGGAACTATTTTATGGCCCCATTTTACTGATTAGAAAATTGAGGTGTTAAGGGATTAAGCAATGTCTCAAGGTCACAGAGTACTAAAATTTGACCTAGAAAATTTCTGACAGAATTCTCAATGTCATTTTGTAGTTCCTTTAAGAAACTACCATTATAATTCAGTCAATTCATGAAAAATAAAAATGCAGCACATACATGCCATTCATGAAGCATTCTTTTCTTTCTGATTGGAAACAGTTAATTTAATAGATTGTCAGCTCCCAACAGAGTCAAGAAGTAATAAACAATCAATGAGAGAGAGAGAGAGAGAGAGAGAGAGAGAGAGAGAGAGAGAGAGACAGTCAGAGAGAGACACAGAGAGAGACAGAGAGACACAGAGAGAGAGAGAGACATTAAGAGTCTGTAAAGGAATATGTAAACAATCAATGAGAGAGAGAGAGAGAGAGAGAGAGACAGTCAGAGAGAGACACAGAGAGAGACAGAGAGACACAGAGAGAGAGAGAGACATTAAGAGTCTGTAAAGGAATATGTCCAGTGACCTCCTTTCTCTAGCCAGGCACCAATATCCCAGGAATTCATTCATCTATGAATTCATCGAGTTTATGGATGAATTAATCCACTAATGAAATCATTACCCTTATTTTCTAATGAATTTTCACAAGTGTTACCAGCTGGCACCAAACTTTCAACACTTAAACTTTTTTGAGTGGACAGTTTATTTCAAGATTTGTGTTCTCTCTAGAGAAAGCATATTTCTGTTGAAATGGTCCTTTTGTTTTGGGTTTACAATGCCTGTTATTAGAATATGACTTTCTTTAGTTATATCCAAATTGTTCCATGTAACTAAAAGCACCAAAGCAACTTCAATTTCTTTTGTCAAAATGAAGCCATCCTTATTTCAAGCTTCTTTCATCCAGAGTATTAGTAATAGCAGGTTCCTTTATTTTTAGCAATGCAGTTTTCTCCTTGTGGGCAGCAGGTACTTGGTGATATATAGGAAGAATTATGTTAATATTTCATTATTTCTGTTGTTTGTGTTATTTTTACTGGAAGTTAAAGGCAGCATTAGCATAGGGCTATTTTTTTCATACTCCTTGTAGCTGAATTTGCTTTTCTCTTCACCCTCATTTATGATTCTAAGCCCTGGCATGTGCTAATGACATTGATGTCTTTGTCTTCTTTTAGTGTTGATTTTTGTTGGTGTTAGCTTGAAAATCAGCCTTAATGGCTGGGGCTAGTAATAATGACATCAGGCTTCTAGTTTGCAATTTTTTCCTGTCCTTTCATCCACAGATACTCTAACTATACAAATATAGTTGTATTAGGACTCTTAAAGCTTTTTGCTCTCAAGAACCATACCACAATATATGCAAGATCAGCTGATTGTCTCAACTGAAAATAAAAAAAAAAAATGATACTGCCTCATCTAGAGTCAGTAATGAATATTGCTATAATTTCAACAACTATGGCATTTTTTGTCATTAAGGGCCTTTTCATTCTCTAGGATCTTCATACTGAGTCATCCAGATAGCCTGGTTACATCCCTAATAAAGGATGGAAAGGGAGCAGGAAATAGCCACTTCACAGGTGCCATGGCACATATTTGCAGTTGCTGAACCTTCTTTAGGCAACACAGTTGAAGGCTGCATGATGAATGAGCAGCCACTGATTGCTCCTATTGTGCGTTTGTGATTCTTCTTCACTTTTTAAAAATTTCTCACTTTAGTATGCAGAAGACACTTCTGGTGATCAAAAGCAGATATGTGACACATGTACCAAGGCAAAAATATAACAATGAATTTTTACTCCCTGTATTGTTGAACTGATGGCAGTGTCCCGTGTGTCACAAATTGCCAAGAGTTGTTCAGATTTATTCCTTAAAACTCAAACCTTGCCTTTCAGAAGTGCTTATACAATGGGCAACAGAGACAGTTCTATTCCTCTGCGTTTCACTCCCTGTTCACCAGCCTCCCCTGGTTTCTTCTTTCTTTTCTCGCAGTTCTTGAGAATAATGACTTGCCTTGCATTCAACAAGACGACTTCTGACAGGCATTTCCAATTTCTGATGGTGCAGAATTTTCATTTCAAGATTTCAAGTTCAGACTGCATAATAATACTTGTCACTAATTGTTCAAAAAAATCTTGGCAAAAACTCCTAATACTAACGGTGGTTTTCTGTGTCTAAGACTCAATGCAGTGAAGGATATTACCACACAACAGTAGGAGCTTGGGAAATCCAAATGAGCAGCAACAATAGAGTGCCATAATAACCTTTGATTAATAAAACCACAAAAATATGAAATGAGTCCCAAGATAGAGGTCAAAAGAATCTTTTTTATACTCATGTAGGAGTAGAAATTGGAAGGCCCAGCTTTGGAAAACACACCTTTTTTTTTTTTTTTTAATGAGATAAGCATTTATGTATTTTTCTAATCAGAAATTCCATTTTAAATATGCTATTTTCTTAAAGTTGTTTTTAGCTCCACAGAAAGAGTATCACAGTGGGTTGTATTATAGTTCCCCAGAGATGTACACACTGGACACCTAGAAATGTGCCATTATTTCAAAAAAAAGTCTTTAGAGAAGTAACTTAAGGATCTCTCGATGGCATTATTTTGGATTAGGATATAATCTAAAGCCAAAGACATGTGATTTTATAAATCAATAGAGGGAACACAGAGGAGGCTGTGTGAAGACTCAAGAAGACACTGAAATGATACATTCTTATGGCCTAATAAGTATTATTTATTGAAGTATGCCTTCTTCCCCTGATTGGTATGTTAAAGTTCAACTCTCCACCATCCCAGAATGATTGCAACAAAAACATAGTCTTTAACCAGACAAACAGATTCCATCAAATGTGAGCTTCAGTCAAATCTTCCTGGTGTTTTTCAAGAAGAGGGGAGATATAAGTAGGTACATATAGGGTTAGTGATCATGTGAGGATATGTCTAGAGGACAGTCATCTTCTGGCTAACACCAAAGAGACCTCACATGAATCCAATCTTAACAACATCTTGATCCTGTACTTTCAACATATAATACTGCAAGAAGATAGATTTCTACCCTCGAAGTCACCCCATCTGCCAAATTGTGCTGTAACAACTATAAATGAACATCCCAAGGGTTTTTTGTGACAGCACTGAACAGGAATATAGAGAATAAAAGAACCGTATATGTGCTTACAGCTACTAAAAAGCATAGGTTGCAAAATAAAGATCTGGGGAAATGATTTAGCCAGCTGTTAATACAAGGAATTTTTATTTAATTCCAAGTTAGGTTGAAGAAGGCCTGCATTTCCTTTAGTTCTGTGTCCAGGTCTAGTTTCATATTACTCTGCTTGTCGTATCACAAATGCTTTCTGGCTTGAGGGACAGAGTAGCTACTTTAGCCTATGGATTGGAGTTCGTTCCTGAGGAAAAGGTGTGGGTCTCTGAGCAGGAATTTGATTCCTGGAGTGAATGTTGCTTAATTTATAACATTAGTATTTGCAGTTAATTGTTTCTGAGTCTACATTGTTCCCTTATTCTTCCTTTAGATGCGGGTCTATAGAAAGAAGAATATTTAGCCACATGTGGTGGCAGACACTTACAATCCCAGTTCTTTGGAGGTAGAGGCAAGATGATCATGCTTTGGAGGCCAGCCAGACCTACATGTCAAGACCTGTCTCAAAACTCTGAAAAATGGAGTTGGAATGTAGATTTAGAGTACTTCCTTAAGTGTTGAGTGCCCTGGGTTTGTGCTTTAACATCCTACTGAGAATAAAAAAGAGAAAGCAGAAGGGAGGATGGGAGGAGCAGGGGGAGGAAGAAAGGGAGGGTGAGAATAAGTGCCATTCTAACAGCAATATATATGATGGCAAATCTCAGACACTCAAATGCCCCCAGTAGTGGGAAAAGAAATTTCAATGGTATTATGTAGTAGGCCCCTTGTCATGGCGATAAAGTTAAAAAGCTAGTGGATAATTAAAATATAGCTTGGTCTTATTTGTACTATACATTTACACATGCACATACACACATATGTAATAGTCTGATTTACGAATGAGATATAGTAATAGATTAGAAATGGCTAACATAATAATGTAGAAGCTTTCTCCCAGTACACATTTGTTAAAGTTGTTTAGAACTTAAATTATTTATTCCTACAAATGTTCATTTAAAGTGTTAGTTGAACCTGTAGCTGCTAATCTGGACCCCAGAGAACAAATCCAGGTTTAACGGGGACCATTTTAGTATGCCATAGTCAAAAATGATTAATTGATTGTTACCTGGACAATGTAATACTTACTGAATGACATAAGTCAATAGATTGGATACTGCACAGTTTTGTAATAAATGTTAAAAAAATCTCTAACTAGAAATTTATGATTTTTATGATGCACAGATGTCTCTTCAGAGAAAGGAGGGGATTGCTAGTATTTTGCATGTGGAAGAACTCACTAGTATGCTGTCAAGGAGCCATGTTAGGTTTATTAAGGAATGGGTGGGAAAGGGGAAAGGAGAGAGAGAGAGAGAGAGAGAGAGAGAGAGAGAGTAGGAAGCAGAGAGGAAGAGAAAAGAGAAGGTCTCCCATGTGGTTGGGGCTTTTAAAGGTAGACACACCCTAAAGATAAATATCAAGGCTCCTCAGAGCCTCTACAAGCAGGGGCATGGCCACAACAATTTAACAGGGATGCATGTAAAATTTAAGTGGAAGTTAACATGGGTCTAGGTAATAGAAGACTCAGGATGGAGACAGCATTCACAGGGAGATGAAGTTACTATAACAGATGAGGTGTGGCCTTTCCTCTTGTGCTCCTGAGAATTAGTGTATTTTTTCTAACAAACATAAAAAAGAATAAATGATATTGAAGTGTGATAAAAAATAGAAATATTTTTAGGCAATGTGGTTCACAAAGACTTTTAAATTAAGTGAAAATTATTGTGTTAATATAATAATAATTATTATGTGGGTGGATTTGGATGTGAGCTTATAGGCATCCATATGCCAGAGCCTTGGTTTGGTGGTCAGCAGACAATCCTTGGTAGTTGATTTTCTTATTCCACTGTGGAACTCTAAGTTCGAACTCAGGACATCATGACCGTGCAGCATCTTCGCTTGTAAACCATCTCGCTTACCCCTGATCATGTTTGAATACAGACATTCATATTCCTACCAAGAACTGTACAGAAATCAAATGAGTGAGTACAGGGGTAGGAAGTAGAGAGCTGTATGAACTACAGATTATTTACCAAGCAGCCAATGTTCTTTGTTGTATATACAAATGCAGCTTTGTTGTTAACCTAGACGTTTCAAAGGAAGGGGAATGTATGCAAGTTACTTTATCTGAAATACATTATGCTTCACACCATTTTTATGGCCTGTGTCACATGATAATTTGCCTGTGACAAAGGACTGGAGAATGTAATTTCTTGCGGCCTTTGAAGAAGTTTTCCTGTTTGCTTTCCTTAACAACCACTGGAGGTTACAGTGCCCCGCTGTTGCTTTTGTCCTAGTTTTGAATCTGGCACTTATAATTACAGACTGAATCCTGGGGGCCATGTCTCTGTGCTGGATCTGCAGCATTTGTACATAACGAAGGGAATATACACTCATTCAATTGGGGTGCCTTGAGATAATGAGGCCCTGTAAAAGAAAGCTCTGCTCAATGTGATTCCTTCATTCCCTGTGAACTTGGGGGAAATGTTTCTCAATGTGCTTGTTAGTACTGGGGATAGCTAGACAGTTTTGCTCCACCTGAATATTTACACCACCTTTCACCCTGCTTGTCAGTTTCAACCACACTTGGTGAGAAAAGTAGAACTGAAATGCATGCCAGGATCCAGGTAGATCAGTTGTCTCCCAGCTAACATTGTCGGTGTATTAAAGGGGTGATGTAAAAGAAATGAAAAGTTTTGTTGCTATCTGAAGGTACACCACAGGTATAATGAGATTATTGCACATAGGTTTGAAAAACCAGCATGGTTAAAATCCGAGTCCTATAATCTCCATTTTCATAAGAGTTGAAAAACTGGTAACTTGTTCTTTGAATTAATAAGCAAATGATCACTTTTTTCATGCTTCCATTTTCATTCTGGTCAGAATTTCACAGCTGTATTATGACAAGATGTAATCTCTTCCTTTTTCATGGGCTCATTTTAATTCTACTGCATGCCTGTTTAATGATAGAATCAAGACATGTTAAATATTGGCCTTCTGAAGATAGAATATGTGTAACCTGGAAAACTCCTGAAATATTTTGCCTTGGCTATAGAGATTCAACTTTTTGGTGAGATATGTATCCATATCTTAACACATCACTGGGACATATCACTCAGTACCAGAAAATGATTTAAAAAATCACACTTTTAAAATTTTTTTAAATTGTTTAAAAATTAAATAAAGTTGAAAAATGATCCATAAAACAAAACACAAGTCATAGTCCTCAGGTGAACTATGAACTGTCAATGCATGGATAAAGTATGTGATCTTTACAGCAATGTGCACGTATTTATTTCTTTAAACAATTGTCATTTCTTTATGGTGGAAACATACATAAAGTACCTTCATCTAGCTCTTAAAATGTGCAGTGAATTATTCTTATTTATGTGAAATATTATTTAATTCAAAAAAGTCTGAAGAGGAGAAGTTAAAGATTTCTTCTGTATAGGAACAGCAGAAGCACCATTGTGAGTAACTTGCAGAGCGTTGTGTGAGGCTTAACATCACATATGCTTGCCAGAAGCTAGTGGTAGAGTCATGTTCCCACAGAACAACAGAATGGTATCAAAGTCACTCCATGGACCTAGATGTGGGTATATCAATCTCATTCTCAGGGTGACACGTTAAAAACAGGGCAGCCAAGGTTCACCTTTCTCAACAGCCTCTCTATGTGGAATTGGAAAATAATTTTTTTTCTTTCCTGAAACACTCGATAGTATTTCTGAATTATTGATTAATGGAAACGTTCAGAGAAGAGAAACATTTTGGACTTCTCTATCTTTGTTAATCAAAACTACAGCTTCTGCTCTTCCCTGTGTGTTTGAAAACAACAGGGTTGCTGATTTATTGAGAGAACCAATGGTAAGCTGTCTTACAATATTCTTTCTCTGGGGAGGCACAGTGGTATATCAATTAGGCAATATGTGGCATGCTAAAATATTTTATCGACAACTGTTAAGGAAAATTTAAATGGGATTAAAATATAGTCCTACATATGCTAATTCTTCATTAAAGGAAGAGAAATGTGTTTCAACAGGGAGAAATTTAATAAAAGATGGAATATAGATATGTTTGTAGATAAAAGACAGGAACAGAATACAAAGAAGCAATGCTGTCTTCCAGTTCTGAAGTGAGAACCTTTGACTATTGACTGGTCAGATATGCTTGGAATTAAATCTAGGATCTGTTTATGTCTTGTCACAAATTCATTTTGAAGTTAATTGACTCAATCACTATGTAGTAAAACTTGATCAATATTTTCCCTTAGAACGAAGAAATCTTCTCTTTGCAACAGACAGAGACCATCACAGAAAACCACAACCAGGCAAAATGAAGGGTCCTGGAGTCCAGCCTCAATAGATACAGCCACAATGCAACTCCTGAACCTAAGGCTCTAGAATTCTTTCAGAAGAGGTGAGCAGAAAGATTGTAAGGGCCAGAGGATCAGGGAGTTTGCTATGAGATTGCATCTCTTGTAGTATAGGAAGCTGGATGCATAAAAATGTGCATGTGTGTGTATGGGCTGCGTGTATGTATATTTAACCACAAGTAATATTGCTGTATTTTGATTGGGTTCAAGGTTGGAGTTATATCTTAACAATACATTGGTAAGTTTAAGACCACATATAGCCCAATCCATAATGTAAGTGACAGATACTTGTGGGAAAATTCTAAGCATTTCCTTTATGTTCTGAAGAAAAGCAAAGCTAACATTGCCAGATGCTCAACATTTTAAAATATGCTACCAATTCTAATTTTTAGACAAAATCTTATTTTTGTTATTGCTTCATACACAAACAAACATAAAAACCTATGGAGTCCTCTCAAAAAACGCATACTAGACATAATATCAGCTACCTCTTGAGCAAAGTTATAAAGTTTTTCCTCTATTACATTAGAAGCTTCTAAAGAAGATACTTGATTGATTTTCTTTAGAATGATACATACATTGGTTTCCTCATAGGATAAGAAACAAGCAATTACTCATTTACAAGATGTTTTTTGCAACTTCTCTGGGACAAGTATTGTGCTAGAGCCACAGATGAAGGTGAAGACCCAAATCAAGCCCCTCATTAAGATCGTAAACATGAGAGAGATAAACAAATTAATAAGAGATGCCTGGAAACTTCAATGTAAGACAAAGATACACTATGTGGCCCGTATACGGCATTCAAGCAGGAATAGCATATTATACCTGTCTGAGCAATATCAGCTGAGCTGCCATCCCCACATGGTACTGGGATTCAGTTACCTTAATGTATCACAAAATAGTCTTCTCCAGTAGAAACATGTACAATGATACAGCCTCCCAGATAGGATCTATTTACCAGGTTGAGCAAAAAGATAGTTGTATGGAGAAAAGTAGACAGAGAATGATTTTGGATGGAAATTTAGAACTCATATTATCCACGGCTTAAAAAAAACCTTCAAAATTTAACATGGAAGTGAGTCTGGGAGCCATATTATAACAATATTTCTTATTCATTATGGGTAAGATTCTATGTCTCTGACAAACTTTCTACTGAGACCCATGTATCTGCTCTGCTTGTAGTAATTCAGATAGCAAAGTAATAAGCAATAACAAGGAGGTGGTTATAATTCCACTTTCAGTAGAAAATCATGCAGGGTAGGCAGTCCTGAAGAAAGATAGACAGAGAAAGTATGGTAGGTGCGGTATCCCAGCAACGGCTGAAAGGAGAAACTTGGATAATTTGGGCTTCAAAGAGAGAAACTGCCTGTATGGTATCAACACAGAGAAACCAAGCTGGCCCATAAAACTCCTTAAGAAAGGGCAGAACCACTCAGGACATTAAATGGTTTATGATCTTAAAAATGGTGAACCATGAGCCCACTAGAGGTACTGGCATTGAATATGGATGTCAAAAAAAGTTTGGCAATCCTTAAAGAGCTTTGAATTCCCAGTCACCATAAAGGAATTAAAAGTCAAATTCATAATGGGTTCTCAGGTGTTTCTGGCAGTGTTTACCCTTGTTGGATCATGTGTCTTCACTGTAGCCTTGGTTCTAAGCACAGGACCTGAACACTGTCTGCAGTATAATTGTGGTCAATGAACAATACTTAGAAGAGCCTGGCTCAGATTCAAAACAATTACAAGTTATGAATGGCAGTGTTTTAGTCTACAGACAAGGTGTTTTCCTCTTATCAAAACATAAGGGATTAATTAGGGAAAGCAAAGATGATTAAAATTTTTCTAACACCATTGTCCAACATGTAAGTATTAAATTAGCCTGCATTTGGCATTTGAACAGTGTTGTGTTAGAATTTTGTCCATCCATCCTTATCTATCTATCTATCTATCTATCTATCTATCTATCTATCTATCTGTCTGTCTGTCTGTCTGTCTGTCTGTCTGTCTGTCTGTCTGTCTGTCACTATGTTTCATTTATCTACCTAGCTACCATCTATCTATAAAAGACAGGTCTCATTGTATATTCCATTTTGGTCTAGAGCTCTGTGTAGTGAAAGCTAGCCTCAAACTTGTGATCTTTCTTCTTGTTTTCTAAGCACTATTGTTTTATTCAAGAGCTACTCATCATGCCTGGTTTGATCATTTTATTTGTTACTACTGATGCATGGGAAAACTGAAGCATTCACAATCAATCCCACTAACATCAGCAACATGCAATTCTGCAGGATTTATTCTCAGTTTTTATGTTTATTTTAGTGACCATTATGTTCAGAACAATGGAGGTAGATATAGCATAATTCATTCTTACTCACCAACTTAAGGTTTTGATCTAACACCCAATAAATAGAAATTATTAAAATCATTATAAATATTATTCATAGCTTTAGTCATCACATTGATGTATATTGTTTGAATCTTTATCTTCTTTGGTCTTCATGTGATATAATCACCTGTTGGCAGGGCTGAGTTAAGAAATGTATGCTGCGTCTTTTTACTGCTTACATACTTTTAAATAAAGCAATACTAAAATATACAATGATGCCAAAATTCTGTACATTTCTGATTTTCAGTAGCTTTTTTTAAACATAGCATATATACCCTTCATCAATTTATTATGTTAATATTTAGGTTATTTTTACACAGCCATGTGTTCTGCATATTTTCACCTGAAGGTATATTTAGGTTATTTTTACACAGCCATGTGTTCTGCATATTTTCACCTGAAGGTATGGTCACTGCCTCAAGTGACCCAAGTATAGCCCATCTACAACTGCAATCATCAATTTTTTTCTAACAAAGCATTGTTACTTTTAGAGCAACATTCCTAACTATTTTAGATTGAGTTTCTTTGAAAGGCTGATGAAGCCTATAGACTCCCAAAAGAAAACACACACACACACACATTTGCACACACAAATACATATGCAAATATTTTTGCCTGCTTACTTTTCTTTCATGCCATGCTCATTTCTACTGCATAGCTAGATTAGGAGAGCCCAGGAAGCATCAGGTCATGTTTACTCTGCATTTTCATAATAATCACTTACTAATCATAAAAGGGAAAAGACTCCAAACTGTGCAAGTGAAACAAAATAAGCCTTAATTCCACTCAAAACAACTTTTAATGAAGAAGCTCATTGTTTGGTTTGTATGAGAAGTGATTGTAACTGTAAATGAGTAAATAATCTCAAAAGGCAACTGATTGAAGATTTGTGCTTTGTTAGAAAAAGTGAAGGAAATCCACAGTCACAAAGAAAAGCTGAAGCAAATAAAAACTGAACTCCTATGGTCGACTTTGTCAACTGAGGGGTAGCCTTGTCAAGGCATGTAAGAATCCCCATCCCATCATTTCCTTTGTATCTGAGTCAAAGAGGATATTGTGGTGAGGGCTGAATCATTGAGACCATCTGTGTTAACAGGGAAAGGATTACAGTTCACCGGTTCAATTTTAAAGCCTTGAGAGCAGAAGTAACCTTCAGAGAAGTTCTGCAGATTTCTGCCCGCTGAGAAATTGAAAGGCTCCCTTCCTCTTGACACCAGCCTCCAGAAATGTTTCTTCCACATTGAAAAGTTTACATTCTTCACTTCCTGCTCTCTCTTTCCAGAGAGGAAGCCAGGACAAAAGAAAGCAGCTTTCAGCAGTCTCCAAAATAGGAACTTCAGAGACTTGAATCAAAAGTTTTACTCATTCTTACAACTGAAAATACTACCTAGGGAGCCAAGCCAGAAACAGACCACCTCCTGACACACAGTCCCAAGAGAGGCTTATTCTCTGTAAACAAATACCTCTGCTGCCTAGACATAGTCCTAGGCTCTGTCTGACAACCTGAGTTTTTATATGATCAGGTACAATAATTTTCCAATAAAATTCTTTTTCTGTGAATAGCTACCTTTCAAAAATCTATGTGGACTGTTCTTTCTGAGAAGGGACAGATATAAATTTGTGTGTGTGTTGCTTGTGTAAATGTGTAATTATGTGTGTGCATGTGTATGAGGGTATGTACTTGTGTGTGAGTATGCTATGTGTTTGTATGTAAAAGCTTACCGATGTATAACTATATATATATATACACACACACCCATATACATATATATGTATATATATATATACAAGTATGAATCACATAGGTTTTAAATATACAGTCTAAACTTTGCAGAAATATACACAATTATCCTCCAAAGGTTTGTGAAGTCCCTTTATATTTCTGTCCTTCTGGGGACTTTTTGTTTGTTTTTTTTTTAAGACCATAGTTCCTATTAACCATTAATCTGCTATTTTAAATGTAAAATAAAAAATATGTCAAAATGAGAAGTAAAATTGAAAAATAGATTGGAACACAGAAACATATTTGTAACCTATCACAGATTCCTAAAAAAGTTTTATTCTGGATTAAATTTGCCCCTTGCTCTACTAGAAGGAAGGTGTCAGTTTTAGCATCAAGGACTGAAAAATGACACTGAGGACTATTTTCTAGACCTTGTTAAAGTAATGCTTACCTTCAGGCTTCCTCACATAATTTAGTTGCTATATTTAAAACTTGCCATTTTGTTCAATTAAGTACATAATTGTTTCATCTATATCTGTGGATCTTCATTTTTCTATGCCATGTAAAGCATGAATACATGCTTTTTGGGTTGTGGATCAGTTTTATGTTAATATAATTATCATCTCCTGCCCCCTGCCAGTAAACAAATAAAATCTAGAATGGATGTTTTCTATATCTATTTATCCCTCCATTTTTAGATTTTTGTGGTTTCTTTATAATCACAGTCTTATCATATTTTGTTTTTTGCTTAACTGTTTCAAACTTTCTAAAATCAATTTACAGGCTATCATTCCCTAAAGCATTCTTGTATTGAGAAATAATACTAACCCTAACCCACTAAACACAAGATGTAACAGGTACAAACTTTTCTTTGACAATTAGCCCTAAAGTATTTCCCAAACCAAAATCACAAAAATGAAATTATATTCAGTCACAATGCATGATAAAAAATGTAGGGTACACACGCACAAGGCTATAAAATTAGGAAAATGTTAAAGAAGTTATTCACTTAAGATTTTCTTATCAAATTTATTTTGTCCAGTTTCCTTTTCCAAGAAGAATTACTACCAAACCCACTTAGGACAGATGGTTGCCTCTATTTTTAAAATGTTCTAGAGTCGATAATTTTACAGGCTCCTTTGGTAGCCTGCTTTAGTGTTTAATGACTATTACACTCAAGACAGTCTTCCTTATGTCTAATATATGATATCTAAATAATGAAATACACTGAGTGAAATAGAGGGGATAATTTTAACTCTCATAGCTGCTAGAACTAGAGACCTAAACAATTTTTCAGCGAGACACATGACTCAATTATCTCCCCTCTGTAGTTGACATCTCTATCCCTGACCTCTCACCCTCTTTAGAAGTCTATAATTCTTACTTTCCACAGGATATTGTCTACTGAATATCTTACAAGACATTTGAAATTTTAACTAATCAAAATAGAGTAGTTTTACTTCTTGGTCAATTCAATTTCCTTGAGATTATAATTTTCCATTTTAGTCTGCTGAATTTCAACTCTCTGCCTCTCTCTGTGTCCCACTGTGTATGATTGCAACACAAAATCAACAAGCTGTATATCTAAACATTTATTAGTTTATAGACATTGTTTGCTGAAAGTCCTAGAAATTTTATTTCTAATCTGTTTATCAGCATCTAGTTGGAATCTCTAGTATGTCCACATCAGTCTCTGACTGTTTTCACCCTAGAGTTTGGGATATTCTTGACAATATTTGGAATGTGTCTCCCCTTTCTCTCCCCATCACCATTATTTTTCCTCAGGCTAGGTATTCCTCTTGAGTGATAGTGACTTGTTAAGTTATCATTCTTAAGGTTCTTTCAAGGGTCAGGAACTCCTTTCACAAGGATTTAGAGATAATAAAATGTTAGAGGAACAGATTAATAAGGAGTATCCTTTCCTAGGGTGTGTGAACTCTGCATGTTTTTAGATGTGAAGGAAGGGAATGCTTTCCTAGGTTGTTCATCTCCCATCTTACCATCATATATTCTCCCAACCCCAGCCCCTCCATTCTCTGCTGGGTTCAGCTGAGTGCTAATGTGACTGCAAAGTCTCAGCAAAATACCCTTGTAACCCTACCTGCGTACCCTGGCTTTTCTGTGCCCATAATAAAGATCACTGCAATTCCAACTTGAAATTTGCCTTCCTGTTCTTGACAAGCAACACACCAACTTTTCCTCTGCTCTCCAGATTGCCAAGAACCATTTAGCCATACAATGTCATAATATTATAATCCTGAAGGATTCTCATCAACTTCACTCAGAATGGAAGGCATCAAATACTCATAAGAACAGGAAAGGTAGGCAGCATCTGAAGAGTGTGGTTAGGCCTCTCTCCATACTGCAGTGAAGAAACTGTTTGTAGTCACAAATGATAGCAAAACAAAATAACACCAAGCTCTCACCATACATTTGAGAAAGTGTCAGTATCCACCTTAGCAACAAGGAGCAGGGCATCTTTTGGTTAAAAGAGGGTTTCCAGAAGGCAAAGGTCTCAGCTCGGATAGCTATTTTTTCCTAATCAGTCTGCAGCAACATCCTCCAGTGTCTTTCTCCCTCTTGCTTCATCCATAAATTGGGCAGCATAGCAGCACCATAGGCTCTTGTTAGGCCAAATCATCAGGTACCACATTAGCACTATGAAGTCCAGACAGTACTTCCTGATAAGGGACAGAGGACACTAAATTGAAGTTATATTTTCTAGACTTCACACACCGAGAAAGAGAATAGATTATATCTCCTTCAAAGTTAGAAGTACTTCATACCGGCCAGTAGAGAGAGAGAAACTGACAGATTTGGTGCTCATTACATGGCCCTAGACTTATTAAATAAAAAAAAAAGTGTGATTTTCTGATTGGACAGGGTGAGAGTTAAGCAGAACTAGTGTTCAATAGCATGGGTGAGAATGGGGTAAGGAAGTAAGAATCCACTTATCATTGCAAATGTCAATATGAATAAAAAAGCATATAGCTGGGTTGAATTAAGTAATATTGAGCAATAGTAGCATCATAAACCATGTTGTTAAGATGGTTATATGATTTATTTTAAGAAAAATAATAACTACTTTTTTGTTCATAAGGAAACTGTAATGTGACTTGGGGTTTTAATTGAGTCAGTTTCATGGTGCTTCTCATTGACTTGATGTTTTTAATTGTGTAAGTCTAGCTCTGCTTTTTTATTTTTTGTTTTGTTTTTTTGCTTTTTGTTTTTTTTTGCTTTGTCTTGAGGTCTGTTCAGTCTGCCCAGAGATGTGAGGTTGATATACTTATTATTTCTCTTCTAAGCAGCAGGCACTGCCACAGTCAGAATTGGAAGAGATTTTGGGACTTCCTGGAATCTCTGAAGTATCCCTTGATGCACTGATGATCTATGTTATTTTGTACTCCCAGCTTCCAAATGGATTTCTTGGGAGTTTGTATATCAAGTGAAAAGTTTCGAAATCCATTTTTCCTTAAGGATGATGAAGAAAATAAAAATTTTGACAAGGGATGTGAGTTCAAGTCTCTTCCTCCATCCAATACAAACAGATCAAATAAATTATTACTTTTTATTTGGTTTAATAAGTTCTGTATCTAAGGGAAGCATTTTATTATTGACTCAAGGAAAAAATGAAAGTCAATTTTTTCACTGAATGATTTTACAGATCCTCCAATAATCTGTAGAACCTCAGGCTGATTTAACTAATTTGGACATTAGTCAGCCACTTGCTAAAACAAGACAATATATTGGATTTTCTGTGAAAAGAAGGAATTATTATTTTATATTAATTAATGGGAAGGAAAATAAGATGTTGAGAATATTAAAATGTGGGGCAAAAGGTTAATAACTTGAAAGTGGTGTATAGAGGCTGGACATGCCTTCTTCCTAGCAACAAACACTTGGTTGAGAGTATCCAATTGAAATGTGTACATTTGCTGTTAACTTTAGAGTTTAATGATAATAGTTGTGCATTAAATCTTTTATCCTGTTTAAATAACACTTTAAAAAAAAGAAATGAAAACACATGACCAAATACCTTTTGTTTTGCTGGAGGGAAAGTACAATGCCAAACACTCTCTTTATGTAGTAGGTCATCACATTTAATATAGAGTTTTCTCTTTGTGTTACATTAACAGAAACACTTAAGTAGTTCAATGTACATTTCTTGGGCTTTGGAATCTATTTTTTTCACACGTTTTGCCTGATACAAATGATGTCAAAAGCTTCAGGCAATGATATTCACATCAGAACAACAAATAGGAGAATAGAATCTAGAATTGAATTCAGATGCTGCACTTGATTTTTCTGAATATTTAATACAGTCTATTTTTAAAAACCTGTGAATAATGATAATTTTTTAAAAAAATCACCCCATCCATGAATGAAATACAGAATACCCTGCTTCATCTAAAGAAGTGATTGTTATAAAAATTGAAGCCTATATACTTAGTTACAAATCCTACATGCACACAGAATGAAAATGTATCTAGTGGTTAAACTATCTAGAATCTTCTCGTATGTTTTTAAATATAATAAAATTATATTGCTTTCACCTCCTTTTCTTTCCTCCAGCCCCTCATAGTTACTCACCTTTAAACCACTTCCTTGCACCCAACTCCAAAGTTGATAGCCTCTTTCTCTTTATTATTCACACACAGACACACAGACACACAGACACACAGACACACAGACACAGACACACACACACACACACACACACACACACACACACCTGCTGATGCTCTTTCGGTTTTGACCTGTATCTGGTTTCAAACTCACAACTTTGGATTGGACAGCCAGTAGGGTAGGGCATGAAATGTGTGTGGGGTCGTTCTTGTGAGACTCTAAATCTTTTCCCAGCAGTCATTAGTTGCTTGTAGTTCTTGTCAAGGGATAGACCCCCTCAAAAATTTACTCCTTCGGCATGCAAACACCTATAATATTGTCATTGTTTCAGTCTTATTTGTAAATTTAGTATAATTATTTGTAGGGTAGACTCAAGATCTTTTTGGGGGGCAAGTCATTGGATAAAAGGGATAAGAAAAAAATGTTTTATCACTAGACATGCTTATGATTTATCAACCCCTTACTGTGAGTTCATGAGGATTCATACTCCTTAACTTGTGAGCATCCATCCCTGTGGATTAATTTAGTTCAGAAGCAATGCCAAGAACAACCTATCCTTTATCTTCTGGCCATCTAAATACATAACCAGCAATGCTCCCAGGGAAAAGAAAATTTGCGGTAGCTATTCTTGTTTGTGCTCACTGCTGTCATTGCCAATGGGGGAAAATGAGGCTTAATTGCAATTATTTACACATATGTGTTTTATTTTAAGATTTATTGTACAAATACTGCTGGAGAGGAAAAGTTTGTGTGGAATTTTGAGAACTTGCCACTAATTTGATTTTTTTTAATTTATTTTCAGATGTATATTATACACATTACAATTTTTGCATTAACTTTAAATATTTAAGAAGTGAGATTTTTGAAAATTGTAACCAGTGATACTTTTTATTTTATGCCCCTTCCATTATTTAAATATAAGATACTTTGCAAAGGCACAAAACGGGAATTATAGTGACACTTTTTAAAATTTTTAAGAAGGGCTAACTGGGAATAGGAACCACTCACTCACCCATATAATCACTGGAGCTATGCTCACCTCTCTGCCTCTATTTAGAAAAAGTAATTGCTCTCTGGCACAATATTTTTTCTATTTCCAACCCTAAACTTAACTGGGATGACAAAAAGGATTGCCTGCAGCACTAAGCATGGGTACTGTGTCTAAGACAAATGAGCTTTGTGCAGGCCAATCTTACAAGAAGGCAGAAGGGTTCTGTAACAAAACTGCATTGACAATTACATCTAAAGAGACTTGCTTACACCTGCTCCAGAGACCCAAAGATTTTCTGGCTTTGGTAGTATTTGATCCTAGAAGCCAGCATTTCTCAACCTGTAGGTCACAACCCCTTTGAGGGTCAGACATCAAAAATCTTGCCTATCAGATATTTACATTATGATTCATAGCACTAGCAAATATAAAGTTATGAAGGAGCAACGAAAACAATTTTATGGCTGGGGGTCACCATGAGGAACTGCATTAAAGGGTCACAGCATTAGGAAGGTTAAGAACCACAGCTTTAAGGATAAATTGTTTTTCTCTTCTCCTATCCTTTATAAAATTTCATTATTCTTTCATATTTATATGAGAACTGCATGACGTCTATGGTGTGGAGCAGGCCATTGCCAGTAATTATGTGTGCATAATTATAAGTGCTATTATAAATGCATTTATAAGTACAAATAAATGCTTAAGTGATATTTATGGAGTATGCTTGATGCTGTGAAATATTAGCTACTAAATATATTGGTCCAACATAAATCTCTAAACAGATAACTGCTTGGAGAAGGGTCATCAGAGTGTATGACAAGGAAACTGATACAGGCTAAGGGCATGGAAAAGGGTTCTTAGAGGAATATATTGTGAATATAACAGCATCTATCTCAGAATTAAATATTAGTCTTAAGTTGTGAGAGTATGCTATTAGAAAGCATACACAGACATGAGGAGCATCTCTGTATCAGAATGTTCTGAAAAGACATACATGATCTATACTTGAATTGACTAAATTTATCAAAAGAAGAGAGATGGTGATGATTTATAGCCAATAATAAACAAGTTACCACTTCTCTGCTTTTTTTTTAATTTTTAGTATAACATAAAAAACAAAAAAAATCTTCTGTTCCAATAGGACATTATGAGACTTAATATTATAAACCATATTAGGTACCTATTACAGTAATTAGTAGATTCCTATGTTTTGCTGTATTCTGAAGGATGAAGAAGCAACAAATAGGCCATATAGATCCCCATAACTAGGTCATTCATAAATTTGTTACCTGGAAGATGACAATTTTGAGCATGCCAAGACAAAGGTGGAAAGTAGCATGTGTAGTCACCCATTCTCTACTTCACTGTCAACAGAGATGATGGTGATCAGCAGTTGGCTAGAATTGTCATCTCAGGTTCAGACAATTACCTCAGCACCTCTCTCCACAGGGTGCCCCAGTAGAACTGTGCCTAGAGTATTCTGCTCTAATAATATGGATCATTTTTGAGAACAAGGATATCAAGTAGGAAATCCCATGGCTATTACTGATTTCTTTTTATTGCAAAAGTAATATCTGAATAAGGTAACAGATTTTAAACACTACAGAAGGGTATAAAACAAAAAGGGAAATTCTGCAAACTATTCCACTACTTCTACTACTGAGAGAGATTATTTTCTCTCTGTAGCTATAAAGATGTGATTATTGCTACAGAGGTAATAATATACTTCATATCTTAAGAAATGAGCATATTTAGGATGAATAGTTTTGGTTCAGGGCATACAATTTTTATCAAAGGTGAATTTAAAAAAAAAATTACTCCTCCTTTAAGGCCAATAACCTTACTAAAGAGATGGCAGGTCTCCTCTCTAACTCTGAAGACCTTGGCCACCAGTAGGGGGGAGTCCTTGTGTAGTATGGCTGGCTGTGTGACCCTGGTCTGTTACTCTAAGGTCCTGTCTCACTACTGACAGCAAAGGAGTTTGATTTCAGACTCCTAATGGTGTGATGCTATTTTTGTAGGATAAAGCAGCTGCATCTGTATCCTCACTAGCCAACTCCCATGCTCCTGTGATGATTCCAGTTCACTTTTGGTAAAGTACACTGACACCAGGCAATTCAGACTCATCCCAGAAAGCAAGGGCATAAACTCCCTCTTGTTCCCAAAGCATTCACAAATAACTTTCCTATCCCTTTCCTCCCTCTCTTCTTTTTCTCAATGCAAAGCATCTAGAACAGCTGTGAATGTGAGCGACAGGCCAGTGCCCTGTACAAAGAAAAACAGTCACCAAGTACTTGGAAAACATTATGGTGCCTGGCATAGTAAGCTTGTGAAACCAGGGACAAGGACTACATTTATCTGTTTACTACTTTACTTAAAAGCTAGCATATGTCCTTACAATATGAGCCTGTGCTCACTGAGAATTAATTACCCAACAGAAGTAAGGTTGGGGTGCAACATCCTTCCAAGAAGAGGAACTCCAACGGTGAAGTTCAGTACAGAAAAATTGCAGGTGAAATTTGTTTTCCCCATGAGATATACAGAGGAAAAAACTCTTGCCTTTTGTTATCTTTCTTATATAGTTTGCAAAGTAAAACAACACAGGAAGTGGAGTAGAATTTTGCTGTTTGCTCCTCCTTCAATCCACTTCCTAAGTTATTTTCCTTTACTGGACGTGCTATTCCTGTTTACCTGATGCTGGAAAGTGTAGGCATAAATATGTTCACAATTGCATATCGGTTTTAGTAAATTGATAAATCTAAAGCCACTTGGCTCTGTGAATACTGTTCCTACTTATCAAATAAAACATTGAAACAAATTAGAGGTAAAGATGACTTGGTCAATTGAATAGCTCTCTGGGGTAGAAACTGAAGCACACAGTTCTGCTCTCAGGGTCCCTCTTGGCAAAAATCTCTCTCATTCTTAGGCTCTGGGTGATTCTGAAAGCACAGAGACCACCTGACTTGCCTGGATGCAATGTTTATTAAGACAGAGTACCAAGCCTAAGGAATTTCCTGCCTGGATGAATCCTGAGCCAGGTTTATTCTGGCTTTGCATGGGGTCAAGTTCAGGCCCAGGTTAAATGATGAGTGTGAAATATTTCTCTTCTTTTCTCCCTCATTTGCCCTTTGACCTCCTCCTTCCCATCTCTGTAAGATGCTCTCCTGTTAGGAGTGCCTAGGAATCAAATATCTTTTCCTCTTTCTCCTTCCTCACTGGGTGAATAACAATCTGAGTTTCATGAACTTATCAGATACTAGGACCCTTAACATGTATGAGGGTTATTAGATTTTCAAATCACCGTTCACTGTCCGGTGTTTCCTCTGTGAGAAAGCTGCACAGAGACACTTTGTTGTCTTCTTCCAGGTTTCTCTGGAGAACTACTATGGCTGGTTCTCAAAGCAGTTGTGTGTATCAGAGAAACCCTGCCTAGATTCAAAAGCTTCTGAGAAGGAAAGAGCCACGGCCATGCATCCCTCCACACTCTGGGTTTATCTACTGGGGAACCATTATGATAACATCTAAAGGCCCCCTCCCTTTCCCCTTCCAATCACTCTCCTGAGTACTTTAAACTGAGCCCAAGTGAGTTCAGTGAATACAAACAAGAAAACATTACAAAACACAACAAAAAGCTGTTCTGTTCATGATAGATCTATCTTTATTCCTGAGATGGCCTGTGGGACGGGGGAGGGGAGGGGAAGGCTGAAATTCTGATTTAGGAATTCCCCTCAGCTTCAAACACTTCTTACATTTGAAGGCTACTCTCATCCCTGACCATCTGCGTTTCTTGAAAAAGACGCTGAGTTGAAAGTTACTATAAGGATTTGGAGAAAATCTGCATTTCAAAATTCAAAGTGACCAATTTGGTATGGTTAGTTGTAAAGACCCAGTGAGAAACTGAGAAATGTCTATCTTAGCAGTTCTCTAGAGGATGAAATACATTCATTCTCCTAAGCTGAACACCTATAACTTCCAAAGAATAGTATCTATGTACATGACTTAGAAGCATTTGGGTTATTTGGAATTTTCCAGAGCCCCCTCCCCCCCAAAACCCCAAAACAATGGCCCCTCAAGGCTTATTCTGGGGGTAAAATGAGGTACTATTCTATGGATCCTACAAATCAAAACCACAAGCTGGTGGGAAGTGGGATGGGGAGGAGGAGATAATCATGGTGGTTGTAGTGTTAAGAATAGATCATAAGAAGGAAAGATTAGCTATATTGGAGAGACTATTCCAGTTTGAGTCCTGTGTCCCTAAGGGGAGTTCTGTCTGGGTCACGGCAGACTCAGTAGCTGACTGCTCACTTTTTTTCCATCTTCCTGATGGCTAATTTTCCAAGGATGGCAGCGTGGAGAAAACTAATGGGGGAATCATGGACAGGAAATCAGACAAACAGGAAACACAGCCATAAACATGAGCAGGATACTGTTTGTATCAATTAGTAATGAAAACCACACTGGGGGAAGCTCTCTCTAGACAGTCTTCTAGTGGCTTATGCGTTAGGGACTGCATCCTGCTCAGATTTCACCTACATCTAAATGAAGTCCCAACCTCCTGTACTTTGTAATGTATCTGTTTGGAGACACTGTCTTTATGGAGTTAATTATTGGACAGGGAAGGGGAAAAGCCCAGTGGAACACTTGTTCTCATGAAAAGAGGTTTAGGAACAGATACTAAAGTGAAGACATGACCACATAAAAGCACAGCAATATTTGACAGCCGAACTTGGGCATTGTAGAATAATCCAACTCTCCTCATTTCCGGACATTGAACTTCTAGCCTGCAGAGCTGTGGGATAAGGAGTTTCTGTGGTTTAAGGCACTAAGCCTGATATTTTGTTATAGAGGCTTGAGGAGATGGACTGTTTGCCTTCAGTAGTGAGTTCTGAGTTGATCTACAGAAACACAAAGCTGGAAAATCAGAGAAATGAGGAAGCTACAGATAAGCCCATCTTTGGGAGTTAGAGGAGTTTCCCTGAGTGCTGGAAGTCTAATTCTTGTAGCCAGGTCTGCTGTGCTGTGAGGAAGTACATCTTGATGGTACACTGGAAACTGGGCACAGGGACATGGAACACCCTGTTGAATCATTTACTTCTGCCCATTGGGTTAGACACACATTCTTCCTCTTTCCTTGGGACCTGTTAGCTGTGTTTTAGTCTTTGACTGGTCTACGGTTCCGGGTGACTTGCTTAGATGGAAGCCCAAAGAAAGAATTTGTGACTCTGGGATAAAGCATTACATTCATCCTGATAGGCAGAGTTCTACGTTGAGTCATCAGGGAACACAAGGGAAGAGAGCCCTCTCTTCTAGTGGGAAGTACTGGGGAAAGGTTGGCCTCTAGAGAAAGTCTTTGCTCTGTCAGCTACAGAGCCAGATTCTGGCCTTTCGCAGGGGCCCTGCCCACCTTTGCAAGGCAGAGGCCTGCTGGGTTAGTGACATCACTCTCACTGAACTATCCCACTATTCATTCTGGTGGCCTGTAGGGTAAGCAGACTTGAAACTAGAGAATTCCAAAACCACCATTCTTTTTCTATAACAGACATGGCAAAATACTCAAGGGTAGGCAGACTTGAAGAAAACTAGAAGGAAAACAAAAAACAAAAAGCAGAATTTCCCTCAGAGAGAAACCAGACATTTGGGAGCTGAGGAACATTTTCTAAATTACAATTGTTGATTTGCTTCCAGAGGACAGTATATACTTTAAGAATAGTCAAATTGGCATTTATTCTATTTTAAAAATCTTATTTTTGAGATTAAAATTAAATTACAATATTTTCCCCTTTCCTTTCCTCCCTCCAAATCCTCCCATATACCTCTGTTTGCTATGCTTCAAATTCATGATGTCTTTATTTCACTATTTCTTATTGCATGCATATATGTATATCTATATACACATACATGCCTCAACATAAACTGTTTAGTTCATAAAATACCATGTGTATATGTGTTTTCAGGGATGCCATTTTAGCACTGGAAAATCAATGTACTTTTTTTCTGAGGAAAGATACCTCCTCTGTTCTCAGATTTCCTCAGTTGCCTAATTGTTCTTCTTATAGGGCTGAGGCCTCATGGATTTTTCTCTATCTTGGCATGCTCACGGGTTTATCCTTGTTTGGCTCCCATTTGGGTGACTATGCTCATGATACTTTAAGGGTATAGAGTCTGATACTACTAGAAGAAATAATCCTGCAGTACTTTTTTGAGTGACCATGTATCCAAACTGTGTGGAGTGTGTTTGGGTGCACGACTCTGGTTATGCATACATATTTGTATGTGTGTATGTGGCCAGAGATTGGTGTTGGGTATCATCCTTAAATGCTTTTCAAATTTTTTATTGAAGAAAAGTAGCACACTGAACTAAAAGTTTACCAATTTCCAGCTTGCCCTAGGGATCCCTGAGTCTCTAGGCCATTAACCTCAGCCACTGGGCTTTGTAAAAATTAGTATTTGTTCATAATTATGCAGAATGTGAAATATGTAGATATAGAAGATAAAGTATCATTTCTAACTTGAACTATCATTGTTGATGAGAAAATACAAAGAAGGAAATAAATATTTTGTTTGATGTATTGAAAGGAAATTGAGGCATTTGATTTACCTTATTGAGAACAAACAGGAGAAAAGTACCCAGGTCCGTGCTGGAGGCAAACCTGAGACATTTATATTTCTTTGAAAGGGGTTTAGAAGGAATAAACAAACATGTAAAAAGAAGGGATCTTTCATAAAGTTCAGTGGTAGATCACTTGCCTAGCATCTGCAAGGCCATGAGTTTCATTCTTATCAACACACACATACTCACACACACGTTGGGGAGGGGGAAAGAGAGGAAGAAGGAGAGGAAGAGAGTGGGAGAGAGAGTTATTGTCTTCAAGTATTTAAATTCACAAAACTAATCAAGACCTGATCAGAATATACATATAAAACACTTATACGAATTGAATTTAGGCACTTGAAGCAAATTGAAGAATTCTAAGCAGAAGTAGAAATCGCAACTCCTTAAATAGTCTAAAGAAGATGAGAATGGGAGCCACTTTAGAAACATGTTTGAGTACTATCATAAAGTCTTACATCTTCTTGGGTTGCTGGCCTTTTAAAAATATTTACACAGAATCTTTCCAGAAAAAATTATTCAAAATAAATTGATTAAAGGTGCAATGACCAAAAAAAATACTTAATGTTGAATCCCTTTAAGCTTTTACAATTTATTGGTATTCCTGTAACTGTTTATGTAATCTCTCAGTTTTCTAGCAACTAGGTCTTAGTCTGGTAACTTACCTTCTCCACTACATTTTCACTTTTTTTTTTTAAATGAAGAGCTTGATTGTATCACCTCCTTATCTGGTTCTGAGTTCCTCTGACTTATATTGCTTTGTTTCAAAATGAGGTAATTCTTGCTTTAAAATGGGGGGGGGGCTAATAATCATAGCCATGTGGTGCTCTGATGATTTTGTACCCTTTCATCTTTTCTTGTGGACTTTGTCTCTGGCAGCCTTTATAGAACTTTTCTCTTTCTAAATCAATGATTACATCCTAGTGAATTAAGAAAACATTTCTATGTAAATTATGGGAGTTCTATTTTCCTTGATAGGCAAGAGTTCAGGAGAGGGGGTCAGGCAGTAACTTCTGAAAGAAACTTTCCTCAACTGAACAGAAGCATTGGGGAAATGCCAGAGGCAGCCGCAGATCACTCACTGTGCATTCCACAGTATTAAATTAAATTCGAAGATGTTTCAGTTTTGTCAATGGCTTCTTTCCTGATGCCTCAATATTTGTAAGATTTATGAACACATCTCTAAGGTTCTCATTGTACAAAGTATGCTTGCATGATATCCTGAAGAGATTTTTCTGATGCTGAAACTACCTTTTCTAGAATTTCTCCAATCTGTAGCTTGGGATATTTGGGAGAAGTTCATTCCGAAGAATGTACTTGTACCAGCAAACTGGCTTGCTCCACAATGATGAGAGTAGGGTAGGGTAAGAGTATAAATTCAATGTGTGTCTACTTTAAAAGAACATACTGTAAGTATAATTGATGCATCCTAACAAGTCATTTATTTTCTAACATAAGATCATCATTGGGTGGTATTGTGGTTGGAATGTGAAATGTCTTCCTCAGGCCTGTGTATTTGAACATTTTATTCTTTTGGTAACACTGTTGGGAATGTTACAGGATCTTTGGAAAGTGGAAACTTGCTGGCAGAATTATATCATTGGGGCCTGGGCTTTAGTATTGATATATTATATTATGCACACCTTTTGTTTTTAATATATTTCCAAAAGACAAAAGTAACTATCTTTTTTTAAAGGAAACAAGAAAACTCTGTTGGGAGCTTCTCTCTAATCCCTGTTACAAGCACAGAGATGCTAGGGATGTGGTGATATATTATATATTTAATAAAAATAGTTTGCAATATCAAAGGACAAAGGAACCCACAGAGCCAAGCCATGAAGATCAGGAACTGGTGACCCATGCCTTTAATCCCATCACTGTGGATGCAGAGATCTGTCTGAATCTCTGTGAGTTAAAGTCCTAACTAAACAAGGTGGTTGTGGTGCACACCTTTAACCCTAGCACTGGAAGGTTGAACCAGCAAGTAAGATAGCTGGGTGGGAGAAGGGAGGAGTTCAGCTTCCCCTGCAAAGTCTCTTGTTGGCTGAGGACAGGGAAGCTTGGAGTAAGATGATTCGTGGAGAGGGGCTGAAGAGTTGGCTGGGGGAGAATTGGTTTTGGTTAGTTCCTTGTCTCTCTGAAATGTCAGCTTTTCCCCAATATCTGACTCAGGATTTTTATTAGAATACCAAATAGAATTTGTGCATTACTTCTACCAAGACTCGCAGATCCTTTTGGTTAGCCTTTTAGTTCTTAGAAAAGTTCTCTCCAAGCCTCCACAGTTTGGAAGCTGCTGAACTGAATATCTAAAATGGATTGATCTTTCTATATAGCAAAATGCTTACAAACTTGTGCTTAATTCCATATTTATTCCAGCAATATTTTTCCACAGCTTTCAAGTTTGCAGTATTTCTACAGTTAAAATTTAAGTAAAAATGTGCTATAGATACAGACATAGATATATGGTGGCTACTTCTGTTTATGTTAATAAGTTTTCAAATAGTCTTGAAAATAATGCTGGCCAAACATCTAGGCTTGTCTATCTCCTTCCTTTTTAGTTTTATTCATTTGAATAAAACCAATAATGTACAGCAAGCAATGTTCCTTTTATTATATCTAGTAAACTTAGTATGTTATAAATGATAGAACACCTTTGACGTATACTGATGAAATCAGACAGCTATTAAAAAGAACATTTTTTTCCTTTACTGGGTTATTTTATGTACTCTTTGAGAACATCTTGGTTTATTATTTGATCATTATGACAAGATAGTTTTTATACCACTATTTATGAAATAAGTACATATTTATAAGTGAGGGAAATAACTCATAATATGTAATGAACGCTTGCCTTCTACCCTTCACTAATTAAGTAATGATTTATTTAATATCCGTTTATAGTTCCTCCCTAGTCTCTTTTTCCTCTGCTTCCCTGCATCTAGTTTCCTTGGTACTTAAATTGTACCATTCAAATCTTCTTCTCTGATAAAGTACTGAAGGCCTTCTCAGTCTTCCATGAAGATAGTAGGTCTGTGGCCTGGCCTTAGACAACTCATGCTGGCATGATATTCCTTTTCCTATGTCACAGCTTTAGCTGGGCCACTTGTGATCTGGTCTCTCATCAGCCTGGCAGTCAGAGGTGCCTCCACAAGTGAGACATGTCCTCTGCATTGTACAATGCTCCTAGTATCCCTTTCTTCTTGGCAGGATCAGAATTTCATATCAGTGGGAAGGTTATCCTCCTTATGTGCATTTTCTTACATTGGGAGTTCCACTAAGTAAAATACAACATCTCATCTTGTTCTGCACATCTACATCAGTGATCAGTCTTATAAAACAATGCTTCTTTTTTTCTTTTGTCTGTCATCTGGAGCAAGCTTCTTTGCTCTTCTTTGCCTACTATCCACCTACTGGAGTTTCCTTTCTGACTACTGCCTCCTTTCTGTTTCCATTCCAATCTATTGTTCTCTGTATGCACTGTTGAATTCTTGTTTCAACCATTTCTGTTTCTATCTGCATTATTTCCTTATTCACCTCAATTTTTAAACCTGTATCTCACATATGCTGCATGCTCTCAAATATTAATACAAAAATGCTGGTCCCTAGGAAGACTGAATTACCTAGTGCTGGAGCACGTTTCTTTCCGGATGAAGCAGATGTAAGCTGACTCTTATTGTTCCTGACATCTAGTGGCAGGAAGAAAAACTATCCTGAGACCAGAAAGTAATGTCATTGGCTGGCTGAAGTCCAAACAATTGAAAATGGCCAAATGCCATTTGCCTAGAAAAATTTACAGGCATTGTACAACTTTTAGTTATTTCACATGAGATGTATACATCACTGAGAACTCAAGTAAATCTCAGCATGAAGGCAAAAATCTGATAAGAAAGGTGAATAAACCTCAAGTGGATAGACAAAAGTTAAACAGTGGGCTGAATCTCCCCACTGCAGAAATTCATTACTCCTTATATCTTGTTATGTGTACTCACAGAAAAAATATGTACACATGAAAACTTACCAAACCCTCAACATATTATGAATAGAATTACAATACAGATGTCAGAATGAAACATCCAGGCTTACCTTTGCAAAATAATAAACTTGAATTCAAACTAAATGTAAACCTTAAACAAATTACACAGTGAAATATGTCTATATCACAATATAACCTTGGACGGTCAAGTGGAGTTAGGGAATGAGGAAAAGTTACTTACACCTTTTACCCTTTCATTACTATGTATTGGTAGTTTTTAAATAAAAAAGATGTGCCATGCAATGTTCTAGGAATTTGAGGTCTATTTTGAGCACTAAAGAGGAAATACATTTTGTACTACCTTTGGTTGGTAAGGGTTCTTGCTAATATACCTTCCAAAAGGCTGTGGATCTATGGTTACTTGTTATGCAGAAAATAAAGCCTTCTCTTGGGAAAGGCCATGTCTTGGTAGCTCAGAAAGTATTATGGGGAATAGAGTCCATATTCCTGTGAACGACACGCTGAAGCCAGCTGTTCTAAGTAGTTGACAGGAGTATCAGAAATCCTGAGAGCTCTGTTGTCAGAGGGAAAAAAAGTCTTCAAAAGATAGTTCCCAAAGTACCTTGAAGAGTTAGGGGATGCATGAGGAGGGTTATTAATAGGCTGAGGTGACAAAAGGAAAATAGACACTCAATCCCACAATGACAAAAATCAGTGAAGAGAAAGTACAAGTGATTGTCCAGAACCCTGAAATCTGTCAATCATAGAAAAGGAGAAAGTGAATTAAATTATTTTTTACTCAATTTTTAAAAAGTCTACCTAGTTTGATTTATGACTTCCTCTTTCATAGTAGAGAATATATGTCTGAGAAGTTGGCAGAAGTTTTCATAGGCATTATGGACAAAATATATTGCTATAAACTATACTGTCTTATAGCATTATAAATCTGAATAAATCACATCAACATTATGATGAGCCTGTTCTCATAATACTTAATAATTATACATTGTTATGTATTTCATCACTGGAATATAATACCTGAATAAACAAGTAAAAAGATTTATTTTTGGCCCAGAGGTTAAATGTTCAGTCCATGATTGTCTGGAAGAAAATCACAGTCAAAAGGCCATGGCAGAATAGGAAGGAAGAATGTGAATATAGTTATAGGCATCTTGATTTTATCTCACTTTCCACATACTGGATGGTGACATTACATCCATATTATGCATATCTCCTTACCTTATATCCCTGGGAATATCTTCACACACATTTTCTTAGTCCTATTACTAACCTAGGCCTCTTACAGTCAAGTTATATTGAGAACTAAGATTAACTATCATAAATATGTACTTAAGTTCAAGATTATATGAGATGCTTGATATGTACACACACACACACACACAGAGGTGCTTGCATTCTTGAAATGGTTGAAAATTTCAGGGCAGAGATTGTTTTAAACAGCCCAATCAAAGACCCACTGACTAGTGTGGTATGATAGAAAAGTAATATTTTGCCATAGTTTCAAGAGAGGACTAGAAATCAACTAAGAAAGTGTTAGTTCAATCGAAAGAGTTTCTGAATGAAAAGAGATGACTCTGACTTAGATGTACAATGAATGGGTGGGTAGCTGGGTAGACAGCTGGAAAGCCAGACATCATACAGAATCATAACAAAATTGAAAACCAGATGAATCTTATAAACTACAGCTGGTAGCTATGTGGACAGTTACCAGATGAGAACCATATGTCTTCTAACACCATGATCTCACAAACTGCCCAGGGTGCTACTGCTGCACTGAGTGGGGCATAGGGAGTGAATGAACAATCTATAATTAATGGCACCAGACACTGAGTTTACAAAGATCATTTCAGTCAAGTAGAAGGGAACCCCAAAATTGAATTTTAATTTAGTAATAGGGAAATGATATCTTAAAAATTATGTTTAAAATTTTGACTTTCTTGGTATGTATAATGCCCTTTATTAAAATTTCTTTTATATGTCTCATGGCAGGATGCCTTATCAGGTGTTCCAAAGAACACAAAAATTTCCCTGCTCAATAATTCAAGGAAATTATGGAATCATCTACTGAGAGTTCTGAGAAGTCTTCTAAGAAGGAAATCTCTCTAATTTTACTTCAGCTCATTGTTCCCTAAGTCACCTGAATACAAAACATCATTTCTGTGTCAAACATCAGTAAGCATCTTTGGAGGACTGAGTTCTATAGAGGTCATTTGGTGATGCTGGTTGTATGTAGGAGCATAAGATTTCTGTCCCACTCCCCCAATTTACAACAATATATTTGCAGTTGGTTTCCAGACTAGTTCAAATCAACAAATTCAACAATCATTTTGTAATCACCTACTCTGTGTTCTTTATTCAAGTATTTTAGATCTCTTCTGTGCATTAGGAATAGATTAAATAATTCTTTTTATGTAAAAAAAAATCATAGACTTTTCCATTTTAAACTATGTACAATACCTTTTTTCATAAAAGATCTTATTAATTTTTACTTCTAAATGTTATTATCTAGTATAAAGCAGACACATATAATGCATAATAAATAGAAAACAAATATGGTTGTATTTTCAGTAAAATACTATAATTCACTGTATAGATAATGGGTACAGTCTTTTAAGATTTTTCCCAGCTATTTTTTTCTACTGGAAGATACTGTTAGCCTCTGTCCTATGAATGTTCTATGTGCTCTTCTCTAGGCTCCTATAATATGACATCTGTATGTCTATGTTGTGTGATATTTTTATCACATACTGACAACAAAGTTTGCTTTGAGTCAGAGGGCAGAACTAGCAAGCACTAATTAACCAAAATTAACCATAGAGCTTTTGGAGGACAAGACAGACAGGAGACAGGAAGGAGTAAGGCGGGGCAGAGAGAGGATCTCAATCCTTTTGAATTATAGATCTGGAGAGACAGGACATGACTGCTGGTTTCTCTGCCTCTCTGATCATTCAGAATTCAGAATTTTTTATTGATAAAGAATAATTAGATAAATGTATCATGTCTATTATTCCACATGTGATATAAATTCTTTTCTGTGCCCTGATAATCTCCCATGAAGCCTACATCATTGGCTTATTATAATATAATTATTATTTACACACCTGTCTGTTGTGTAGCCGTTTCTTTTGAGATAAACACAGTTGCCCTATAGGACTTTTTTTTTTTTTAAGCAGGATGACAAACAACTCACAATAGCTTCAGAGATCTCCTGAAACTGTTCATATTCACTATCCCCCTCTCTGCCAGAGTAAACAATAAAAGCTGAGCATTTCCCTGGAAGAAACAAAGCTGAGCGGCAAAGAGCAATCTCAAAGGAGAGAAGCCTCTAAGAAGCCCCTGAGATAAGAAGAGCTGCCTGTCAGAAGTTTAGAACAATGTAGGCAAGTAGCAAGGACACCACCCTCCAACCTGTTGAGCTACTTCAGGCTACACACTGTGCTGTAGGTTTCCACATTTGAGCACTGTCACCCATGCTGAGGGTGGATCTTAGTGGTGTAGCTGTCTTGGAGTTATTTCTGTTCCTTTAAGTAAGCCCAATAAAACTTACTGGTTCAATAAATTGGAGTTGGGTCCTGTCTGTGTTTTGGGCTGTCATGAGTTCTCTATATGGGATGAGCAGATGTATGTGTTGCATCTTTTTAGAAAACTTTTTGTCACACAACACCATCTTCCTCACTATAGGATTTTTCTTGTTGTTGGCCATAATTGTCTTTATCTCTAAAACCTACTGTATTTATTAGTTTTTTGCTGTGATAAGTTCCAGGCCAAAAGCAACTAGGGGAAGAACGATTTCATTATATCTCATCGGTTATATTCCAGTTAAGGTAGGAACTCAAGACAGGAACCAAAAGGCAAAAACTGAAGCAGATGGCATAAAGGAATACTACATACTGGTTTGCTCTTTTCATGACTTGCTCAGCTTCATTTCTTATATGACTCAGGTTCACCTTCTTGGGATGGTTCTGTTGTTCCCTTTCATAAAATCATCAATCAAAAAAAAAATGCTCCCCTAACATGCTGAAACCTTATCTGGTGGAGGCCATTTCTCAGTTGATTTTCCCTAGACTGATGACTCTGGTTTGTCTCAAGTAGACAAAACCTCAGCAGGACAAGTAGCACACTCCTTAGTAGAGTATTCAGTAAAATCCATTCCTTAAACATGTTTCTTTTAGAATGCCTGAGTTTAAACATGTATGGCAGCCTTTGATTGCTCTCAGAAGATTGAAATTATAGAGTTACATCTCAGGCATGTCAGGGTACCATCCCTGAATGACAATCTCTTCTAGCCCACAGACTGGGCCTCTAATATTCACTGGAAAATTTTGGGGAAAAGGGGAAATATATAACTTATGGAATCGTTTGAGCAGAAAAAATATCACTTTTGAAAAATGCTACCATTTTAAACAGTATGAACAACCTATACACTCTCTTACTAGGAAGCTACATAGTCAGAAATAAATCAGCAAGCTGAAATAGTAGATTGATTCATTCATATACATGTATGTATATACACATAAGGAGATTTAGAGGTCCTTGGATATGAATATATAACACTGGACCAGACATATACTGGTAAACGTTGCTAATAGATTATTTATTGAGAGAAAGTTGGATCAGAAAGCCTCACATCTGCCCACTGAAATGTTACACAGAAAAAGTAGAGCATCATTAATTCTGTAAAGGTGAACCTGCCTAATGCCAATGACTTGCCCAGCAGGACACTGTGGCTTATGTAAATGGATGCCTTCATTAAGGATACAAAAATATTTTGCAAATTATGGGAGGTCAGATCTAGTGGTTGACTGGGTTTAACTCTGAACTCTTTTATTAGCGCTCCATATATCATACCAGAGACTCAATCTGACCACTGAGAGGGACAGATGAAGAAAGGGTATTTTTATATTATTCATATGATATGCTGTAGGTAGGTTCAGTATTTAAAGGAAACATAAGTAGATATTGTTAGTTTTATTTTACAAAAGCACACTGGACATGGAATTTGTCTCAACTGTTTTTTGTATGTGTGTCAATAGCTCCTTTGCAGTACTTTACTCTCCTTTATCACAGCTTAATTATAATATACATAATTTAGACATATTTGGTCAGTATTTTTAGGGCTTGTCATTTTTCTTTTTTAAATACTAATTAATATGTGTATTACTATACAAAAATGTGCCTTCAGTCCTTGTACATGAAATAGTCCAAGTTTTATAAAGCTAGAGTTCTTATAAGGCTTTTTTCTCATGAAAAAAATGAATTTATTTTCTAAAAATAAATAAAAGAGTGACAAGAAACAACAAAAGAAATACGTAGCAATGCTGTTGTGTAGAATGAAGAAAATATTTAAAAGATTAGTTCATTAACTTAGATGCCCCTGAGTTTCAAACCCTGTTCTATCCTTGTGGAATATCTTCATGTCTCAATCCCTTTCCTTGTGAGCATCCTTTTATAAATAGGAAGAAAGTAATATTCACAGTGTAAATTTGCTATGAGTTTCATCATTATAGGCTAGGAGGGTTACTGATATTTTTATGAAGGAGCCTTCTCATGCTGAAACATTTCAAATCACTTCTTTATTAGAAGGGTTAAGATATACAAAAAAGCATTCAGTTTAAATAAATCATAGTCTGATTTAGTGGACTAGAACAAAAAAAAAGATATGACATGAATACATATCTGAAAGCTTTGAAGTATTGTTTATATTCTTTGAGTTAGGAATTATCTGATTTTTAAAAAAAATTAAGGAATTTACTTAGAGAATTAGAAGAGACATGATCATTAACACACACACACATACAGAGAGAGAGGAGAGAGAGGGAAGGAACGAGGGAGGGAGGGGGGGATGGTGAACAGGATGACAAGGAGCAGTAGGGGCAGGAGACTGCTTGACCTTCCCTACATACTCTGCAGTAGTATTCAGTTTGTTCTTAATGTGTCATTATGACATTAAAAATAATTTTACAAAGCATATACCCTAACACCATTACTATGCAATGAATGTATAGTATGCAAACCACAACTTTCAAAATAATAGCACTGGGATAGTGGGTCTCTGTAGGATTTTATGCCCTCATGAATGTAATTTATACTGGCAACTGACAGAAGTGTCTTGTTCCTCTGACATGTCAGAAGAGACTTAACATTAACAGTTTATAAGTCACTAAACTAACAATTTGCCTGAATTTATTATATGTCATGTGTTATTCTATGTTAGACATATTAACTCATTTTCCTTTAGCAAAGATGATGATGACAAATTTTAAAATGAAGATTGGAAAAGTACTAATAGATTGCTTTTATTCATAAAAATGGCGATGGATAGAGCTGGGCTTTGAACCCATGTTCTCTGAGTCTGGAAAAATTTGTAATGACAATGCCATGATGGTATCTGTGAAAATGTTATGGAAAAGTATAAGCCATAGTCTAAAATAAGCTACAAAAAAATTAGATAAATTTCTGATTCATAGATCAATACACATTTTCATTTGGGGAGTTTTTTTATTTTTTGTTTGTTTGTTTTTTGAAATGACAGGGTTTTTTTGGTCTTAGGATTATATAACTGAATACTCAGTAAATCATCAGAAGAAACACATTTTAAAACCTAATGTTTCCCCCTCATCATTAGTGGATAATTACTCCAATTACCCTTTAGGAAGCACTTTGCTTATCCATACTCACTGGAATTGTAGATAATTTATTTAATATGAAAAGCAAATCAAATCCTTAAGTTAAATCTTCAGTTCTACCCTCTAAAATATCAATGATAAAAGATAAAGAAATGTTGGCTGTTTCCATGTGCTGCTAGAAAAGATGTGCTGCCAGAAAAGCTTAGATACCCTCAAGTGATCATATTTACAGTAAAATAATCTTCAAGGTATATAACTATATTTCTGAGATGTAGAAAGAGGCTTCTGCCCCTTTGGTGCAGACCTAATGTCACCACTTATATGGACCAGCAAACCCAAAGTCTCAAAGAAATACACAGACACATATATTAATTTCATGCTGCTTGGCCTATGTCTCAGGCATATTGCTAGCTAGCTCTTTCATCTTAATTCAACCCATTTCCATTAATCTGTCCTGCCACGTGGCCTGTGGCTCACCTGTGTTCCCTCACATGTTTCTTCTTTGGCAGCTGGCTCTCATCTCTTCTGACTCTGCTCTTCTTCTCTTACCTATGCCCCAACTCCTCTGCCTACTTCTACAATGCCTGACAAGGGCCAAAACTGTTCCTTTATCTAAAATATTCATAGCACACGGAAAGCCATTCCCACATTGCTGAGATTTTCTAAGTTTCCCAAATGCAAATACCTTTGAAATGATCAAATATTAAGCAATGGTTACAATGGGTACTTTTTGAAGAAAATTCTACATTATTGTATTTTAATTATTCTAAGGTTGTCTATGCACGCAAGGTGCTTCTTAACCATAGGATTTGAATAACCCAAGCATCTTCGGCTTGGCTCATACTCTACTGCAGTCAGCTATATAGATAGATATTAGTACATTTGGAGACTTGCCAGGTGTGTCCATGTTCTTTGCAGAACACTGACTGTTGATAAATGTTACATCCATATAACACAGGCATGACTGCCACCACTAATAACACAGAATGGTTCTCCCAGGCATACCTGTATACCATAAAGGCATCCATTTGGACTGACAGAAAGCTGTCTGCTTGGATTATGGAATGGTTTATGAGGGAGGGTTTTCATAAGTGCTTGGCTAATAGTTTATAATCCTCTATTGAATAGTTCATAAACTAATTTATTACCCATGTCATGATACAGATTTTCATCCTTGCAGAACTGTGGCTTTTCTGTTTATTCATGTCAGGAATCATATCAGCAGTAGGCTTTGCAAACATCTCAGTGTTTATTGTTGAACTCAATTGTGAAGCAATCAGTGCCTTGACATCACATCATACTCTTCAACTTCAAATCTATATTTTTTTGTCCACAAGACCAAGTGTGTTGACAATTTTTTGGCAAAGAACTTCTATATTTTGTGTCAAGTGAGACTCTTATCTGCTGGCTTTACAAAGTACTTGTGAAATTGATCTTTCAATAGATTTTTTCATACACTTCTTCAATATCTGAACCTTTTCAATAGTACTTAGGCATTAAAAAATCAAATTCCTTCAAAATCTCCAGAGGGTTACCTCTCCCAGCTACATTGGGGATCATTAAACACAGTAAACCCACTCTCATTTGAAGGAATACTGTTGACTTCAGTAGTCACCATAGAAATACTTGAGCCATTGGGGCCTTCCTCATGGTTTAACATACCTTGAGAATCCATTCTCCTATGTATCTGTACTTCTGCAAACCCAGAAAGATATACTATGTTATATTTCTGTATCTTTTATTTCACCTTTAAATATTTATTATTGTTATTATTATTATTATTATTATTATGAACAAAGAAGTCACACTTTCTAACCTTGTATATCCTTATTGAAGGTCCCTACCCCCTCCCACCACATCAGGTCATTCTTTCTTCTCCACAAATCCCCACCTCATCCCTGGGCAGGCTGCAGGCAGTCCCATGGTACCACTGCCCCAATATTGCTTAGTTCAGTCTCCACTCCTGGCAGATCCAGTTTTCTCCCCTCTATGTAAAAATATTTAGAGTGATGTTCAATGCCCATTATAGCCAGACTAAATAATTTCAAAATATATTTCAAGATGTTTACTTTTGAACTTTCAAATCCATCTCATACATAAAAGTTGGAAAGGGAATCTGCTTTGGAATCTGCTAACAAATATAATATTGGCACAATGAGTTAAACTGGCCTCACATGAGGATGGAAGGACCAGGTAGTTCCTACTAATTACAGACATGTGGGTACATTGTTTCTGTGTACTGTGCAACAAAAGACAGGAAAACAAAGCAATGGATAAATTCTGTACTCTTGTTTATTCATTAAACAAATAACACTGTATACTCAATTCATCCTATTCAGCCATGACAACATTTCTTAATATTATTTTTTGACTACATATATTTAAATTTTTTCATCAAGGGGGTTTTGGGAAAAGACCCCATATGTGGAAATTTTTTTAAAAGAAAATACTAGAGCCAACATTTCAGCTACATTTCTGACTAAACCACTATTAATAACAAGGATTTTTACATCAAGGCTGAATGGGAAAGAGGGAATATTATATGAAATCAAAGAGTTTTGGAGAGCTTTCATAGGGTAAAAAAGGTTACATTTTCTCATTAAACTGAATTTGTTGTACTATGCACTTGAGATGTTGTGAGTTATATAGTCTAAAGTTAAAAAATGAAGACAATGCACAATTTTACAAAAGCACAAACAGAAAATGTTATGAAATCTCATGGTAATAATTCGCTGAGACAAAAATAACAGAATAATTTTACCAACAATGCATCAGCACTCAGGATGAGTAATCTATAGGAAGAAAGAATTGAGCGGAGAGCATAGAAAAAAGAGAGCACAGAGGTGTTCACACGAGACATGCCCATGTAGGAAATAAACCCTTTGACTTAGAATGAACATTAAACTTGGCTGTGAAAGAAAAAATTTTAAGTAAATGATTTTTTTAATGATATAATCTTTGAAAGTCTTTTGCTTCATTCTTAGTACTGAGCTTCTTAGTTCACCATCAGAACAGCAGTATGTGAGTGTATGTGAATGTAAATTACATTTTATAAATTCTTGTCAAATACTCATAAATTTATTCTGTAAAATTGACATGCTATGCATTACCCAATTTCACAAAAAATCCCTCACTAATTAGAATATATTGAATAGCCAATTAGTAAGTTATCATGCATAAATTCTACTTCAGTTTCATGTGTCAGACTCTTACAATATAAACATTCTGTCAGCTCCTAATGATTTATGTAGGACAAAGAGACAGGTAAGGTTCTCTAAAGTTAAAGAGAAAAATGTTAAATAAATTAATTTAAAAATATTTCTGTTGGCTCCCGTAATTTTTTTTGGCAACACAAGTTGTACTGTCTATAAATTTAGAGCAAAAATGCATTAAAGTTAAATATTCAAAGAATGAAATTTCTTTAAGATAATATTGGACACTAAAACACATGGAAAATTTGTTTTGAACTGAAGTCTTTTGATCTGCTAGTTGGCCATGGAATGACCATGCTAGGAAATTAGTTATCAATAGCTATGTTCTGTTTTTAGGTTAAGAGTCAAATTTCAAGATCCATTGTCCTAAGATAGCATGTGGTCATGCATCTGAGATTTGGTCACGGTTATGCTAACAAAGAAGGCACAGGCCATTTCCAGAACTCTCTAGCTAGACATTTCACATTCTTTCTTTCTATGTAAAATTGCCCAAAAATATTGGATATAGAAGAGAACTTTGATCTCAAAGAGACTGTAGTTAGGCAGCTACAAAATACAAATGATCTAGGCTATGTGGAGTAGAGAACTGACTAATAAGTGGGGGAGAAGATTTACACTAACATTAAGAATATTTAGCCTGTTAGGGATTTATGACAAATTTACTTAACCTAATTTATAGGCAAGAAAAATTACAAGTTTGAATAGAAATTATTTTTTATGCAAATTTGTAAATTAACTACTTTGCTTATGCTGATATTTCTGTTTTCAATCAATTAAACATGACTGACTATTGTCATTTCAATTCAATTTCAAGTTTCTACACACCAAATTTCTTTGAAACAAATCTGTTACATGAGTGAAAAGTGCTAAATAACTATCTTACTTTCCTGTCTACTTAGCGTAAGAAGCAACTAAATGTTTGTGGCTAAGATTACAGTGATCCAGCCCCTACAGAAACATGGAACATAATTGCTGTCTTATTTGTAGTATTTACTAGCTGTATGCCTCTGGGATGCTGTGGAAACTTCTTAAGATCTATCTCTCTCTGTCTCTGTCATCTCTCTGTTTCTCTCTCTCCTACCTTCTCGCTTAAACACACATCTCTCACTTGAGGAAAATAATAGTACTTTTTTCATGATTATAAGGCTGAGCAACCTATTCAGAGGATTGGGTCTTCTTACCAGCCAGGAATCATTCAGTAAGAGTTACCCTCTGGAGTGGTGTTCTTAATGAAAGCTAATGTGTAGAGTTGGATCATACTTCAAAGTAGGTCTATTAAGTGATAAACACACAAAGTTATTAACTTCTGTACCTTCAGAATTTTAAAGACAATTCAGGCTAAAGGGAAGACTAAACGTTTGATAGCTCAGAGCAGAGTGATTGTACAAAAGATACTGACACAAAATTTAATCCCACTCCCCTTTTTTTTATAAAGCCACTTGGGCTGGATAGGCTTGAGAAGTCAGCCTTGTTCCTTATGGACAACATGCTCCCATGTAGGTTCAGACTTTCGAATAAAAGTTTAGCAAATTCTTAATATCAGTATAAAACCTTTTCTATTTTAGATGTCTGAAACTTGTAACTGTGCAACAAACATCTTTTTTTTTAAAAAAAAATAAAGGTTTTAAGACTATTCTCACTAAATGGAAGGAATCTCTGGTTTGTGACAATCATCATACAAAGGTTTTTAAATATATAGAGAGTATTTCTTCAGTTTAGAAATTGACTAGAACATCCTGAATCTTCTCAATTCATGCTCAGCATAAGTAATGGTAGAATTATTACTTTTATCAAACTATTAGTATATGCATAATAGTGAATTATGTGTAATCAATTTCCTGAAGAAATTTAGCTGAATAGATTATTTATTCTTTCATCTTCTCCACCTTAAATCTTTTCTGTCAAATGTTCTCTTAAACTACTTTCTCAGTTGGCCATAGCTGACATTGGGCAGATGTCTGCAGCTTTCTACCAGACCCTTTAATGACCTAAGTCTTGATCAATTTACCATGGTTTCTAACCTATAATTAAATCACTTCCAAATATTAACTTAGTTTTACACATCTACTTGTTTTTATGGGGCTGGCTGGCTTCTGACTCTTGCTTCATTTGTGCCATTTTTAACTTACCTTCTTCCTCCTTATACCCCAAATGTGGGATCATCATGTTAAGTTTCGGATATCAGAGAAATGATGAGAGAACAGTGGCAAAGAGAAGTGAGCTCTATAGCTGAAGGTGAATATGAGGAAGAGTCTGAGAAACTAAAAGGGCAAGAATAGTCTCAGTCATTGCTAACAATAATAGAGTACATGGAGATGATCTGAATTACAGGCTGCCTCACAGGGTAACCTCCCCCATTTTATTGGTAATTATTTGGCTGTGTGATAAACCAAATGTGACCTTCATAAAGATAAGAACTGGACCTGTTTCTTTATTCCTTGAATTCGCAAGGTGCATCACCATCTTATTATATGAAGAGTTGGAGAGAGAAGGAGTGAATGAAAGAGGAAGGGTAGAGGATGAGAGGGAGAGGAAGAGACACTTCCAAGGAGCTAAGCAATTCTTTGCTTTTCAGAAGGAGGACTCTAAGGTACAGGGACTTAAATAATTGCATCAAGTCCTCTTAATCACAAACTCACTTCTGCCAAGAACAACAGAGCTCAGGCAGAAAGAGGAGAGCTTTAAGTCAAATAAGCCTCAGCAATGCAAACTCAAAACCTGACAGCTTTATAAGGGAAGCCAGAGAACGTCTGTTAACCTACCTCAGCTTGTCCAGAAGAATGTGGATGCATGTACATGCCTAGGTGTGGGCATGTGTGAATGAGTATACATGCATGCCTATGTGGAGAATCTGCCTAAATTACATACTAAAATGAGTCACTAAATCGACAGTAAATAATTTGAACTCAGAAATGTTTCTGTACCTTAGGAATTTGCTTTAAGGATGTCATATTGCTGTCTCTTCCCTTTCCACTCCTGCAATTTTTCTCTCTTGATCTTTAACACAGTAAATCTTTCTCTTCTCAAACACTGATAACATAATAAAGCCTGATTTTCCCCCTAGTGACTGGAAATGCAGAAACATACAAAGCTAGAGCCTGTGACATGGCACGTTCTGAAAATAATAATTCATAGAAGCTTTTGGTTTATGGAAAATCATTACTGGCTGACTGGACTTTAGTGAGTGCTTTGAGCAAGTTCTTCCTAAGAACTAATGAGGACTGAATCAGGGATAGGGATTTTGCATTAACCGGCAACACTGCTTCTATTGCACCATGACTTCAGAACAATAGAGGAGGGAATATTGGCAAGGTGCTGTAAGCAATAATGACACAAGAAACATCTGTGGGATGATCCCCCTCCTAATGTCTTAATTATGCCATTCTTGACGTGGGGAAAATGAAGAGATCTTGCTGTCAGGGAGCAAAGGGTTACTAATTTGGCCATCTGAGACATCAAGGATGACTTATTTCATAAATATTTCTAATGAATTAATAAAAACTTACCTTGTCCTATTTTCTTCTAATTTCTAGGATATCATTAATATTGTCTGTAATTTGTGATAAGGAATAAAACTGTTCTTTTTACTACAGAAGTGTGATTAAAGTTCTTCATCTCAAAATCCATGAAAAATATTGAAATAAAAAAATTATTTGTGCCAGAAACATTTGAAGCTCAAGAAAAGCATTTTGAATATTTTGGAAAACCCTATCCTATCATATTTCCTGGAACAAAGGTATGGGCAGAAATATCTATTAATTTCTTTATTGCTGAGGAGAAATAAAGGAAGGAAAAAATTAGCAACTCCAATTCAAAGAAAGTTTAGATTTATCACTGAATCATTTTATTCACCATTCCCCCGCACAGTATATTGACGATTTAGGCCATATCTTTTCAAATACTATTTGGGACAACAATTGCCCTATATCACTGACAGATACTATTCTCCATGAAGTTTTCTGGAGTGATTGAGATAAAAATAAAAATGTTCTGATATTTCCCCCCAGGAAAGTGCCAGTGGTTTCCAAAGCTCAAATAAGCTTTAACTACATCCAACAGAGCAAACCTTCATAGTGTATTATTAGTGTGATCAAAAAGGATCAAAACATATTTGCAGGAAGCCCTAAGTACCAGCCTGAGTTAAACATTATCATGTGAGCATGGCACACTGAGTTTTCAGCAGCTAAACGTGTGTCTACTACAAATAGAATGGCAGCAATTTCAAGCAAGACATTTATTAATTACAACAGCAAAAATATCTTTTCCTTCTCCAGATACAGTTTTACCTCCCTGCGAGTTTGTATTAGGTTTTTCAAGAAAGACTGAAAACAAAATACAGTTTTACTCAATCTAGAGATAAATGAGTCAGAGTAACACCATACACCCTTTTAATAATTTATTTGTGCCACTATCAAGAATAGCAGTAACATTTCACCATAACCTGCTTCTTCTGGTTAAAAGAAAGTCCTTACTCCTATTCAGTGACCTTGTAAAACCCATCAAAATATTCCATGCTGTATATTAGGAATTACTCTATCTTTGACCAAGAGACTGAGAAAAGTAATGGCAATAATTACCAGTTCAGAAACAGCCAATGAATTTAAATGCTTATAGGTAAAAGGTGTTCTGTTATTTATTAATTATGAGTAGTTTGTGGTAGAATATGGGCTTTGGGTCAGAAAGAACTGAGTTAAAAGCTAATACAAATTGTTACTAGCTGCTTATGAAGCAGACCTCTTTCTATGAAATGGGAATCATTAAAAGGAAAATAGACTAACACTGAAGAATGTTAATAACATATAGAGAACTTGTACATCCACTGTGCTATTGTTAGATATGTATTTTGTCTCATAGTCATGTAGTCATATTGCACAAGTACATAAGCAAAGAGAAACAGGAGGGGGTTCTGAGTAGCCTTCTTGGGCTGATGTTTGTGATCCTTCTGTCTTAGTTAATTTATTCCTGCATAACAGACAGACAACAGTGTCTGGCATATGTGTATTTTAAGTCATTTACACTTCCTATGCTCTGTATATATACAATACATATCAGCTCATTAGTGTTTGTGTGATGTTTTATAATATTGAATGAGGAGTCAATACTTTCCTACCAACAATCTTAATATTAAAAACAGGGTTTTTTCATTTAATTCTTATCATAATCTTTATTTTTAAGATAATAATATAATAACTTCATGTTTGCCCTCCCTTGTCTCCCTACAAGCCCTCCCATATATTCTCCCACCCTTCAAATTCATGGCCTCTTTATTTCACTAATCATTATTACATGCATATATATACACACACACACACCTATATATACACTTTTTTTTTAGATCCTGCGGTAGACTTTCACATTTTTCTTAGAGATGCTAGAATGCCTTGCTCATTGTCTGTTACCTTGGGTAGAGACCATATTATTTGTTCTTTGCTGCACAGTAGGTAGTATTAATCATTTACTTTGATCCAATGGAAAAAATTTAATAAGATAATTTAGATTTCTCCAAAGAAATTTAACTCATAGGGTTAATGTTACCATAATTTGAATCTTATCTTTGTGAAAATATAACATCCAATTCTCATAAACAAAGCTGTTCTATGGACTTTCTGACAGGATACTTTGTGATTTCCATTAAAGCATGCTGCCTCCTCCACACTGTAACTCCGATGTTTAGGTTGCCACATTTCTTAGGCAATTGAAAGTGTTACCTAACACTTTATTGGAAAACCAGAAGTGCAAAATGAACTCCGAGCACTTTTGTCACCATGGGAAATGCTGACGAGACACATTATATGCATTATATCTTTAAGCTGTTAAAAGGGAAAAAAAAGTGTGGATTTCTAAAACCACATTTGGGTATTAGGTGTACCAAAATTCAGAAAGATTTAGTACTAAAAAGATATTTATCGGGTATGAAATTCAACTTCTGTGATTTATAGGCTGAGAAAACCAATGTTATCTTTCCCAAAGTGTCCTAAAAGAGATGTAAGTGTGCCTGTGCAAGCCAGGCAAGTGTTGGACAATGTTCAGCAAAGATGGCTTCCTAAGCCACCTCTAAAAAGAGGGAAGAGCAGAATCACTTTAAACCTTTTTATGATTTCATGAAAACAAAAATCTTGTCATTATCTAAGAACTTGATCTATGTGAAAAATATGCAATAATTATATAACTGGGATCATATTTAAGAGGAAGTAAATCTTAGCATACCCAGAATAAAAGTCTTGTTCACATACATAAAAAGTGCTGAGCCTGGCACAACATATATGTATGTAGCCAGGGATGAAGTTCATTGAGGAAATACATCAGGTAAGCTCTTCAGTCTCACAAGGTGTGTTATGTAAAGAAGCATTCAAAACACTACCAATCTATGTTTATGCCTTAAAATTGGAGGGATTAAAAAGGTTGACCAACCACACTGACCTCCCAGGAATAGTGCAAGCAAACCTCTTTTCTCCAATTTTGAACCTCAGAGTTGACCCTCAATCTTGCAATCCAAATGGAGGACATGAGATGAGCAATGGGAAATGTATGACTGTTCAAGGTGAAAAACTACGTGAGATTTGAGCATCTCACTGTCAATTTTACAAAAAAGAATAATCCTCAGACAATTTCCAAGATATTGGTTCAAGTAGAAGGACTCCTCTGTCTTAAATGATTATCTCTCCTCTTTGGGCTTCAAATATATTTAGGTTTTCCTTGATTTTAAGAAAGGAAGATTTAGAATAAGTATCATTAATTTTCTTACATTTGTCTAGTTATCTATCCTGTAACCTATCTATCTTTCTATCTATGAATCAATCATATGTCTTTCTATGTATTTATCTATTATCTAGATTCTATCTATGTGTTTATCTCTTACCCATCATCTATGTATTTATTACATATCATCTATTCATCCACCCATCCATCATCTGTATGTCTGTCTAATTTATTTATCTATCATCTAATCTTCATACTTTTTTACCTTTTATTCTATGTAACAAAAGTCCTGAAGAACAATCATTAAAGATCAGTAATCACTGATAACAATTAATATTCACTCTAATGAAATTATCTCTTTTGTCCTGTGATATGTCTTCACTAATATTCTGAGAATGGTGTTTTCATTCTGTTGTGGCTGACAGTCAATTCTCTATTCCTGAGATTAGTCTCATGGCTGAGTGATGAAAAACTTCAAGAGCTTCCCTGGGATTGCACATAGAGAAGCATTTTCCTAAGATTTTTGGTCAGTTGATTTTCAACTATGCATTATCTAAGTAGGTTAGAAATAGAAGCAAACATTTGAAAGTGGAACCATCATTTGGGAAAACATTATTTTAAGAAAATGAATAACATACTAAAAATAATTCTAACATTGTTCCAGTATTTGGTGTGAAGAACAACCTGGCATTTAATTGAATTGTCTGTAATCAAATGACCTGTAGAAATGTTTATGATTACTTCTTCAATCCAGTGACCAGAACAATGACTTTTATGAGAGGATTTCAACTCTAGGATATATTTACATATTCATAAATGACTTATAAATTCCCATTTTTCTTTTTTAGTGTTTTGAATTTTTATTAGCTTTATGTTACATGCCCTGGATTGATCTTCTAAATAACTTAGAATATTCTATTACTGTTGTTTTTAATTTTTTCATAAGATTGCTTCAACTTAATTTTTCAAAGATAGTATTACTTTCAAAACTTCTGACATTTGAAAAGGAGTTATTTCTTTCTCTCTATAAAATATCATTTATGTTTCTGAACGTATTAGTTATACTTAATCTGAAATGTTCTGCCACCTCCACGTTCATCACTTTCCAATTTTCTAATTTTGTTCTGCTTTTCTGCTTTTGCCCTAAACAATTTTTCTCCTAAGTTTTGAGATTCTTGATTGTCTCCTTATATTTAATGGCAAAATAGTAAAATGAGAAAATAACATGTTTCTGTACCTGGATGGAAATTATTGGTTAAGGCATTTGAGTCCACATTGTCTCAGATATGTTGTCACAGACAATGTTTGTGGAAGGTAGAGGTGACAAGAGCAAGTGATGTAACAGTGTTCCTCCCACCCAAACAAAACCAAATCACATTAAAAGCCTTGAAGGAGGGCAGCCTGTTTGTACTTGTGAAACCTCCACAGCATATTAGTTAACCTCTGCCTAGGAAGATCTGAACTTCTTTAAGGTGACATTCCAGTTCAATTACTTTTCCCTAAAACAATCAATATAATGAACAAAGTGCTTTTAATAACAAATTAGTCTTCAGATGCTGACTTTTCATGATGGCCAGGCAGTAATGCTATGAACCCAGGATTTATAAATATTGTAATGCATTTTTGACTAATTGGAAAGTACAGGAGGCAAAGAGAGAACAGCAATCGTGTTCATTCAGGGTGAGTACATGAGCTACTATCTGAACAGACCAGTCTCCAGAGGACATTCTCACACACAACTGCTTTGTACACAACAGATACAAGCACAAGTCTTTGCGATGCCTACTAGAAAGAAAAAGCCAGGCCAACAATAGCAATAACAGGCCATGCTTGAAGGCTTCCTCTGTGTGTTCTAAAGACAAGAGTGGAGACTGGTCCCACTGTCCCTATGCCCATGTTTTTAGAAAAACAATAGGGCCTCTGCATTGAGTCTCTTTTATGGAAAAAGAACAATGGCTGTAACAATGTAAAAAGCAACACAGATCCTCACAGGGTTGCTTCTTTTTACAAGTCAAGGAAATAACAAATATAAAGCAACTAAGGAAAGAGAAGTAAGAAACAAGAATACTGCATAAAACAAGTTTATAGATGCAGAATTTCTTTCTATTTGTCAATTCTAACTTAAAAAAGATAGGCATTTAGTTACTATATTTTTTGGACAGCAATCATCAGACACTATAAGTAAAATACAGGCCAAAGACTCTTCTAATAATTGAATTTAGAATTTGGCTGGCAATGCCTTTGCATTTTCTGTTGATCTATGAGTGAATAAATGTTTTGCAGATTAAATATGACACCCTGACATATGAGGTTCTAGAAGACTAAGAAAAAAGAGCAAGACAAATAATTATAGAATTTGAAAATAGTGTATTGTCATTTATTTATTAAAATGGCTTTAAGGCCACTGGAAATACTTTCTAAATCCAGCTAGTATCATGGAATAAAATCTCCAGGAAGTTCATAAATTTGGAGATAGATGACCCTTTAGTGCTCACAATAATTTCAAATGATATATTTTTCCTTTCAATGGCTCCTTGGTGGAATCTTGAGATGCCTTGTTCTGTCTTATCTCAGATACAATGTGGCTACAAAGTGTGTGTGTTTCTGGTTAAGGTCAGGTACAGGAGGTGCTGTTATACAGGGATTCACCTGCATTCAAGTTTTACATCTTTGTTTACTAGCAACATAGGATGAGATAAACATAGCACACAGCAAGAAACCTAGGATTAAATAAAATAAATCTCTCTTGACTCAAATCTAATAACTTGCTCCAAAAGCTCTCATAAATTATTAGCTTCAAAATCATTCAATGTGTCTGAACCATAGTGCATGTCACTGGTGTGCTTGAAGTTCACCTAAGAAACTGTATCATCAAATGTGCCGACAAAACCTGCCTGAGGCAATGCCACCTTGCAATTAATCACATATCTGTTTCAGAATTATAAAGTGTCTGAGAGCTATAATTTCATCTTGCTTCTGCCTGCATATCATTTAAAACTTCATAGTCTCATGCAGGAAAAAAAATAACAAACCTAAAACCGTTTGTCAGCTCAGTTCTCTCTTTATGAAGACCTACTGCTTTCACAGTATCTTCTGGCTTCCTTATTTTAATATGTGTTTCTGAACCTATCTCTTTTTTTGTGGGCTCCGTGTGGTCTGTAGTTTATGAACACAGTAGTGTAGTCAATTCTCAATTATCAGTCTGAATGGAAGCCTACAGTGGGACCGGTAATCCAAAATCATTTTATATTTGACTTTAGAATATATTATGTGAATTTTCCCTGGGAGGTTTACCTTCCTGCTAATACTCTGCTAGAACTAATATTAAAATATGTTTGCCTTCCATGAACTCATGCCAATTGGCAGCAGTAGGGAACTACAAAGAAGGGGGTGGAAGAGGAAAGTTAGACTAGAATTAAACATTCTTATGAGGAAGTGCATGTGAGATTTCCAAATGTGGGTAATTGATAGTTGGTGACATACTTGGTGTATTTTTTTAAAAAAATCCTAATAGAAAAATACCACTTTGAAGTCCCTAAATGCAGAAAACTAGATTTTAAAATATTAAGTAAAAACCAGGTTTTCATGTTAGTTAAACTACTTAGATATAACTTAGATATTCATTTACTTCAAGATAAAATATAAAAAAATATATAGTTTCTAATTCATTCCTTTAATATAAATCCACCTTGTCACTTTTGCTTTTATATAATGTTAGAAAATGAACTGATAATTATTGATTATGAACAGGTACTTTCTTAGGCATATTTGGCATTCTGGTATAACCGAATTAAAGTAAAAGTCAAAAATGAATTTTGATGAGTGGAATTACAGTACAGAGGATGGAACTTCAGGTCTCTTACATGCAAGACGGGCTCACTACCATTGAGATAGTGCTCTAGCCATTTTATTTTAAATTCTGAGACAATGAAGGGTCTTTAAGTTGCCCGTGTTGACATTAAGCATGCCTTGAACTTACAATTCTCCTGGTTTGCTACCAGACTGTCTGAGTTTACAGGACTGAACAAACCCACTGGGTATGTGTTACTATCTTGTAATATTTTGTTATTCATTTACCTTTAGATATGATTTAATTTAATGGTGACAGTCATTACAATTTGACTATTGTTTGCTCTGGTATTGAAGCTATAAAATGTTAAAACACTCTAAAGTAACTGAGAAGCACTTTGTCTTTTTCTGCTGGGGTCCAGACTGAAGAATTTGGATACCAGTGCCTGGTTTATAGGTAGCATTCACACAATAAAGATATGTCAGTGTGCAACGTTGGATCAGGCTGGTACTATGGCAGATGGTTGTCCAAGAGTTTAGTTGGGGAAAGTCAGGTGGTGGTTAGTATTGTTAAAGTAAAAAAAGTGCTATTTAAGGGAACTAAGACAGCTGATTATTACAAGATGAAGTCCTTCAACAGTAAGTCAGATAGATCTTTGGCTGAGAAATTAGCTCTTTGATAGCCATTCAGACAATCCTTTAAACCATTTCTGAAGATCATTCTGTCCTTTGTCTCCTATTTGTATATCATCTTATATACTTTCATGCCTATCTCTATCCACATCAATATTACTTCCCATGTCTTTTCAAGAGCCCTACATCTATCAGAGAACTCTTTACCATTTCTGGCATCCATAATGTCAACTTTGAAATGAAAGGTAGTCAGAATGAGTGCTTACTAATAAAAATATTTCTAGACAAAACCAATGAGGAAAGGTAATAGGAGGCAAATGGTTTTATGTGGCAATGTCTAGGCAAATTGTGTGGGGAGGTTCTAGTTCTCAGGATGTACCCATTTTTTTTTTAGTTATTTCATTCAAATTTTAAGTGTGATTGAGAGTTGGTTGAGACAGGAAGGAAGGGAATCCATGAAGACTATATTAATGCCTTCTGTGGAAGGCCCTCTTTGATAAGTAGACGGGTATAAGGAATGTTGGCATCCTTGATGTACTTCAATGAGGAAAGGCCTTTGGTGTTTTTGAATAATGAACTACATAAAATACCATATTGATAATCTCACCCTAACTCTAAAACACACAGAGATATTGGAAATTTGCTAGGAAAAGAGGTTATCCTTTTGGTTAGAGATCAAAGGCTGGAGACCTTAGATGTGCTTTTCAATTAATCAATTAATTTCATACTATCAGAATAAGTTATGTAAGGCTAGGAAAAATGAGTTAATCTGAAATTTTCCAGGTAATATCAAAAGGAAGAATTTTTATTTTTAATCCATACCATTTTCAACAATATTCATTTCTCCTGACATCTAGTGAATTCTAAATACATCCATTTTTCTCTTCCTTTCTTTTATTTTTCTAATTATAGAGATCCGAATTATTGTTTCAGAGTGACTGAAACAGTACTTGAGAAGCACAATTCCTTTCTCTAATATTAGTTCTTCACAGTTACCTATAGTCCATCACAAGCATAACTGTCATCTGTGCAAAACCCTCTGTAGGCTCTCATCACTCTTAGCATGTATCCAAAAGTTCTCTCATGCCCTTCAAAGAACTTTGCTATAGGATTTAGTTACTAATTCTGCAAACAACCCTGTGGCAATTATCAGCCCAGCTGAATTCTCTCCAAGTGAAGGAAGTCCCCACATCTAGGTTTGTTGTAATTGGGAAATATGCACAGGCTTCTACCTTTGGGACCACTGAATACTCTGACAGCCATATTTAATTGTTGAGCCCTTTCTGTCTTATGTTGGGCTCAATTTTCAACTTTTACTTTTTATGCAATTTCAGTTTCTAAAGTGATATCCTGAAGGTCTTTGGGAAGTTAGTTCTGATAGATGCTTAGACATGGGTTCCATAATACCCTTTATACATTCTAATTTCCACATGTCTCTGTGACTATTTCTTCACTCCATACTCCAGTTGCCACTGCCTTATTTCTCCATACTATCCTGCTTGTAGTGACCTCCAATATTTATCACATCTATCTTTGTAGCCTTATTTTTTACAAGTCCCTATACAAGGCTAATAAATATATAGGTCATTGCATGAATGTTTAAAAAAGTAAGGAGAAGATAAAAGATTTGAAACTTATTTTAACTATGTTTGCTATAAGCTCAGTACTAATAATTTTGGGAGGGCAGACTGCTTTAATCTATTCATTACAAACAAACATAGCAGGTGCCTGAATGGATGTTCATTTTAACATCTTAATATTATACTTAATGATATTCTTACTTTCTTCTTTGCATTCATCTTTTACAGGAAGCCATAAATTTTAAATTAAAGGAATAGCATCCCATATTCATGGAGTACCTGTGTAACTGTATATCTTTTCCACACCCAAATTATGCAGTATCTTAAATATAATAAGAAAATATTTTATATTGTCTTTGTTGTTATTAGTTTTTGTTCTTGAGATTGAAGACAGATCCTTACACGTGGTAGGCAAACTGTCTACCATTACGCTGTATTCCAAACTAAATAGTTTTACATGATATATTTGTATAGTATAATACTGCTTACAAATGCGTTTCCTGCTAATTAAACCAAGAAAGGATATTATCTTGCAAACTTTGGATAAGTAAGGTTTCTGTAGTGCCATACACATAAAATATATGGGTTTGGTGATGAAAATTTGCTTTCTTTTTTTTCTTGCTTTTTTATTGTTTTTGAAAATCAATATCAAACTTTACATAAAAAGTAAAACATCCAGGATAGCAAAAAAAAAAAAAAAAAAAAAAAAAAAAAAAAACCTCAAACAGTAATAAAACTTTTCTTTCTTCTAAAATATATAAAACATAAAAAATAAAATTTAAAGCTCCCCATGTCAGCTTAGGCTCAGCTACACATGAAGAAAGCATAGTAGGTCACAGCTACTGCCCACGGATGCACTATGGCCACCAAAATTTCTGCTAAGCAACCCTTTTGTAGTCAAACCAGAAGGTTGTTTTTTTGTTTTATTTTGTTTTGTTGTGTTGTGTGTGTGTGCGTGTGTGTGTTTTAAGTCACTTTATTCACCCATCATCTTTTAATGAAATAAGAATGTTTTTGCTTAAAGTCCACTACTGAGTGACTTCTAGCCTCTTTCCTTATGAGCTTCATGGCTCTGGGTGAATGACTTGGCTTATTGGGTAGTTTCCTGGGCATTGATAATATTTCATTACCTGGAAGTTATGTGTGACTAAGTTATTTTAGGCAAAACTGATAATGTAGTGCAGAGAACACAAAATACATACATTGAATGTTAATGATTTCCTTTATCTCCTGATTCACTTGAATATAATAACAAATTTCTTGAATGGTCTTTGGGTTTCATCATTTGTCTGAACCAGTTACTGCCTCTTTCTTCAAATGTCTAAGCTCATGAGGTTGACCGAGGCCATGTTTTCCTACAGACTCAAATGCTTCCTGGTCCTTCTACTCCCACAGTGCCTACTTGATATTTGAAAGTTATAAAGTTTGCTTGGATATAGAGTGTTTCACAATGAAGTTATCCACAGAAATACTTGATTCTGTTCTCAGTGTAAACTGTATCAATCACAGCAATATAAAAATCTGCCTTGACCTTTGTACCAAGAATCAGTAAACTTGAATGTGATTTCTAACTGTGTTGTAGCCTCTGTTTCTTAATCAAGTCTACGATGTTAGTATTTCCAAAAGTTCATCTTCCTTTGCCTCTTTTTTTGGGATAGTAAGTTTTATAGAGGACTTTGAACTTCGAAAAGACAAATATAAACATATAAAGTTATATAATATCTAGAGAAATTCTCTGTATTGTAAGGGTGAGTTCATACTTTATCAGTAGCCATTGTCTAGCTGGTGTTGGTAAGTTGATGAATCTCTGATTAAGGTTTTATGAGTCAATCTGTAACAGGGAGCAGAGTTCACAAGGGTCTTCTTCCCATTTCCTTATTTCATATTTCTTATTGCAAATTAGTTCTGCAATTTCATGAACCGCTGGCCCTTTTTCATCCAATGGGAAGAAAAACCAACCATGTGAAGATATCTTTTATTGAATAATTCCTTACACTAGAACTTACTAGTAGAACAGAATGATGGAATCCATTTAAAAGACATATTAACTCCTAACCATTTCAAAGACGTATTAACTTCTAATGTTATAGGGTACCAGAGGAAGCAAATTATTCAGTGGCCCTAATGTCTCAAGAACTAAAGCAAAGGCAGAAATAAACAATATGACCATTTCCTGCAGGTAAGCTAAAGATTTATTTCTAATTTAACAGTTTCTTATCCAGTTGTTTATTTCTAAATAATAGTTGAAGGAACCATAGGATAAAACAAAATGGCTCTGATTCTAAAATATAATATATATATATATATATACACACACATGTTTTGTGGATAACACAGTGTAACCACACACACATACATACACACACACACACACACACACACACAATGCATATTTGGAACTGGGTCTTAAATTGTACAGCTTGGACTGGCTGGTACTCACTGACTGCATAGCCCAGGATAGCCTTAAACTTCTCACATTCCCCTGCTTCAGTCTCCCAAATGCTGTGATTGTAGGTCTAGACACCACATCTGGCTTAAATGTATAATTTTAAAACTGCAGAACCACAGTGATGAAATGCTAGGATGATCCTCTCTTGAGGACACTGCAGATACATTATCTTAGAGATAGTAGGCATATTTTGTCACCTGAGATGAGGTTAAGGAGAGGCTTACTTAGAATTTATGCATCATTCCAGATAAGCAGCATGGCCAGACTTTACAGTAACTCTTGATGCAGGAACAGGAAGGAAGGCAGTCATCTAAAGGTAGCAGTGACATTGATATAGCAAGGAAGTTACATAGCATGACAAGAAGTGGAACTGTATTGATTTTTAAACAGGTTGGCTCCTAAGATTGTATTTAAGTACTCAAAGTATACCAGGAGCTCTGCTGTGCAATTGGGATTCAGTAGTAAAAAGTATGACAGGTTTATGAGTTGTACTTGTTACAATCTAGTAGAGAAGGGAGAATAATGCAAGTATTTATAAATACATAAGTCCAGAATATGATGTTGGGTGATAATTCTTCTTATGGAAATGTAGCTAAAATCCAATGTTGACTATTCTAGGTACAAATATCCTTCACTTTAAAAATAGCCTCCTGGGAACAACAATTAGAGTCAGATTTCTTCCTATATGTGGGTTTAATAAGAGGCTGCCAAATTCGACTCCACATCTCATCCTACAGTAGATCTGTAGAGAAATGAGAAAAGTTAGAGAACTTTGGGTTGGAGAATGCAGCATTCAAGTAGGAGGCTATTTATCTTTCTGTAGAAAAGGTTAGGGGTTATAATTCTCTATAATGTCAAGGTCATCTTAGGAAAGACAATGGTAGAAGAGAAAAGATTTTGATTTTTATTGGTACATACTTAAAGTATAGTTTATGAGTTATTAATTAACTTATTTATTCAAACAAAGTACTTATTAAAAGCACATTATGCATTTTCTAGATATGTTCTAATGATTAAATTCTTGAGATGAATAAATCAAAGTACAATGATCTCACTCGTAAATTTTATTTATTAAGAGTTGTTAAATGTTAGTATGTATATGTATTTGCTCATATGTATTTATTGAGATGGACAATAAGTACTTGCATTATATGCCAATGGTTAATGACCTTTGTAGAGAAAAAAGAGCATGATAGGGCAAATTAATGGAATCTACCCTTTAGTACAGGTGCTTTGGGAAGGCCTTTTTCACATGGTGAACTTCAAGTAAGGTCTACTGGAAAAAGTCTGAGCAATGTAGATACTACAAGATCATCTTGGTTTATAGAGGAAGCAGAGAGGGTCCAAGGCCAGAGACATAGACATGCTTGATGTGCAGAGGAGCCTTCAAAAGATCCATGTGGCTAGAACAAGGTAAGGAGAATGAAGATGGCATACTGGGAACTGAACCTTTCAAATTTGTAACTTTCACAAAGAATGAACTTTACTTGGACTGAGTTAGAAGTAGACTTTTGAGTATTTTTTTGCAATGTGTTGTATCTTTCATTACGAGATTGCTCTCCTATTATATATTATAGATTCTAGGGATGATAGAAAGCAGTGCGATCTCAGTACCAACCTACTGCAAAAGTGGTCTAGCAGAATATAAATTGTTTGACAATGATGCTGGCTGGACATGAAATAAAAGAATCAAAGTCATGGCAGGAGGGTTGGAAACTATATGGCCATTATTTTCTGTGGTGGTGAGGTCCTTTAAATTTCCAAAAAGCAATATGAACATAGCAAAACCTAGTTCATATTAAACATTCTAGCTCTAACTTCCCAGCAGTCAGTTGCCAGGGCAAGAAGCCTTAGTGAGAGGCTGTGAGAGAAATGCTATCTACTAATGAATAAGCTGAAGGAAGGAGTGGGATTGTCCTCGGACTATGCAAACCTGGATGTGCTCTTCATACCTGTTGAAAGTATTTACCCAGTTTTCCCATAACAGATTTGGCATTGAAGTCATGATATACAGAATACATGATCAAGCAGAGAAAACCACTGGTATAGAAATAGAGAACAAGGCCAGCATGAGTAAAGAATGTCTCCTGTGCTCCCGGTTGTATCCTCCAGAACTCTAACTTAGGAGAAGGAGGAAAATCAACTCAGATGTCAGGCTGGTTCTCTCTCTCTCTCTCTCTCTCTCTCTCTCTCTCTCTCTCTCTCTCTCTCTCTCTCTCCTCTCTCTCTCCTCTCTCTCTGTGTCTCTGTCTCTCTCTCACACACACATGCACACCAAATTATTAAACAGTTTTTAAAATTATTATATAAAATAATGGATTTCATTGTGACATTTTCTTCTTTATGAGTTATAATGATGAATATATTTGTGTGATTGTGTAAGCATCTGTGCATGTGAATTGTGGCACCGGCTAAAGCCAGAAAAAGGTGGGGGGGGCTCCTCAAGTTGCAGTTTCAGGTGGCTTTTGAGGCACTCAGCAGGGGTTATGGAAACTAGATTTTGATCCTCAGGAAGAGCACTGAGCACTCTTCATTGCTAAACCATTCTCCGAGCCCCATTACACATTTTCCATAAACACATATTATTGTGTTTGCTTATATACACTATGTCCTTTTTTCTTTCAAAGGAGTACTAGTGTGGGTTACAGTATTCAAGTGACAGAATGTGTGTTGCCTAAGATACCATTTATAGATTAAAAAGTAGGGGAATATGGGCCAGGATGGAAACACCAGAAACCAGGAAGGAAGATTGGTGATCCATTGTAGTAAAAATGATCCAATGGGTGTTCAAAAATGGATGAAAAAGAATCAGTAGGTATTCTGGGAATATTGCTAAAGAAATCTTTGTGATTCTGGATGCCAGAAAAACCTTCCAGATGAATCAAAGCTTGGTCTCAGACTAAAATATAGGATGGACATTGTCAAACAAATTTGAGAAAACATATTTTAGAAGCAACTGTTTAAGGTACTAAGATAGGAAGGCAAAACATTTGGGTAAGGGATTTTCAGAAATGTCCATGTCTGATGCCAAGTTCTTGTGATAGCCTGGGAACTAAACTGTCTTAGTTTAAAATGTACTTCTTGTTGGGCTAGAAAGGTGACTTACTAGTTAAAGACACTTCCTGTCTAGAATGATGACCTGAGGTAAATACCCAAAACTTATATAATAAGAGGATAGAATGTACTCCCTCAAAGTATCTTCTATTGAACACTAGCTCATAGAACTTTCTCTAAAATCAGCCACTTATTGAGATACAAATAAAGTCTCAGTAAATATTGTGCAACTGAAATAACATCCTACATTTTATCTGGAATAGGAAAAACTGGATATAACCAGCAATAGACACGACAGAAGCCACAGAGATTCATGAGAACCAAACATCACACTGCTGAGTGAGAAATACATCAATAGAAATAATTTCCATTTCTAAAATTTAATGTAAATGAATACAAAATATATCAAAATCCATTGGACCAATAATGACAATTCCAAGGAAATTTCATAGCACTAAGAGGTTACATCACAAAATTTAAGAAATCTCAAGTTAGTAACTTAATGATCCACCCAAAGGCCTTGGAATAGCAAATCTCAGCACCCAAAATCAGTATTTGAAAAGATTTAACCAATTTCAGGGCTGAAATTAATTAACATAAACAACAGCACAAAACAAATGTAAAGGAACAATGAAATAAAGTTTGGTTATTTGAAAAATATAGCCATTCTGACAAGCATTCAACCAAATTAAGGCCCCAAATAAACTTGAGGAAAGTAAAATGAATAAAATTAGAGATAAAATGAAGATGTTAAATCAAACATTGAGAAAAACCAAAGTATCATAAAGACATGCTTTAAGAACCCATATTCCACTAAACTAGAAAACCTAAAATAATGAGCTACCAAATTAAACAAAGATAAGTCCATAATCTTAGTAGACACATACTAGGAGCAGTAAAAAAAATCTTTCCATGAAAGCTAACCAAGGCTAGATGGACTAGTGAAGAACTCTACTAGACCTTTATAGAAGAACTAACATCAATAGTACTCAAATTATTTTCTAAAATAGAAAAAGGAAGGGAAACTTTCAATTTCTTTTTACAAAAGCATCATTACCATGATACCTATACCAAATAAAGTTCCAACAAAGAATCACAAGTCAATCTCTCTGAGATGCAAAGATGCAAGTTTTCTCAATGAAATATTTACAAACCAAACTTAAGAACACATCAGAAAGAAATACAGCCATGATCCTATCAGCTTCATGCCATAGATGAAGGGATTTTATAATTTATGTAAAATTGTAAAATCAATACATGTAACTTACCACATAAATAGAAAGGCAGAGGAGTGACTAACCCAGCCTTGATATTAGGATGAGGAAATCGGACTTGACTGGAGTGGATGCACCAAACTGAGCTGATCCACCTTGGAACTTCCTGCCATTTTTCGGGAGGGGATTGGGCAATGGGACAGGAGGAAGCTGAAGGCAGACTCAGAAGGATTGGGAATAGGGAAGAATGGGTGAGCAGGGGGAGACATGGGAAAAAGGACCTTTTAAAATAAATAAATAAATAAATAAATAAATAAATAAATGGCAAAAAAACGAGAAATAACTGTAGGGCTAGTGACTAAGGCCAATCGCTCAGTGTAGCTACTCACGGATATTGGGTATTCACATTCATCTTTTTGCTTCACAATGATGTGAACAAACCACACACAGGCTTCTACTGCTGTGTCTTACCATTATGATGGACCAGTATCTCTGATACCAAGCTAAATTCTCTCAGTGTCATCCTGTCAGGTGTTCTGTCTCAGTGAAGAGAAACAGAATTTATACTAGAGCCAAGGGTATAAATGAGGACCTGAAGTGTGGGAGGGAATGAATGTCCAAGAGCTTCACCTGGGTAGGTCAGTAGAGACTGTGAGTCTGGGCTGTGCAGGCATGGGGATGAGGGGAACTGGAGAACCAGAGATGAAGCTCCATGGGAGCATTTTATCTATGATGGGACAGAGGTACAGGGACGTTTTCCAGCCCCATCTGCCCTGGGAGAATGCTGTGTGTAACCTGCTGGGCTCTATGGGTATGTCAGTGAATCAATTACATCTTTCTATTTAAATTAAAAATAACAACCTCCCCCTCCAAAAACAACAACAACAACCAGCTTGCAAAGGGGTGGGGAAAGTAGCGGGTAACTCCTCAGGCCACTGTCATGTCTGTGTGTGTGACTGAGGTCCTTGTGACATTTTTCAAAAAACCTTGCTTTTCTTTCTTTCTTTCTTTCTTTCTTTCATTCTTTCTTTCTTTCTTTTCTTAAAGAAATGATCTTTGATAAGATTCAGCATCTTTTCATGATAAAAGTCGCAGAAATACAGAATATGCAGGGTCATATCTTAACAAAATAAAATCAATACACAACAAAGGCATAGTCAATATCATACTAAATGGAGAAAAAAAAGCATTCTCACTAAAATCAAGAACAAGATAATGATGTCCATTCTCACAATTCCTGTTCAATGTAGTACCTGAAGTCTTACATAGAGCTGTAAGATATGTGAAGTTGAGGAAAGAAATACAAATAGACAATGAAGATGTAAAGTATCATTATTTGTAGATGTTACAATTCTATGTATGAGAGATATTGATCTGCCTGGGAAGAGGAAATAGATAAGATCTCTGGAGTATATTAAGAGTGTTTGGGGTAGGAGTTGTTTATAGAACGGGGTGAAGGAGATGACAGAGTTGGGTGAGGGCCAGAGAGGGAAAACAATGAAATAGATGTGTCGACAGAGGAAACCATTTTGGAATTAAGGAGGAACTTGGTACTAGGGAAGCTCCCAGAACTCCACAAGGATGACTCCAGCTAAGATTCCAAGCAATAGTAGAGAGGGCCTTCATCTGTAATCAAATTGATGACCACCCTATTGTTCAGCAACTGATGGAAGCAGATGCAGAGATATACCCTAAGCAATGGGCTGAGCTCCCAGTCAAGTGGAAGAGAAGGAGGAGAGATTATGAGCAAAGGGGCCAAGACTGTGATGGGAAAACTCACAGAACAAGTTAACTAGAGCTACTAGCTCCAGATTGACCACTGGGAAATCTTTGTGGGGCCCAGGTAGACATCTGAACATTGCTGACAGTTGTGTGGCTTGGCCAGTTTGTGGTGCCTCTAGTAGTGGGACCAGAATTTATCTCTAGTGCATGAACTTTTCTTTTTTGAACCCATTTTCTATAGAGAAATAACATGATCAGCCTTAATACAAGGAGGGGAGAGTCTTGGTCTTGCCTCAACTTAATGTAGAAGCTTTGTTGACTCCCCTTGGGAGGCTTTATCCTCTTTGAGGAGTAGATGGGGTGGGTGGGGTGGGAGAATCTGGGGACTAAGTGGGAGAAGAATTAAGTGGAATGGGAATGGGAGATCAGATTGGAAAAGAGAATGTGAGGGGAAATAACTATCTTTAAAGCCTTTGAAAATCTCATATGGGAGACAAGTTGTATAGAAGACTCTCTTTGTATGGAGAAGTATCTCCCAGTCATAGTGACACAATACCTCAACTAGCCTTTATGGACTACCCAACAAAAGGTTGAACACCAAGTATGAGTTGCCTTCTTTTGAGATGTGACCAATGGGATTCTTCTGAATCCCTCAACTTCCAGACTACTGTCAAAGCCTCTGTTTCCCTCCAGAACATGATACTAAAACTCTATTGATGAAGACACCACACAGTTGAGTCATATGACATCGAACAATCAAGCTAGTACTGAGTTGGTAGCTTGATCACTACTAGTTATCTTTTGTAGTAATAGAAGGTGATATCCACACTGTGAAGGAAGAAAAATAATCATCAGTCTTATTCGGCTATGAACTCTTTGTGTGAGCTACAAAAATGATTGCTCTGGCAAGTTCCAAGCACTTTCCGATTAGATTGAAAGTCTGCTCCATAAGAAGTAGTAATTCCTGGCACAATTGACAGGACCAAGAACCTGTGATTTTATTCTCTCTTTTTATAGTCTAATAAAACAAGTTACTTTAATTATATTGATTTATATTCCTTTTATAATAGAGAATGCACTCAAATAATCTTAATGTAAATATAAGCAACAAATATATCAAAATTTGGTGTTTTATTTCAAAATTTGTATCCAAAGTCATGTTTCTGTTAGAACTACTTTTCATTCCCTATTTAATGTTCTATTTGTATGTTTCATCCTGTGCCTAAAATATAGAAAATTAAAAGATGAGTCAGTCACATCATGCCTCATTCTATGTGTTGATACAAGAGACGACATTCACCCCAAGAATCTGTATGTTCTTACTTCCTCTCTAAGCCGACTCTCCCCAGACTAAGTGCTTATAGAACTACAATTAGCCATGGACATTTTTCTGCAATCAAGAACTTCACAAAATAATAGTAATACAAGTAAAATGTTCTAGCTTGTCATTAAGTTTTACCACTTCTCTTAAAACTAAATAATGAGTGATGTTTTAAACACATTTTATAGAAATAGCTCAGTGAGGTGTGGTGGCACATTGCTTTAATTCCATCCCTTGGGAGGCAGAGGCAGGGGGATATCTGTGAGTTCTAGTTCAGCATGGTCTTCACAGTGAGTACCAGGATATAGAAAAATTCTGCAAAGCCAAGGACACAGTCAATAGGACAAAACCATAGCTTACAGAATGGGAAAAGATTTTCACAAACCCTACAAGTGATAGAGGACTAATCTCTAAAATATAGAGAACTCAAGAAACTAGAGCCCCAAACCTTGAATAACCCAATCAAAAAATGGCCTTCAGAACTAAAAAGGGAATCCTCAGCAGAAGAATTACAAATGGCTAAAAGTTACTTGAAAAAGTGCTCAACATTTTTAGCCATCAGAGAAATGCAAATCAAAACAACTTTGAGATACCACCTGACACCAGTCAGATTGACTAAAATAAAAGACACTGATGACAGTCTATGCTGGAGAAGGTGGGAAGCAAGGGGAACACTCCTCCATTGTTGGTGGGAGTGTAAGCTTGTTCAGCCACTTTGGAATGCAGTATGGCGGTTTCTCAGAAAACTGGGAATCAATCTCCCTAAGGATCCAGCAATAACACTTCTGGGTGTATACCCTAAAGAAACACATTCACACTCCATTAGTTCAACTATGTTCATAGCAGCATTATTTGTAATAGCAAGAACCTAGAAACAACCTAGATGTCCCTCAACTGAAGAATGGATTAACAAACTGTGGTACATCTAGAAAATGGAGTACTACTCAGCAGTAAGAAAAAATGATATCCTAAAATTTGCAGGCAAATGGATGGATTTGGAGAATATCCTCCTGAGTGAAGTATCACAAACCCAGAAAGATAAGCAGAGGATGTACTCACTCTAAACAAAAAAGCAAAAAGCAAAGCATGTCCAAGTTGCAAACCATAACCACTGAACAGCTTGGGATCTGAAACACCTTGGACTGGCACCTTGGATCCCATTCCCTCCAGAGGAACACTTGACTCAGTCTTGATGTTTGGGTGAGGAAACTGGATCTGCCAGGAGTGGATGCTGAACTAAGCTATAATGGAACCTTGGGACCTCCTGCCCTTGCTGTGGAGGAGAAGGGGAGATGTGGAGAAGAGAGAGTGACTGGAAGGGGTGAGAGGGGATATACACAGATAGAAAATGTGACTTTATTCATAACAAAAAAAATTAAAAAGAAAAATTCTATCTCAAAAAATTCAACCAAACAACCAAAAAGAAAAAAAGTGACTTTATATATTTAATTAAAATGATAATAATAAACTAGTATTAGTGAATAAAGTTCAACCATGAGACCCCTGGTGTCATTCTTGCTACCACATTTCTGCTAGAAGCTAATTTACTTTCCTTCTCAAGGATAAATTCTTCTCTTGTAACCATTTACTACGCATGATTATTAGCCATCTAGTTCAATTTCATCTTCAAGACAACCACCCAATGTATTATTTTCATGTACAAGGAGGATGCACATATGAATCATATAACCTGAACCAGTGCTACTTTTTGGAGTTGAAAGATGTGCACCAGCACTTTAGGACTCTGTATCTCTGCTTTATCCTTCAGGTTTCTTGTAAAGGGACAGAGTCTCTGGCAATCTTTGTGTTTCTCACTTTCGACTCCTACTGCAGTCTAGACTTCTCCCTTGTAGCACTTATCATTATAATTATTTATATAATGTCTTCCTTCATCTTTAAAATGAAAGCTCCATAAAGTATGAATATAAGTTATACTGTGTTCTGTTCTCAGAGTCTTTTACATAGGTTAGGATTGGTGGGCACTCAGTAATGTACTACACTTTATATCCACTGGATAAAATTTCATTAAAAACAATATATTGTGTGTTAAATAATTCCAACCACTGGAAAAAATATTAAAGTAGGAATGACATGGGGCCAACAAAACACATTTGAAATGGACCCCAAGGCTTTCAGAACTCTTTCTCTAAGCATCAGTGCTGAGTCATGGACTGAGTAAGGAATTTCGTCTGGCCTCTTTGACTTTGGAAGTTTCTTATGAATTTATTGTAAGTCTTTTTTCTATTTTGTTCCTTCTTTTACCTAGACTTCAAGCTAGTTCTGATTACTATCTCATCCAAAAAGCAAAAAGCAGCCACATATCACTTAAATATTCAACTGAAGCAAAATGGACAGCTATTTTGAATTTAACAAGTATGAGGCTAATATTCATTCCAGTAAAGAGGTATGAGATTTTATGAAAATTCTTGGCAATGACATCAGAACAAGAGCTGAACAATTGGAGCTGAGGTGTAAATAACAATAGGGGGCTGGGTTAAGTGCTTTCTGTATGTGTTTAGGCCTGTGATCAGATCCTCAGAACATGTATACCTTATATGATAGTAAATGTCTGTCATCTAAGCATTCCTGTCTTGAGGTGGGAGATAGAGACAGAAGAATCTCTGAAGACTCATGAGTCAGCTGGTCTGTCATACATAGCCAATAACAACAAAAGGCATACTCTCACAGAAAGTAATAGAGGACTGGCACCTAATATTGTCCTGCAATCTCCAAAAATGCACAGCAGCATGAAGACACCTGTACTCAAACAAAAATGTCCACACACACACAAACGCACACACTTATACATCATACACATATATCATGAACAGACAGGCATATAAAATATATTTTAAAATTAACAAAAGTCATATTCTAATTTGTAAAACACAGAGCTGAATAAGGATATACAAGCTTAGAAAGTGTGGCTTCTTTGTTAATAATAATAATAAAGGAAAAAACACAGAGCTGCTCTTCATAAGGATACTTAGGAAGAGAAAAGAATGGAAGTACATTTATAAAGAAGTTTTGAGTTTTGGAAACAGATATGCCCATGTTTTTTGACATGTTCATGCAAAGAATGTACCACTTGAAGTTGAAACATTTTTGTCTGAATCAAAAATCTCTTGAGGATAAACTCTATTTTCAAGGTCAGTTTTGTTTTGAAGATTCCGTTTTTGCATGTTTTTAAAAAGGTGAATTATCCTGTTTGTTGTACATGGATTGTGCCCTTAAAACTTTCTTAAGAGGTTCTTGGATTTATAAAATAATAAAATTGGCAATGAAGGGTAAAAGAGTTTAGGATATGGAAGCAATGTCTATCTTAGAACCAGGTTGGCTTATTGGATTTATTATGAATTACCTTTGTAATGCTGTTAAGAGTCAGTGAGAACTTTGATCCAGTGGTTTCACTTTTTGTAATAAATGTCAGCCACCTCCCCCATTCATTGACAGCTACTAATGAGAGTTCACTTCCTAAGATCATTACTGGAAATAATTTCCCTTGTAAAAATTAATCTGTTGGTGCAACATAATACAAAATTTTAATTATTCATTCATCTTATTTATTACCCTATTTGTAGGACTTTTAAGTATCTAGCTGTCCTGATTTCAAAATGCATGTTTTTATGAACAGCAAGAAAAAAATAATAGTTTAATATGCCTTTTCTCTGACACTTAAAAAGCCCTCCTTTAAAAAAATACAGAATAAAATACTTCTTCATTTGGGGCATAAATTAAGATGCAATTGTACCCAGTTATTATTCTATTTTGTCTAAATAGAAATGTGAAGAGAAGAGTCTGGGTTCAAAATACTTCTCGATGTGGCTCATTTCTGCTATATGCTTTGTTTCAGTTGATGTTTTAACTGATTTTGGTCTTTACATGAGACCATGTATGAAGTTTGTATTTTAGAGAGAGATCAACTAACCCTGTAAGGCCAACCTCTTCTAAGAATTGTGTCCAATTCTATTTAATCTCACAAATTCTCACAAACCCATAATGTCCACATCACTGGTTCTCCTGAATTCTCAAACAAATAGTCATCTCCTTAGTGTTTTGTTCAGGCCACAAATGGGGTGGAATAATCAGTGATTGGTTTGATGAAATACAACACTTGGGAATTCATATCAGTATAAACTCATCTACATACCTAGTATAAGGAAGAAGTTAGATGACTCTGACATTTTCTTTCAAATTTTATTTTCCTTTTTTTCATTTCTAATATGACAATAGGATGAGTATATTTGAGCTGATTACAGGTGTGAGTGAACCTGCTGTCCAGGTATTCTCTCTCTCTCTCTCTCTCTCTCTCTCTCTCTGTCTCTCTGTCTCCCTCTCTCTCTGTGAAAGGGTTTTTCTCCCATACCCACCACTACTTCCCCTCCCTCCTCTCTTCTCAGTCCTGCTTCAGCCCCCTCCTACATCCCCCCATTCATTCCCCAGAGAGGGCAAGGAATCCCAAGGTGATTCTTTAGTCTTGCATATCCGGTTGAGGTAGGTCCGAGTCCCTCCTCCAAGTGTCAAGGCAGAGTAAGCTGTTCTTCTGTAGAGAATGGGCTCCAAATAGCCAGTTCATGCACCAGAAATAAACTCTGGTTCTATTGCAAGAGGCTCCACAAACTGGTCATGCTGTTCGACTCTCAACAACATTTGGAGGGTTTTGTTCCTTTCCATGAAAGTTCCTCAGCTGTTATTTCAGAGTCAGTGATCTCCCAATAGCTCAGGTCAGCCATCTTTGTGGTTCTCCTTTTCATGATCCCGATCCCTTTACTAATATGCTCTTTCCTCTCTATCTTCAGCTGCACGTGGAGCTCCACATGGTGCTTAGCTATGGTTTTCTGCTTTTGCCTCCATCAGGTGCTGGATGAAGGTTTTATAATGGCAGTTGGATGGTTGTTCATTTGATTATTGAGGAAGGCCAGCTTAGGCACCCTCTCTACTATTGCTTGTAGTCCTAGCTGGGGTCATCTTGTGGATTCTCGGGTGTTTCTCTAGCACCTGCTTTCTCTCTGACCCCACAATGGCTCCCTCTATCAAGATAGTTATTTTTTTGTTCTTTCTCTCTGTTGCTCTACCCACTCAACCATCCCATTCTCTTATGATCTCTTCCCACCTCCCCTTTCTTTCTCCCTTCCCACTTTGATTCTAATTTATTCAGGAAATCTTCTCTATTTTCCCTTCCCTGGGGAATCCAGAAAGATAGATATGGTATGTACTCACTCATAAGTGGATTTTAGACATAAGAATAACTAGGCTACAATCCACAACCTCCAGCAAGTAGGTTAAGAGAGACTCTGATATTTATGGCAAGTATCTTGTTGCTTGATTGTATTTAGCTTGGTCTGTGAGTTTAAATCCTAATTTTTTAAATTTGTTTTGTTTTATTTTGTTTTCTGAAAGGAATTATGCCATAGTAGTTGCATCATCCACTTCTCTTTCCCTTGAATCTCCTGTTTGAAGTTAATTCTCATTACTGTGGATGATAGGAGCTTGATCTGAACTGAGTGACTCTCCCCTTCTGTGTTAACAGGGCTCCTGCTGTTTCCAGAGAGCAAGTCAGTCATTTCTTTTTCTTGTCTAGATCAAAACGTATACAACATGTAACCCTCTGTCCTTGTCCAAGGTGGTCCTCATTAGGATCTAATACATGTTTGGACACTTAAGAAAGTGCACTATTGGGCCTGTCGATGTGACTGAGGCATTAAGAGCCCTTGCTGCTCATTCTGAGGACAAAGTCTCTGTTCCTAACTCCCATGTGTGGCAGCATGCTATTATTTGTAATTTTAGTTGCTAAAGATCCAATGCTCTCTTCTGGTTTCTGTAAGTAATCACACACACACACACATACACACATTTATAAAATGATGTACTATTTCAAATGAATAGTTGAGAGAACCATTGGGCTAAAATCACTAGATCTTTAAAGACATTTTAACCTCCCAAAACCCACAGTTTTCTCACCTGTGAAGTGGGTTCAATAATATCTGTTCTGTTTTCTTAACAGATCAGATACAATAAAGAGTCCTTAAACACATGAAAGTAACACTACTCAGCTATTAAAAACAAAACTACAGCAAAACAGAAAAAAAAGTCATGAAATTCACAGGTAAATGAATGAAGCTCAAAAAGAATCACCCTGTGTGAGGAACCAGACCCAGAAAGATGAATATTGAAGGTATTCATGTATATGTAGATATTAGCTGTTAAGTCAAAGATAAGCAAACTACAGTTTGTAGAATCACAGAGGTTAGGTGAGGGACTAGAGAGGAACAGATAGGTCTCCCTAGGAAAGAGAAAATAGACAGACAATTTTGAATGGATGAGGGAGGGGACAGGAAAGAGGGATTTAAAAGAGTGGAGAGGAACAGCTAACTAATGGACGTTTGAGGGGTGGTGTGGAAAACTAACACAGTAGAAGCATCCTTACCATAGAATTATAAATGAAGGCAATCTAAGTCAAATGACCAAAAATTGGGGGAGACATAATCCCAACTGGACATCTTTAATCACCAAATGAAGCTTCCAGGGCTGGGAGGTACTTAAACCTCTCACCTGGTTATTATCCAAAGAAGTTCAATGGGAACTATCAGAGAACCCAGGCTGTTGCCAAGACTGTTAGCTGCTCACCACAAACTGATAGCAAGGCCCTCTTGCTAAAGTCAACTATACAGTCTCTTGGACATAGAGATGCTGAGTTGGTATCTACTTAAAGCCTCTACCCCTATGGGCTAGTGGTCATTGGTACTTGAAAGTACTCTGCACTCAAACAAAACAGAAAGATAAACACCAAGGTTTAGTTTTGATTGCCTAAAATATGTAGTTCTCTATAGCTCTTCTTTAGGGCTTCCCTTTCCTATCTACCACCCTCAGCTATTTTTCCATTTAAATGGAGATTCCCCAAGTTAACTAAAATACATTGAAACACATTTTCTTGATTTTTTTACATTTATAAGCATTAAATGATATTTCACAAGTGAGAAATCTGTATTTTTAATATTTCTTTAATCTGATACATTTTCTACTCTGTAATTAAAATAATAATCTTATAGTAATACTTAACTCAAAGTGATTTATTTATAATGATATGTAGAAATTATGTGGCTTCTGTTTTAAAAGCTATATGTACCAACACTCATTGTAATCAATTAGTATAATAGATGCTTTTTTAAGAAGAGAGAACATGAGAATTTTGTAAAGACAGTATAATCATACATGAGATTCTCAAAAAACATGTCTTTTGTAAATTTTAAAATTAAATATATAAAAATAATTTCAAAACAAAAAAGAAAAAGGATGATTTTAAATTTAGGAATTTTCTGATGAAATAATATCATTTGTCTTTTATTCTTAAAGTACTCAGAGATTTTTATAAGGATTTATTCTCCTTTTTTATAAAAAATAAATATTTTTTCAATATATATTTTGGCACATGCATACAATGAAGTATTCAGCCAATAATGTATTTTTGGCGAATACTTAAAATCCCAGAAGTATTTATGGGATATTTAATAAAATACAATGCCAAGTGTAAACACACAAGGTAAACAGACAGCCAATGTTCTGTTTTATATTATTCTGTTAATAAAAACCTTATGGCTGCTCTATTACTTTCTTATGAATTCATATGCACACATTATATGCAAATATGCATTTTATTTGCATTTCCAATTTTTTCTGTTATAATTTTATAGTAAAAATGAAATACATCGGACATCTTACTAGTACTGTCTATTGTTTAGCTCCTACTAGGTGCAAACAGATAAAATATTTAAGCGTGTATCTATTTACACACTTATCGTCATTGTCAGCTCCTCCTGATATTGCAAATTTGTAAAACATCATTTAATGTTTCTTAAATATGAAGCATTTATTTTAGTCAAGCTGTGGCAGTCTCCTTTAAAGTAGAACAATTGTTGAGGGTAGGACCACATGAAATCAGGAGGAATAGGAATAGTCTCTAGATTGTGATGTGGTCCTGCTTGACAAAGAACCTAATTTAATGTTTATTAATATTAAATTATAGTCATCCATAAATGTATTTTCCCACTTACTGAAAGAAAATTGACAAAAATAATTGATTCAGAGAAAGAGAATTGAAGAGAAAATGTATTGTGAGAGCCTTTAAGGACAAGGATCGGCAATTTACTATTGAGCTATAATCACATCTTCCTGTTAGTTATTCAATTTCTTCTAATACTTTGGTCATAACATCCCACCTATTAATGAAGAGAATATTCAGGATCAGTACCTTGACCTCCACAAAAGTTTTTGAACAATATTAAAAAGATGTTCATGAACTCAGAGCAAAGGACCAAATTGACATTCAACGTGACTCACCAAGATGAGCAATTCTAAGAAGCTTTTCAAAAATGACAATCAGATCAAATCTGGTCCTGTGTGGTGCTTCAAAAGGTCCCAGTCTCTTCTAGATGCAGGTCAAGCAAGTAAAATGAAGTAAAATTTACTTCTGGGGGTGGGAGGAAGTGCATGCTTATATCCAAATGTAGATTTGCAGGGTCAAAGGAGAAGAAGCTGGCAGGCTATATGTTTTAGATCCCAAAAGACTTTGTCATGGACTCACCCATTTTCTGGTTATTTTGAAAAAGATGAATGCTTTCCACTTGAAATTTGGATTAGTTTAAAACCATAAAGCAAAATAATCAAATTCTCTAGTATTTATTTTTCTTGAGAGGATGAAAGTATCATTTTGTTCAACCAGAAAAATGGGCCAGTAATTTAAATTCTAAGTTAATCTACAGAAAAATTCCAACAGAAAAATCCATGCTTGGCTATTGTCTTATTGAGATAAATAGAATGATAAAACTGTTGCTCATTTGAGCTCCAAAGGCAATGCAACATTTAGGTTTAAGCATGTACTTTTCTCCATTTGTGGAAGCTAAATGCCATGATCCTGAAAGTCACGCTCTCCCTAGGCATCCTCTTATTACATTATTGGTTAAGGTCTACTGCGCCCTGTCTTTTGGAGTGAAAAAAAAAAAAAAAAAAAAAAAAAAAAAACCCAAACCCATCTACATCTATAGGCCTCCATTCCTTCAGCTGGCTGTAGCACTCAGTATTTTATTATTCATAGGACAATGTGGGGAGTAGCACTCAGCTTGTCTTACCTTTTTCAGAATACACTAATCCAGCCATTCCTACTAATGTCGAGAAGAGGCACACTATGTCATAGTCCTGGAATATTCATAGCCTTTGAGAAAAGGGGTTCAGACATTGGGTAAATGTTTGCATCATAGGCAAGCCCTTTCTGGTAATCACTCTGATCTGGGGGAAACAGTCTTAGTTCCAAATGTGTCTTTGTGAAGCTGAAAGTGTGGCAGGCCAAAATGACAGCTTCTAAGACTCCCAGGCTTGCTAGGACTTCTAGTATAGTGGCCCAGTAGATGGATTAGTTGAAAGGAAGACTGCTAAATTCACTTTTTCTCCTCTTCACTTCCCAACTCATCTTTACCCCCTACCTAGTAAACCAACCTTCAAGCACTGAAAACAAAACTGAACGAATTAATGGTTCCTATTCTGTTTCATTATTTATACCCTTCTCATGTACCAAACTAACCAAGGGGATGCTCTTTGATGATTATATCTCCAAAGAACATTACTGTGATCATGGGATGTGCTAGGAAACCATAGATAATTAATCAGTCAAACTGAGAGATATGGGTAAGAATAACTTTCGTATTTTGCAAAAGTAAATTTAATGCATAAATCCTGCTAGGAACTGATTAAACAAATAGACCCCTAAACCCATAGCTAAGCATTTCTTTATACTAAAGCTGGTTGCACACCTATGGCTTCAATCCAAAAGAGAATTCATGAATGTCTAGTTTGTGTCTACACTACTTTTAACTTCTCCTATCAATTCCAATAGCACATGGAGTTGAGAAAGAGTTTTCCCAGGCATGGGAATTTTTATCACACTAACAAATCTATTAAGAAATGAACTATCAGTTTATTTGAGATATTTTTCATTTGTATTGTAAGAAAACATTTCCAATCCTATCTGTAAAGTGGAATTAGACACATTCCATATTCCTATGTCTACAAACCCATGGAAGGAACTGCAAGAGTTCTTCCCGCACATCTTTACAGGATATGAAGGAAAGTTTGCATGATGTTACGAAGGTTATTGTTGCATGGCTTATAAAGGAACCAGTGACTTTTGTCTTCTACAGCAGCACACCATGGAGAATTCTGGGCGCTTAATGGAGAGGAAAAAGAAAGAGAATTGAATGGCCTTTTGTTTCTGGGGGTGAAAAAAAAGAAAGAAAGAAAAGGAGAACCAACAAAGCCTTGCTTCCCTTCCCTTTTGTTCAATGAAAGCTCTTCAGAGCTGATTGAGCGCTTCCATGCTACTGTTTGAGTCCTGCAGCATGGTGTTCTGCTTGGCTTTGCTCTGAGGATACCAAAGGAAACAGCTGCTTCTGAAGGTTAAAACTACTATGCGGTGCAGAGAGGACCTGTCTAAAGATTTCTGATCCTTGGGAGAAGAACACCACACTCCCTTCTCTACTGAAGCTTGCCTTAAGGAAACAAATTTGGATACAAGTGCAATTTGCCTTGGAGAGGTCAGGATAAGGATATTTAGGAATAGATGTGTAGAAACTAGAATTAAAAAAGAAAAGGCACACCCTATTTTCTGAGTTGTAAGCTTAATTGCCTTGTGTCTAGTCCTTTCTCATATAATCTACACCTATATATATACTGATAGATATGAATAGAGAGCTAGAGATATATAGATGGATAGATAGATGATAGATTGATCAATAGATAGATAAATAGATAAATTTGTGGGCAATCCTTTCACTTCATTTTTTATCTTGTCCTTGAAAAGTGGTTTTAGAAACTGTTGCCAATTCCTAAATTGCCAATTCCTTAAGTCAACATAGAAGAGTGACCCCCCCACACCCTGCCACCATCATTTTATTTATCTTTCCAAATTTACTGGCCTCTCTCATTCTAATGCTTCCCAAAACACAAGTTCTTTTACATTGTTTTTGTCAAGGAAAGCAGATAGCAACAGTTAATATATTTATGCTATGTTTAAATGAAAGATATCTGGGGGAAAAAAGGTTACAGATGTAAAAAAAAAAATTATGGAAGATTAGCTTAACTAATCAGAGTACCACAGAGAAATTTTCATAAGATTATTCCAATCACAATAGAACATTTAAAAATCTTTAAAAGATATTAAAATACAGGGATGTATTTGACTTTAAAGAGTGATACTCAAATTTCTCAAGACCAGAGCATTGATGTGAGAGCATGGCAGTTTTGACACTGTAATATTTTAAGTAGTCAGCTGCATTGTCTCTGTACACAGAAGCCAGCTTTTCAAGTTACTTCAATGGATTCAGATAAAATACAGTACTTTATACATGCTCCGTATTACTGACATAGAAGGGAGAAAAAGGCCTGCCAGAGAAATCATCAACAACTGCGGAAGTGGTAATATAGCTTTCAGCTTATAGCGAGAGACTAGTCTAGTCATGGGAATGGACTGATTTGAAACAATTTCAATGCTGAACCTTATGGCTGGGACCAACATACATGTAGCACTCATTGAATTTCAATGTCATGTTCCCAGCTAATCTGTTTCCTTCCTTGGAGGAAATAATGCTAAACAAAATAGGAAATTTCTGCATAAGATATGTCATTCACTTTAGGTTGAATTAAAATAATGTGATATTTTACTTTTCCCTTTAACAGACAATTTCAAGTACTCTAACTGCAGGGCATTTTAAATACTACACACCATTTTACAAAGTGTATATATTTAACAATAGCTAAATATGGGTTAATGACATTTTTAAGAGTAGTTTGTTTGTCTATTTATTTACTTATTTGTTTATTTTTTGCAGAGAAGAGTTTATAACAAAGAGTAAGTGTTGGTTTTGCATGTAAGAAAGACACACACTACCAGTGCCACACTAGAGTTTATTCAGGAGAGTTGCCAGGCAGGTACAAGGGCAGAGAAACAGAAAAGAAAAGAGAAAGACTTCCATGTGGCATCTCCTTTTAAGAAAGTGGGTGGTCACAGATTTACTTAGACACACCTAGGGGCATGCCCTCCATATGCCCATTGGGTTTACCACGTGGCTGCTACATGCCAGGAATTCTTATCTCATCTAGAGCCATGCTGAATTATCGGATTAGCACATATAGCTGCTACATCCTCAAAATCCTTACAGAAAGAGGTCAACATTGGGAATGAAGAAGCTACTGTGTTTCTCTAAGATGCATGGATGCAGTTGACACGTGTCTTATTAGACTGTGTGAGGGCTGTAGTAGCTACTTAAGAACCAGAGCAGTGGCTCAGATGTGAAGAGTTATGCACTGCTCTGGCAAAAGACAGCTAAAATTTAACCTTTCGATTAAATCTGAAGTATTTAGAGGAAGAACCCTATAATGTCACCTTCCAATAAAGAAAACGATATTTCTGAGTGGCTGAGGATTATGGAGGAGCATATGCACATCACAGAAACACATGTAGCAAAGCCCTCTGGGATTCTACTTTTTCCTACATATTAATGAAGATTAAAGTGTAAGAAAGTGCAGGCATCAAGTGAACAGATAATTAATGATGATTGATGATTTACTTTTAATTTATGCCACATGATTAATTCAGGTAAAACATGCAGATGCTAAAAACTTCTGGGGCTGTGATATGGTTTAGTGTCTAAGAGACCCTGACAAAAGTGTAACAAAGCACATATTGGAGCCCAATATTCTTTGTAGAATAATTTCACCAAGTGCATATTGCAAACAAAAGCCTCAACTATTTAAAACAATAAACTTTATCTCTCAGGATCCATGTTCACCTTGGTTATTCTTTTACTTCTTTAATGTCTTTACTGCTATCTTGGGTAAAACAAACAAAGAAAGGAATCAAAACACCAACTATTTAAGCAGTTTCTCTTTTTGTTTTCTTTCAGAAACCATACAGGGTTTGTTTTGTTTTGCACTGTACTTAAAGTGTAATAGTATGTGTAGTCTTATTAAAATAGTTTATAAGGTTTAATCCTTCTCATTTTTGTAAGATAGAAAACATACAAATCACACACACACACACACACACACACACACACACACACATGCATGCACACTCACACAAACCATACCCATATTCAGTACTCAACACACATACACTCAACACACACACACACACTCTCACACACACACACAGGAACTACACAAACTACATGCACACACACACCACAGATGCTCCATGACAGTTGCAAGAATGCAATGGTGACAGCAGTATTTCGAAGACAGAAATAGTCTAAACTTCAGGCAGTAAATCCAGCAGAAGAAGGCATATCAGCATTTCTTTCTGCCTGCACAGCAGAGTTCTGGGCCACGCAGGTTGTTGCAGCATTGTGCAGAAGTGGTGTGTCAGTACCACATCAAATGATAAGGCTGTTTACAAGTGGTAAATTTAAGGCCTTTATAAGTCCTCAGAGTTTATCTCTCTAAGGATGGCAAAGCTTGAAAAGAGTACAGGATTTGGGACTTTACCATCATACTGCAGAAAAGCTTAATGCTTCATTTGCTGACCCAGAACTTAGATTGAACGTTAGTAACCAGACAGCCTCCTGGGCCCCAGTGCCAGAAGGGTATTTAGTGCTACACATATTGGGAAAAAAGACAGAAATTCTGACCTGGGCAATTCTAAAGCTTCCATGTACCAAATGGAAGGTTCTGCATTTGGCTCTGGGACTCCTTTACTAAGGGTCCTCTCAGAAGTTAGACTCAACAACCTTTGCTTATTGTGGTATTTCTATCTAGGGGCCTTTTATGGCTCATAGTCATAGACATAGAAAAGTAAACAGCTAACATTTTCCCCATAACAGAAATATATTTCCAAAAGTTGCCAGTGTCTTACTTTTAAAACAATGATGGTTAATTTCTGTAATTATAACATGATTGAATGAACCCTAAAGTAGATAACATAGCAATGGGCTGTGAACATCATATTATTAAATATCATCATCACAGCCTTTGGGCAATTTATCTGACCTAATATGGGGATATTATCAAAACAGTATATGATTTTTAAAAATTAATATGCATATCTAACTTTTATATAAGTAGTGCTTGGACATATAGCATTTGACTTTTGATAGATGGACAAAAGAGTGTAAACAGTGGCCAACTGTATGTATAACTGACACATACTAGTTATGAGGAAAGCTGTTTTACAACTTTGTAATAATTTTTTTCAGTAAAGAAATAAGGCACACACATTTTAAAATCTTCATTTGTGATTTACATTCAGCAGCTTGAGATATATGTTAAAGCCATGTCATCTCTGCTTCATTTTCTCCCCCCACCCCTCTAGCCTTCATTGTTGCTCTCACATTCTGGATCCTGCTGGTACAATAAGTTTTCACAGTGAGGAGGTAGTTTACCACTGGATGTGCTTGTCCGACTGCAGATTCCCAGCTCAAATAGCTGGTGCATGCAACAACTCTCCTTTATCAAAGGAGCAAATATTTGCTTTCCTTCTGTGTTAATCTCTCTCTCTCTCTCTCTCTCTCTCTCTCTCTCTCTCTCTCTCTCTCTTTCTCTTCAGTTTTCAGGCTTAACACAAGCATTAATTTTATTAATCACCTTTTCCAAAATTGCATCTTCAGGAATTGCTCAAAGTGTTTAAACAGATCACTGTTACTATTATGCTACGGGCAATTAGAACCCAGGCACTTTGATACACAGCTGGCACCCTGGACAGTAGATGATAGTTCCAACTGTGTGACTGCAGCCACAGAGTTCTGTAATTCACGGACATAGAGAAATACATTTATCTGCAGGGATTATATGTGGATAGAATTGGAGTCACATAAAACTTTTAACATTCTAAAAAGCAAGCTTCATCTAAACTTACGAAATGGAATTAAACAAAGAATATATAATAGCTTTTAAAGCTACAGGTCTAATTATATTTAAAAGGGTTTTTAAAAAACCTTCATGCTGACAGTCTACATATCCTTTAGTGAGGAATATCCAGTCTAAAATTTTACCACAAAAGCTAATGACCCTATTAACTCCAATTTGTTTACTCACCAGTCTGGAACAGACTCTTCCACAGGTAACCTTTGATGTTCAAAATTAAGCTTCCTAGAGGCTTGAGAAATTAAATGCTAAAGGAGGTCAATTATACAACAGTTGCCTTAAGACATGGACCGCCACTCCTATGTTGCTTTAAATTGACTAATTTTTTCCTTGATAAACAGATAAACACAAATACAACACGATTAGTACTCAACACATGTTAAGCCTTCCTCCTGATGTGCTTGGATGTGATGGACAGCTTTGAGTGAGTGCACTTGAGAATGTGGGAAAGGGCTTAATTAAAACCTGGCAAGTTCTTCAAGGCTTGTTCCTTAGGTAAAATCTGAAATATACACCCAAACTGAAAAAAATCAAAGGGAAAGGGAATGTTTGTTAATAGTGGAGAATTATTCTGTTATCACTTGTGAAGTCTCATATAGGAGAAAATTTACTACACAGGATAGTTCATGTGAATCATTTGGGTTTCTCCCTGTGGTTCAGGCATCAGCACTATTATGAAATAGTTGTGAAGTGGAAAAAGCATTCTGGTTATTGGAAAATAAATGAACAAACCAATTGTAATACAACTGGAATGTGCTAGGGGAATAGACCCTACAACAGAGCTGTATGTGCAAAGAGATCGTTTTGTTAATATCCTGTGTCCTATAGCTGTTCTACAATAATAATGAGGAGCAAAAGCATTTTTACAGAGGTAGTACATTGCTCTGCAGAGGGAGAGCCAAGTTTTGTACCTGCTTCTTATTAGTGACAAAATAGTCTGTGTGTGTGTGTGTGTGTGTGTGTGTATGCATACACGCATGCACGTGCACACACATATACAGAAGATAGAGATTTTCCTGTTTTTCCCTATCTCTCTACCTTATCTTTCCATTTTCTTTATGTATACATATCTGTGTCTATGTCAGACACAGACCCTTTGGAGCTGAAGTTATAAGTGAATTTGGCTGTTTAACATGTAAGTGCTTTGAAAAGGCAGTAAACACCCATAACTATTAAACTATCTCTGTAATTCCACCATGGTATTTTTGAGACAAGGTCTCTCCCTGAACATGAAGCTTGTTTCAGATAGGGTCACTGACCAGTGACATTCCAGAGTCTGCCTAGTCTTTTCCCCCAACTAATGCCATGTTTACAAGCACAAAGAGACATACCTGGTTTTTATGCAGACACTAGCGATCTGAATCCAAGTCTTCATGCTTGCAAAGCAAGAGCCCTCATTCCCTGAGCCATCTCTCTAGTTCTTTTATATGAATCTTCATGATTAGCAATTCAGAAACAGGTATCATGCATGTACTTTAGAGGTTGAAGATTCCATAAGATAGTAGAACTGCTCATAAAAGCAAGAAAAAGGCTCAAAGGGTTGGAGAGATTGCTCAGTGGTTAAGCATGCTGATTGCATTTCTAGTGGACTTGGATCTGATTCCCAGAACCCATGTGACAGTTTCCAACAGACTATAACTTCATTCCCAGAATTTTTGATGCAATGTCCTCTTCTGTGCTCTGTGGGCACCAGGCATGCATTTGCTGCGCAAACATACATGCACAACATCACCTTTTTTAAAAAAGAAAATAGGTTACAAGTTAAAATGGCTTCCTCATTGCTCCTAGAACAATCTCACTTTTACCTCTAATTCTTAATGACCCCCATGGAGATATTGGTTTTCATCTTTCTTCACCATTCTTTGTTTTCATCCAGGTTGGGTACCAAGAATAATATTGTCTCTCCTTGGCCACTGAATACACTGCACATTATTGTCATAGGCCAAAACAGAATATTCCAAAGGTGCTTTACAATGAGTGAATGGACTGAGCTCTGCTAATTGGGCCACATATCAGTCTTAGGCAGAGAAGCCTCTTTTGATAGTGGAAAAGAGTCAAAGCAGAGACTCATATTCCTCAAAGTGTTGAGAATATGTAACTATTCAGTCCTTCTATCCAATCTGGATATCTGTGTCATCCATTTGTAAAGCCAGGGGACACACTGGAAGAAGGCACTGAAATATTGGAAGAGGGAAAGGATGTGAATTACTATAAAATGCTGTTCTCTGGATACATGAACACACAATACCTGTGGCCAGTTGTGTGTAACCTGCATAAAAATGCTATTTATTCAACAATGGAACTTCTCTTTCACAATATTTTGGTACTAACATAACTGTTCTCTCAGAGTCATGGAAGAACATGTGACCTCTCTGCCCATCATTCTAAGCCCCTTCTTCACGAACATAGTCTGTAGACACTATCAATATTCAAGAGCTGATTGTGTCACTTCTGTTACATGCTAAACAACATCCCTGTTACATGACAGCATGGAATTCCATTATTTTTCTTATTACAGCAAAAAGGGCATTAAGATATTCTGGCTTATTATCATATATATTATGCATTTAACAACATGGTCCTTAGCATTTGTTTTTTAAAAGCATAATTTACAAAAGATATCCTGGAGAAATTTATTAATGGATTATACTGGTTTCTTTGTTCATTTTCTAATTTGTCTCTCTAAGTGGACTTTTAGTGACTTCTTTATGTATTTCTTATTTATTTTTCTGAATAGTGAGGGTAATGGCTAGACATATGTTACTGTATATTCATTGTCAAAAAGCAAGTTCTTTGTTTTGATGATGTATTGATATGTTCTAATCTGAGTCTTTATGTGGATGTACAAAATCAAGTCATATCTTAAAAAATAAAGTATGCAAATAGGAGGAAAGCTATTTGGGAAAAGGAGATGAGTAGAAGTGGAAAGAGAAGAGAGGGGTATAGGGGCATGTGGTCACTGTGTATACAAATAACTATCAAAGTGAATGGAACTAGATACTTATAAGTTTATAAGGAATCAGCATTTAGCTAAATGTGGGCATGCTAGAGTTTGGATTGAGAGATAAGAATCTCTACTCTGTCACTTTCGATTTGGTGCTCATTTAAAATTTATGAAATAGAGTTAATAGTAGGGAAGTATCAGCTTTAAGGTTTAATGAAGTAATACACATACAATGTTCAGAATGTTACATGGATGTAGGTCAGTATACACTAACATATATTACTACTCTGATGAGTTGGCATAAGCAAATAGTTGTTAAGTTTGTGTTCTTGTTTCCATGTCAAATGGGTCTGTGATCTGCTTTGATTGCAAGCAACACAGAGATAAATCCATTTTGCTATTGAAGCAAATGAAAAGTCATTAAGTACAGCTTCTGTACACAACTGTGACATATTTATATTTTGCGTTAATTCTTACTTTAAAAGCATTAAAAGTATTAATTTTGATATCTCTGCTTTCTATATGTACCTCTTAAGCATGGAGAAGGGAGCTGGGCACACAATTCCATGCCTACCCATGAATTCCTAGGCAATTATTAGCTGCTGTAAGAAGAATATTTTTTTCTAGGAGATGGCCCTTGCAAATCATCCAAACTTGAATGAATGATCAGATATCCAAGATAGGACACAAGTTTTAGTGTGTGAGGAAGGAGGAGATAAGCTGGGAAGATTTAGTGGGGCGAGTGTATATGATCAGCTAATTATAAACAGAAAAATATTGTCAAAATGATAGTATCCTTTGCTGTAAGATTATTTTCAGTTTTATGTTGTCCCATTTTTTTTAAACTGTCTTTTTGCTTGTAGCTGTGTTCTGTTTAGAAAGTCTTTTCCTCTAGCAATGAGTTCCAGACTATTTTTCTATTTAATCTTCTATCACATTATATATCTGGTTTTATGTTTAAGTCTTTGATCCATTAGAGGCTGAGTTTTATACAAGCTGTTAAGTATGAACCTATTTGAATTTTTCAACATGCATCTGTTTAGTTTGACCAGAACTATCTGTTGAATATGTACATTTTGCTCACAGCATATGTCTGGCTTCTTGATTAAAAATCAGGAGTCTATATTGTATAGGTTTATGTTTGGGTTTTTAATGTAATTCCAATGATTGATAATATATGTTTTATTCTAACACCATGCTGTCTTTATTACTATAGATTTGTAGTATATCTTAAACTGGGGGATGGTGATACTTCCAATAGTTCTATTATTATTCAGGATTGCATTAGCTTTCCTGGGTGTTATGTGTTTTCATATGAAGCTAAAAAGATCTGAAAAGAATTGTGTTGGGATTTTGATGGGGGTTGCATTTAATCTGTAGATTACTTTTGGTCAGATGGCCATTTTTACTATATTAATCCTATCAATCCATGAGCATGTGAGATTTTCTATCTTTTTATATCTTCTCCAATTTCCTTCTTCAGTGACTTGAAGTTTTTCATACAAGTCTTTCACTTGCTTGGTTATAGTTACCACTGAACATTTTTTGTATTATTTGAGGCTATTGTGAAAGATGTTGTTTCTCTGATTTATTTCTAAGTATTTATAATTTATACATAGGAGGTTTAATGATTTTTGTCAGTTAATTTTTTCTAGTTACTTTGCTGAAAGAGTTTCTTACCTGTAGAAGTTCTCTGGTGGAATTTTAGGTCACTTACGTATACTATCATATTTACTGCAAATAAAGACACTTTGCCTTCTTCCCTTATTATTTGTATTTATTTCCTTGATCTTCAGTTGTCTTATTGTTCTAGCTAAGATTTTAAGTACTATATTGAATAAATATGGAGAAAGTGGGCAACCTTGTATTGCTCCTGATTTTTGTGAAATACTCTCAGTTTCTTCATAATTATTTTTATTTTGCTGTATACTTGCTGTAAATTACTTTTATTATGTTGAGATATCTCTTTTGTATGGCCAGTCTCTCTGGCACTTTTATAGTGAAGAGCTTTTGAATTTTGTCAAAGGCTTTTTCTGCATTTTAGTGAGATAATAATGTGGGTATTGTCTTTCACTCTGTTTATATGATTAGCTACATTGATTGATTTATGTATGTTGAAACATCCCTTCATTTCTGGGATGAGGCCTACTTAACAATAATGAATGTATTTTTTTTGCCTTGTTCTTGAATTCAGTTTGTAAGTATTTCCATTTTTTTTTTGCATCTATGCTCATAAGGGAAATTGATCTGTATTTCTTTTTTTGTTAGATCTTTATGTAGTTTGGGTATAGAAAAGAATTTTTTTAACCAACTATACATCTGATTCTGTGCTAATATCCAAAATATGTAAAGAACTCAGAGAACTAAATATCAAGAAAACAAATAACCCAATTAAAAGTTGAGTCCAAATTGAAACAGAAAATTCTTAATGGAGTAAATTCATGTGTCAGAAAAACACTTTAAAGGAATGTCCAAAAATCTTTAGTCATAAGGGTAATGTAAATCAAAACTACCTTGATATTTTTATCTTAAACTCATCAGAATGCCTAAGATTAATAAAACAAATGACAGCTCATGCTGACAAAAGCACAGATGAAGGAGGACACTCACTGGTGGGAGTGTAACCTTGTACAGCCACTATGGAAATCAGTGTGTCATTTCCTCAGGAAAATCAAAATTATTCTACCTCAAGATACAGCTACACCACTCTTGGCCATATAACAATCAGCACTTCATCCTACCGCACAGACACTTGACCAGTGAGGCTCATTGCCAAGGAATTGTACACAGCCTAGAGACCTTTCAACAGATAAATGGATAAAGAAAATGAGTTACATTGACCCAATGAAGCATTACTCCACCATTAAAAATAAATCATGGAATTCATATGTAAATGGATAGAACTGGAAAGATATCATCCTGAGAGAGGTAATCAACACCCAGAAATATGGTATGTCTTCACTTCTCTATAAATATTAGTTATAAAGCCAAAGACAAGCAAGCTACAGTCCATAGAGCTACAGAAGCTAGGTATAAAGTTGAGGACTAGAGGGCAAGAGATAGATCTTTCTTTAAAAAGAAACTAAAATAGTTATTGATGGATGGAGGAACTAGAACAGAAGAATGACGTAAGAAGGAGGAGAAAAGAGAGGGGGACCAAAAAGAGACAGCTAAAGTTAATGGCCATTTGAAGTGTTTCAAGAGGTAATATAGGAACCTAATACAGTAGAATCTTCCTAAAATAGATACATAAGTGATGGTAAGCTAAATGAAATCTTCAAATAACAGTGGAGACCAAACTCCAACTGGACATCTCTTGTCACCAAGTGAAGCGTCCAGTAATTGGGTTACATCTTTTGAGTTGTTGGCCAAAAGAGCTGTAGGTGTCTTCAAACAAATGAGATTATGCAGAATTCCCCATACAACCCAGGTAGCTGCCAAGGGTATAGGTGGTTCTCCACAAATTGAGTGTAAGGAAATTGCTGAGGAAACTACTTAGCTCATTGGGAGAAGTCAAAGTAGTACCAGCATAGAGCCTTCAGCCATACATGGTAGCATCATTGGTAAAGGAATGTACTGTGCACACTACCAAAGGAGAAAATGTGTACACCAGTTTATCCACAAATCTTTGCATAGATAATGTTGTCTTGCCTGAAGGAATTGATAATGCAAAGTGGCACAAAGTTTATGGCAGTATCCAATCAATATCTGATTTGACATAAGGCCCATTTTATGAGATGGAATGCATACCCAACATTACTTGGTGACCAAGAACCTGACATTAGATAGTCAAGGGACCTAAAGTAAAACCAAGTACTACTATAACAAATAAAAAAAATAATGTAGCAATAAAATGACATTCTGTGGTACTCATAGGTCAATGCCTTTCTCAGCCATTATCAAGAAAAGATTCCTTATGCAGCAGATGGGAGCAAATACAGAGACTCACACCAAGACATTATTCAGAGTTAAACCTTTGTAACACTCATTTTCAAACAGAATTTCTCAATCAGAACCTTCCCCTCATGGTTCAGGGAACCCCAGGGAAGAGGAGGCAAAAGAGTGCCAGAGCTAGAAGGGATGGAAGACACCAAGAAAACAAAGCCCTCTAAATCAACAGGATAGACACACATATGAACTCAGAGACTAGCAGTATATAGAGGACATGCACAGGTCTGCTTCAGATTAGGGCCTTAGAACTGAAAAGAGATATGGGCACAAGTCCTCATTTCTAACCCAGAAGCAACCCCCAATTAATAACCAGTTGCAAATGAAAATTTCATTTCCTCCAAATGAGTCTTATTGGGGAAATGAACTGCTCTAAAAGGTAAGCTGTATACTTAGCTGTAGACAATCAACAGAAAATGAACTCAACAACACTGGGGATTTTTTTGTTTCATGATGTCATGTCAGATCTTTTTAATTAATTTTAATACATTTTTTTCTTTATTTTTATCCCAAATGTCCTTTATGTGCATAGTATGATTTCCATTTTAGCATTTTTATGGAATTCCTGACTGTGGGAATGAATGGATCTCTGTTTCTTGTGCATTCTTTTGAACTTTTTTTCTTCTGTTTTCTGTTTTGTCCAGTTCTCATGTGTCATTTTTGTTTAATTTTATTATTATGCCTTATAAGCTTGTTTTTTCCCTAATTAGAGACAGAAAGTAGGTAATTCAGATGGGAGGGTTGCTGGGGAGGGACTGGGAGGAGGGAGGGGAAGATGAGTCATAATCAGGATATATTATGTCAGAAAAAATATATGTCTTAAAAGAGAAAAGAGAAATAAATGCATATCATATGCACACATCATCTATGTAATATTTGAATAGCATTAGTCATTGTTAATGTAAACTTTAAGATGAAATTGTTTATCATTCTTCTGTTCACATTGTTTTCATTCTGTATATGTGATGATGTAGTGATCAATATCATTATTCCCCTTTCATAAAAATTTTAACAAATTTTTGACAAATAAGCTACTTCAAGAAGAAAAAGGAAAGCAAACATTCCAAATCTTACATTTTAGTAGTGAACACAGCAGTGCTGTCATAACGGGTTTCCTTCAAACTGAGAGTCAATGGATGATTTTCAAAAGCTTCACCTGGGCTATATTTCAGATGGGTTTTCAGTGTTTTTTCTTTTGCAAACTCTGATTATTTATTTTATATTGCAATCCAGGGACCAGCTACATATGATGGTTCAGCAGCATCCAGGCTCGTGTGCTTGTGTTATTTATTTATATTATAGGTTAATAATTTGCATAAATCTTCTAGTTAATAAATAAAATAATTTCTAGTAAATTATTTTTTACACCAGATTTGTTTTAAAAGATAATAAAAGAGGCATCACATTATCCCATGGAGATATATAATTATGCTTTATGTATTGGTTAAAAATAAATTGCATGTGAATTTAAAAATAATGAAACCTATTTAATGATGTGATGTGGATTGGTTTCTTACTGAGAGCTAGTGCTGAACTTGTTGGTGGCTGTATTTAGGGAACATTTAGGCAATATACATCCTAGGGAATGGCTACAAGGACAAGAAAGTTAGAAGTAGAATTCAATTCAAGGAGTAGATATGGATTAAAACCTGGCTAATCCCATTTAAAGGTGTAGCTCATTTATTTGTGCTTGGTTTTGGGTTTAGTGTGAAGACAAAGATATGAGGTTGCCATAACTTTTATTAGATTAAGCTCACTCTTTTCAAAGAAACAATCCCTATCTGCACCCTTCCTGAGCTTGGCAAAAGCAAACCTGCTAGAACGTTTTCGTTCATTTAATTAACATGCATCATTGGCATGGGTTATCCAGTGAATTCCATTTATTATTATTTGAGGTCTTTACAGTTTGATGTTCACATATACTTACATGTAGTAAGCAAATCAATGTAATAAACACATACGACTTTCAAACATTTATCTTTTCTTTTATCTAAGTTTCTAAGTAGCATTAATGGAGAAACTGAGACAAGATCTTAGGCTTCCAGTTGAGTCTATTAAAACATGCTGTCTCAGTTTTAACTGCTCTGCTTTTCTAGAATGAAACATAAAACCTACATAAATTTATATTAATAAAAAAATTAGATGACTTAAATAGCATACTGGACACTTACGTTTTCTCTCTCTGTGACTATTCATATACTTAATTAAAAAATTATTGATGACTGAGGACTTGGCAAGGGAAGTTGTCCATAGCTAAAAGTTTAACAGTTTAACACATTTTGGAACCAAGGCTAAATAACTCAAAATGCTATAAGTAATGTCTTAGCATGTTTTAGATGAATGTCTATGGCAGTGTTTCTCAACCTTCCTAAACCTGTGACCCTTTAATACAGTTTCTTGTACTGTGGTTATCTTCAAACATAAAATTATTTTTGTTGCTTCATTGTAACTGTAATTCTAATACTGTTATGAATCATAATGTAAATATTTCTAGAGATAAGGGATTGTCAAGGGGGTCACAACCCACAAGTTGAGAAACTCTGCTCTACTATATAAACTTTTTATAGCCATGACCCTCTTCAAAGTTGTTAGTGTCATGAATATGAGGTATATATTGTTTCATAGGGGAGACTTAATACACTGTAATACACTTGCCTATTTGTTTCTGTCTGCCCCTGCCTTGACCTTCACTTGTACTCTGAGCCCTGAAGCCTGCCTGTGGAATGCCAGCTGCATATCCTGTGCTCCTTTCCCATTGTCTGACATATTTTTTGCCTTCCTGCCTGTGGGGGCTGAGAGAAGAAGTTGAGCTGTTTACCTGGAATCAGTAATTTTCCAGCCACCTGGGGAATTTCCACTGTGCTCCCCGCTGAGTGGCCCTGTACATAAGCCTGAGAAAGAGATTCAATGAAGTGGCATTCTCTTTGGATGAATGACCCAAAAGTCTGTGTCTTCTTAATCCCCAGGCCTGGACCTGACTGGTCAAATGACCCAGCTAGCACATGTTTCCTTACATTTCTGCTTTTTCCAAAACAATTATAGTCTCAGGAAGAAAGTATCAACACTTAATTAGTATCTTTCTACAGCTGCTCCTTAATAAATCAAGATGATAAATATATGTCTAAAACACATTCTGGGCTATTTCTAATCTAAATGAGTCTAGACTTGTGTACCTGATGCATTGCATAGAAACTGGAGGGCAAATTAGCAGTGTGATGGAGGAGTAAGATGTATTTCACTATTCATTATTTATGTTTGGTTGTTTCCTATACAAACACTTTTAAGTGCCATAGGAAAGCAGGTTCATAGACTTTGCTTCAGAAAAATTCTCTGAAGCTCAGGAGGCAGAGAAATAAACTGGAAAGTGGATAAGTTAAATTTAGAAGTTTGTAAGCCTTGAATCATTTTTTAAAAAGAAGTTAACTTTTATATTTAAATGTAAAGAAGAAATCCATAATCAAAGTACTATACAGTAAAAAGGACTGAGTTATAGTAATTTATAAATACATATATGTCAGGGAATGAAGATGTATCCACTGTACTGATTTTTTTCACTCTTACACAGAAGTAAGAAAAACAAATGGGAGGAACTTTTTTTGTTTTTGCTGAAGGCAACCACAAACCATTGCATTTGCTTTTGGATGTGGGAGGGTGGAACATAGGCAGATTCAAGGGAGAGAGAGAGAGAGAGAGAGAGAGAGAGAGAGAGAGAGAGAGAGAGAGAACAAAGGGAGGAGAGGAGAACGTGAGGGGGTCTTGGCATCCTGGAAGAGATGGCAGAATAGTGCTACCACTAGGACAAGGTTCTTGGGCTGCCAGAGAGGCATTGTTCATGACCAATATGCACAGTAAAGGCAGAGATGGAATATGTGTAATCACACAAAATTTCTTGAACTTTTCCTTATATGACTTGTTTGTTTATTGCCACTGTTCCCAAATACATCAAGGACCTACATTAAAAGAAGAAGAGTTATTTTGGATGAATACAGCTGAATACACATTATATATAAATATATACACATTTGTGTATGTAAACATACATCATACATCAAAATATATACATGTTGTTTTAGGATTTTTTTATTGCTGTGAAGAGACACCATGAACATGGCAACTTTTATAAAGAAGACATTTAATTGAGGTGGCTTGCTTACAGTTTCAGAGGTTCTGTCTATTATGATCATAAAGGGGAGCATGGTGACCTACAGCCAGACATGGTTTAGTACCTGAGAGTACTACATCCTGCAGACAACCGGAAGTCAACTGATTATCAAACTGAGGGAAGACTGAGCAAGAGACCTCCAAGCCTTTCCCTACAGTGACACAATTTCAACAGAAAGTATAGCCCAGATTAAATATGTGTTCTTCAGACTCAAAGTCTGGATTAAAGGTATGAGCCATCCAGTCTTCTCCAACAAGACCATGTTTCCTCTAACAAGGCCACACTTCTTAATAGTACCACTCCCTATGAGCTTATGGGGACCAAATACATCCACACTACCAATGTGTGTATGTATGTACGTATGTATATACATGTATATTATATACATGTATACATACACACATTGGTACCACTCCCTATGAGCTTATGGGGACCAAATACATCCACACTACCAATGTGTGTATGTGTGTATGTATACATGTATACATACACACATTGGTAGTGTGGATGTATTTGGTCCCTATGAGCTTATGGGGACCAAATACATCCACACTACCAATGTGTGTATGTATGTATGTATATACATATATTATATACATACATACATACACACATTGGTAGTGTGAATGTAAGAAGAGCCCAAGCTGTTGGTCATATTATCTTCACAGTGAGGGAGCAAAAAGCAAAAGGAAAGTAGCATTAAGTCATGAAACTTTAAACCCACCCCTAGTTAACCAACTTCCTCCAGTAAGGCTTAACTTCCCAAAGGATTTTCAGCTTTCCAAATCAATTCCCCAAGCTAGGGATCAAGTGTTCAAACATGTAAGGCTATGGGGGACCTGTCACATTTAAACCTAAGTTGAATGGATGATTCAGTGAAGGCTTTTAAAACTGGGTATGATACCTGCTATCTACAACCACAACACCTTGAGACCCATATACTATAAATAATTAACACAGATCTCTGCAATATTAGGATACTAGCTGATTTTATCTCTATCACATGTGAATTGCTATGCCTTTCTGGGATGCAGAATCCCAGGTGTTTCTGACCCTGGGCTGACCTGAAGTCATCCACTTCTTTGCTTCCGGACTGTACCTTCGTACACTACTTTTAAGTGTCCTAAAAATACCATTGCTCTCCTTTTTGCTGGTCTCTCAGGCACATACATGAATGAATGAATAATGTGCATATGAACAGTTTCACAATTCAAATAGTCAGTGTCAAACCACTTGAATTAAGGAACAGTTAGTGCCAGGAAATGAGATAGGTATATTTCTGTTTCTAAAGATTTGACCAGGACTGGTAGAGAACAGCTGGAATGGTGAGCAGTAGGGAGCCCGGGACAGGAGGATACAGAGTTCAACCTAGCCTGGTCTACATGGTGAAACATGTCTCAAAACACCATAGATAGATAGATAGACAGACAAACAGACAGACAGACAGACAGATAGAGAGATAGATAGATAGACAAATTAAAAAGATTGTTAACCTAAGGAGTGTCTATAGAAAATATTCTGGCAAATCATTCTTGCTATACCTGTATAATGTGCTCCTACTTGTCTCTTTATTTAGGTTCTTCAACAAGAGCATAGGGAGCAAAAAGCCTCTGAGACATCAGCTTTTCCTAGGATATTGTAGGTAATTTTTCTCATCTGGAAAATGGAGATTCGAAAACATCTATCCATGGCTAGTATTGTATGGGTTTAAAACTAAGTCAATTTTCAGTGTGAGTTGTTTTATTATATTGATAAAATAGTTGCTTTTGTCATGATGTTAAGCTGATTTACTTTGATAGGGCTCATATGTCTAGGTACATTTCCTCACCAGAGGAACTGCATGCTGCTTTGATGTAGGATGGGGAGGTCTTCCACACTGTACGCTACCTATTTTCATAATCTTTACACATTTTATGGAATATTGGCTCATGGACCCCAGAAGATGTCAAAACTTCTTGATATGTGGCATCATTGGTGCATAGAACTGCATATCTTTCTGGACACTCTCAGACCTAGATGACCTGTGGTACCCAATTCAACATGATGCTGCATAAACAAACTTTGTACTGTGTTGTTTAGTGTCAAAGAAGAATATAAATGTTGAGTGTAGACTTTTTTCCTGGATTTTTTTCCACGTAAATTTAATTCAGTGAAGAGAGAGAGGAAGGGAGATGAGAGAGATGTGTGTGTGTGTGTGTGTGTGTGTGTGTGTGTGTGTGTGTGTGTGTATGTGAGAGAGAGAGAGAGAGAGAGAGAGAGAGAGAGAGAGAGAGAGAGAGAGAGAGAGAGAGGCATGTACTGTAGGCTTTCTCACACAGAGGGGCTTGGAAGTTGATGCAAAAGGATTTCATCCCAGATTTCATCTTAGGATATATCTTCGCCATAGACTGCCAGTCAAGTACATGATAATGAAAGTAATTTAGGAACTACATACTCAGTTTCAAAATAGTACTTGCCAATAAAACAAAGCAGGAGCTTTTAGAGTACGTCCAGGGCTCTTGACTTTCCCAAACAAGCTAAACTTACTTGACTTTAAAGGAACAAGCAATTCCTTTATACTTGGCTCAGTACACTTTCCAGAAGACTCTTTTTCTCCCTTTTCACATGCATTTCTTTAATATTTGGGAGACATTTGCTTACCACAGCGCAGGTATGAAGGTCTGAAGATAACCAGTGGACATTTTGTTATTTTGAAGATGGGGACTACTGACCTCAGGCTCAGGCTAGGCAGAAAGTATCTTTTCCTACTGAACCACCTCGTTGGCAATTTTTTTTATTCTTAAATACTGCTTAGAAAGCAAAACCTTGGGCTGGAGAGATGGCTTAGTGTTTAAGAGCACTGACTGTTCTTCCAGAGGACCTGAGTTTGATTCCCAGCATCCACATGGCAGCTAACAATTGTCTGTAATTCCAAGGTCTGACACCCTTACACAGTTATACATGCAGGCAAAACACCAATTCACATAAAATAAAAATAAATATTTGAAAAGAAGAAAAGAAAAGAAAATAGATTCTTTGGAAAAAAAAAAAAGAAAGAAAGGAAACCCTAGAAGTTCCTAGTTATTGCCCCTCAGGTTTCTGTCTTAGACTATTTAGTCTCTCTCTCTCTCTCTCTCTCTCTCTCTCTCCTTTTGACATTCTATTTTTATTTTTTTTGTTTGTTTTTTAGAGACTAGTATCTCTGTATAGATTTGGAATCTGTCCTGAAACTTGCTTGTAGACCAGGCTGGCCGTGAACTCTCAGAGATCTGTTTGCCTCTGCCTCTTGAGTGCTGGGATTGAAGATATGCACCACCACTTCATGGCTTGACATTTTATTTTTAGATGTGTTAATAGATTAAATAATTTAAATTTGCTTATCTTTAATATGTTTCATTTATTTATAAAGATATTGATTTGAATCTACTATAACAAAACACTTTCAGTCTTCTGTAGTCTCTAAGACAGACAGATCAAAGGCTTATAGGTGCTGCACTGGGAGCAAAGAAATCTGAAGACTAAGTGTTTTTGATCTCAGACTAATTTTCCTACTTACTCAAATGACCTGAATTTATTTCTACGTAGAGGTATTTTGCCTGCATATATATCTGTGTACCATATGCATCCAGAGCCTATGAAGGGCATAGGTTTCCCTGTAACTAAAGTTACAGGCAGTTGTGAGGAGCCTCCATATAGGTGCTGGGAACTGAGCTCCAATCCTCTGGAATTGCAGCAAGTGCTTTTAAATGTTGAGCCTTCTCTCCATCACCTTGATTTTTAGAAAAGCAGTCAATTTGAAAATATATTTTTTTATTATCAAAGTCCACAACCACCAGCTGAGATTTGTTTCCTGGGTGTCTCTTGAGCTACCATGCCTCCATTTATACTCCAAGTAAAAGGCACTGTGCACACACCCATGTGAAAAATTTGTAGCCCCTATTGAACTGGTGCTGAGCTCTACAGAGTGAAATTGAATGTTGACACAGATAAAGCTTGAGGGGAGGAGAGTGAGCATTTAATTAAGGGGTTTGCTGGCATCTGTTCTCTGGCCTTCTGGTTTTGTTTTGTTTTACTATCTATGGTGATGTTCTATTCCACTGAAATAAATTATAGAGTTAGGAAACTTCCCACATTTCCTGATTGGGAAATCACATTGCTGATTTTAGGAGAGACCTCAATCTGGGCTTTGTATATGCTCTGTAATGAACTGTATGATTTTGCCCATTCTTACCTACCTTGGGTCAGCTCTCTCCAGTTTTCCTGAACCTTGGGCATCTCTAGACAGCCCCCGTTTTTTTTGTGCTTTGCTTCTGCCCTGAGTGACATTAGTTCAGCAGGGACTGTAGAGCACTACAGCTGGCCACTTTTGCTTTGTCCATATTGATACCTCATTGTTATTTAACTATGGCCACCTGCTGGGTGCCAATCACCTACAAGAAGGTCACTCCTCTGGATCAAAACTATGAGGAGCAGAGGTCATTCGCTAGACCCAGAGGCTGAAAAGCTGCTTTGTGACAAGGAATGACTATCATTGGAAGACTTGCTGCAAAGAAATTCTTCATCCATACATCAAATTTGCTTCATCTTCTTAGGAGTTCCAAGGTATCCTTCTTTCAAAATGTAGATCCTTTAAAGAAGCACAAACCTTATCTCCAGTAACTCGACCATTTATTCACCAAACAACTGCACTGGGCAGTCTTGACCTCCAGAAAACAGAATTGTCTAGCGATTACATTTTTGGGATTCTCTAAAATTATTATTTACTTTATGATTTCACTTAAAGTATGCGAGTGACATATTTCAGATACAATTCCTCTTCTCTCATGCTTCTGGGTTAACTACTTTTTTATATCATGAAAACAAATTTGTTATCTTAAAAGAGATTTCTTTGCCATGGATGAGTGGAGGTAGAAGGAAGGTCAGATGTCTGCATTTGATGCTTGATTTTGTTAGGGTTTCCCTCTTCCTTTTTTTTTTTTTTAATCCTGGCTCAAAAGAAAAAAAAAGTGTTTGAAATAAGCCCCATCATCACTCTTGATGTCAGAAGTGCTTTTGGATTCACTCAAAAGAACAGATTAAGAGCCAGCCATGAGAGAGTAAGTTGGAATCTGACCTCTCTAACAGCACCAGGGTAAGTTGAAAATAGACCAAACTGTATTCAAGATGGCAAAAGTGGGGCAAAATACGGCCATAAGTGGTATTTTTCACTTTTATCCACATGACAATTAGCAATTTAATGCAATTTTCAGTGTCACCCTTTCTACCTGGTGGCCATTTCTGCACTTGTCCTAAATAGCGAGTGCACAAAGCTAGCCCTTTCACAAGTGATCAGGAAAGCCATAAACAGTGGAGTAAACAACTAAGAAGTTAAATAAATAATTCATTTCTTTCCCTACTATCCTCCCTACAGTCAACCTTAAAATACTGCTTGTAAGGCATAATACCCACTTCAATCACGTCAGCTGCTGATCATTAATTGCTTCAGAAAAAGACAATATTTTCTCCATCCTCTTTGGAGTTCCAGTGTGAATGGTGAAGCAAAAGAGAGTGAAAGTGAGTGAAACATGAAAAGCTTGATTTGTTAGGACCCCTGCTGTGTGCAAAGAGATCAAAGCTCAGAGGGAGGCTGTAAAACAGCCGAATGCACAGCACTGAAACATGGCCTGTGGCAGCTGCTTTGGGCACTGGCTCACAACCCAGGTGTACCTCCAATTCCACTCTGCCAGCTGAATCTTGGGAGCGGGTTACCTCTCCTCTTCCTTCATTATTTCTCCAGCAGTCACGGAGGAGATGCTGGCTCCATCCATCACAATGCACAAATTCACAGTGCGCAGATTCAGCACAGGCCTAATTAAAGCTTTTCCTTTCATTTGTGGAGATAATTACACTTTCATCTCACCAGGAAGCTTCAGAAAGATCTATTTCTTTCTTCAATAAAAGCTACATCAAACAAAAGCAGATTTTAATCGCCTTTTCTTTGGGGCATGAGTCAATAATGAAAGATGTCATGGGTAACAAAAATTGTGTGTGGAAAAAAAGAGGCGAAAAAACGCCTAAGCAATGTTCTTTAATTAACATCATGTTTGCAAACACCATTAATTTCTCTCATTAAAATGATTTTTATCTGCAACTGATTGTTGATAAAACAATCGATTTGAGCGACTCATCTGTTTCACCGCTATGCAAGAACCCATCTGCTTCGCTGTAAAGCAGTAATCATGCAGGCTGTTAAGCAACATGTGAGAACAATAAAAAATGCATGTGTGTGTGTCAGGGATTTGTGAGGTTGACTGCAGGGCAAGGGCCACCTTTCCACAGGACATGTATAAAAAATGACATGGTGTCAAAGGAAAGGACAAAATGTCAGAAAGATCAGAAGTGCATAAATAAAAACGTAAATTAATATGTGCGGGCAGAAAAGGCTCCATCTGTGTTTAGGAATCATTTTGTAAACAGATTCCAAAAAAGAAGGCAGGGAATTTAGATGCATTTAACAGTATGCCATTGGCTGGCGTGATGTAATTTTAGATGACACACGTGTGACTTGTCTCTTGTTTAAGACACTCTCAAAGGTTTTCAAAAGAAAATTTCTCCTCTTGAATGTTATGTTAAGAAGTGTTGATTCTGAGGTTTTCTACTCCTAACTTTAGCCTTGGGAAGATAAACACTTTTGTGGAATCAGCTGCGGGATCAAGCTTTTAGGGAATAGAACCAGTGGCTACTATAAAAGTATACAGTCAGACCAGATGCTAACAGATAAATAACAGAACATATCTGGATATAGAGAGGAAGAATTTATACAAATTTATGTCAGAGAAGAGAGTTGAGCTTTGGAAGGAACAAATAGCACAATATTGTTCAAGTCCAGCCCTCTTTACCCCGAGCCTGCTACTACTCTTTCTGGAATTCAAGTAGCTGCAACCAAGACCACACTGAGGAGGAAGGAAAGATTGCCAAGATTCTAAGACACTTTTCTTCAGTCAGCTCAGGGTTGTTGCTTTCTGATTTCCAGGCTTAGGTGGTAATTTTGTGGTTCAGAGTAACTTAGGGCATCCCTTTTGGTGGACTTCATTCCTAGGAAGCTGGTCTAGGTAGACCCTGCCCTTTAAATTTCTTGAGGATATATACCCAGTCTTACAGGGATTCTTCAGATGGCAAGTTTTTCTTTTGTTCCATTTTTTTTTTGTTTTCTTCTCAATATTCTACTCTTCCCCTCCAAATATATTCCAGGGTGTCAATTTACGAATTAAGTTACCATGGGCAGAAATAAACAGTCTTTCCAAGACATGGAAAGAACAAGGATTTACCATGCATGTCATTGAGTTAAAATGGCAAAGTTGTAAAAATGTATTTTTGTTTTCTAGGAAATAATTCTATCTGACTTGAGTTTTTGAGACAGAGTCTTCTAATGTGGCCCTGGTTGTCCTAGATCAGGCTGGAGTGAAACTCATAGAAATCTGTCTGTGTCTGCCTCCTGAGTTCTGGGGTTCAAATTGCTAGCACATACAGTGAGAAGAGTTTTTTAATAATAATAATAATAATAATAATAATAATAATAGTAATAGTAATAATAATAATAATAAAGTCCAGCCCAAGAAATCCCTAAACATTATGACCAGTGGAAAGTTTAAAATTCTCAGGAAGAATATTATCTTCCTTTAATATTGTCAGTAATTTAATGTTAATTCATTATTTTAATATTTTTGTTAAGGATTCTATCTCTTGAAATCATATGTTATAGATGTTTTACTGCTAGCAGAACTTTACCTTCATAGTAAACATTTCAATAGTTTAAAATACAGGTTTTTTTTTTTTTTTCATTCAGTCAACAATTTGTTGCCATGAGTGGAACTATTTGTTTGATTTAACACATATGTAAGTTACAGATAAAAGACATGACTTTAGTATGTCACAAATTAAAATTGATGATTGAGGATACTCATTTTCTACCTTTAGAATACAGGAATATATTTTTGGCAGACAGTTTCATAGTACCTGACATTTAAAAGCAAATATAGAAACACGGCAAAATGAAATTGGAAATTTGATACTATTTCCTAATTGAATTTCTCTCCTTTGGTTTTAGATTATTAAATTTAGACAGTGTCTTTCTTTTTTTTATATATTTTTCTCAGTAAGATAAAATAGGCACCTCCAATGGCCTCTCTTTTTAAAAGCTATAGCAAGTTCAGTAGAAATGAACATAGAGGTTGCATTTCATTTTTATTTGCTGAACAGACAATAATGCTGTGAGGTGCAGCCCCTACAACTAACTTTATCTTTTGAGGTTTAACCTACGGAAAATAACAGCGTTTTGTAAATATAAATAAATAGTTTCAAATAAAAATTAAACTCAATCCTTGTGCAATTGAAAGAGCTGGGAACAGTATTATTGACTGTTGGATGCCAAAGTCTCACTTAAAAAAAAAAAAAGCAAAAAACCAATCTTTTCAATTATCTACTCAGGAAGCAGGGCCACACCTGCTGCCTGATAAAGCTCCCAGCATTTGAACAATTTCTTCCTGTTGGAAGAGCAAACAGTGCCATTTCCAATGAGAGTGCTGTCCATTAGCCCACAGATGAGAGGCACTGAAAAGTGGTGCTAGCCATCCCCAGAGATGGAGCTGCTCACAGCACACCTGATATTGAGCCGAGCAAATTGGTGTCTCGAGGTCATTTCAGAAATCAGATTATGTGCATGACAACACAAGGCACCACTGCTGTGCCATCTGCCTGGCCCACACCTGGCACATTTAACCCCAAATGCTTTTTTCCGGAGTCAAGAATCACTGTGTTATCCTGAGCCAGAGTTTCAGGCTATGTAAGACAAAGATCAATTGCATGTCATCACTTGGGCTAAGAGGGCTAAGTAAACAAATTTATGATTTTATTAGGGATTAATATGATTTAGGAAAACATACATCTGTTTAGTACTGTAGTATACATGAGGAAACATCGCAGTTTCTTAACTACAGGAGACAGTTTCTCAAATATAATATAATCACCCAAGTAAAAATGGGTGGACATCTAAACAGGTAAACAGATTTTTTTTTTTTTGAGAGGAATTGTAAATTCATGTTCCAGGTAAATGCCCTGTACAAAATTATTTGATTAAGGTTTTCCTTCAAAGTTTTATCTATCCACTAGTATGAGTGTAATTAGACTGTGTTCTAGATCTTGAGGTCATATAGGAAAGAGCAAGGGGAAGGGTGAAATAAACACTGATGGAGAGAAAGAGAAAATGGAAAAGGCGTTCAAGTGGAGGACTACAAGATGCCTGTCCTTTGCTTTCTTAGAAAAGTAATCCAAACCAACAGAATCGTGCACATTTCTCCACACTTGACCTTTAGTTCATGAATAAGGACCTGCTGTTATGAGCTGTGTAAAAGACTGGGCAAGGGGAGCATGGCACTTGCAGAATAGAGATGCAAGGCTATGAACTACAGCATCTTCAGAGATACATCCCACAATCCAAGCAACTGGCGAGTGCTTGCAGGGTGGGTTTTCTGACAGGCTACTGTTTCTAAATCCAGCATGGCTTTTAGTCAGGATCCAATCTCATTGTGAGTACTTCAAGGACACACAGCGAAGGGGCCTGGGTAACCACTTCCAGACTCCTGCATCTTTGTAAACCATGTTGACCCAAAGGCTGATGAAGGCACTGTGCCAGCTTGGGGACTGTTTTGTCACTAACTCCTTGGATTAAGCAGCGGGGCAGGTGAATGTGCTGCTGGCACCTAGGAAAGACAAGGAAATAAGCAGTCTTCTCCAGAGCTTTGAGACATCCTCAGCCAAGAAGCCCTGTTTCTAAAGAGCAAAGTGGTCCTCTGAGTGGTGCAGCTGCTGAGTCGGGAAGCAAGCTTATGCTCCCCTGCAAGGAATGGATGGACACCATTTCAGAATTGAAATCAAGGCTAAGATCACCCTGGGATGACAGACGTTTTTGTCCTCTTTCCTGTGAAAAGATACTTGAGCAGATGCTGATTTGCAATGGAGAAAGCATGCTTTCTTTTCCTTATATAAGCAGGTAGATAGGATGAGGCCCCAATGTTGGGGTTCTCCATCTGTGGCTTGATAGAAAGCTGCTCTGTCTTAGGGTCTAAAGAGCTCCTTGGAGGAAGGCAAGCTTTGAAACATGTGCATTGGAGACAATGTGGACCCCTGTAATCTTTCCAAACTCTGTGTGTGTGTGTGTGTGTGTGTGTGTGTGTGTGTGTATTGTGCACCTGTATGCTCCTTGTGTGTGAGCACTGACATATGCACACACATGCAGTGGCTACTGGGAGATCTGTTGAGTCTTCTACAGACTCACACTTTAGTCTGAGAAGGGAGGTCTTTCCCTGAGTCTGCATCATGGGGATTTGGGAAGACAGCTCTCCAGTAAGTTTCCAGAAAGGGACTATTTTCATGCCCAGCCTGGATGTTATGCTGGTAACCCAAACACAGGTTCTCATCCATGAATGAGAAAGAAATATTTGGTCTCTCTCTGTCTCTCTCTGTCTCTCTCTGTCTCTCTCTGTCTCTCTCTGTCTCTCTCTGTCTCTCTCTGTCTCTCTCTCTGTCTCTCCTCTCCTCTCCTCTCCTCTCCTCTCCTCTCCTCTCCTCTTCTCTTCTCTTTTAAGCCTTTTTCTAGGAGAAGGTTTGGTCATTAGATTTTGCAATGTAAAATTTAGGGTAGCTTCAAGACAATTTATGTGTCACAGTATACTTTATTATATGAATAATTTTCTCTTTAAAGTTCATGTTAGAATTTCCAAAGTATATTCACATCTTAATGAAGAGATAAGCTTAGAGAAGGGAGTCTGGAAACAGTCCAAGCTAATAAAAGTCTCGGACCAAAGGGCAGTTTGAAGATCCAGCATGGCAGGTATCACATGCTTTCCCTATTAATGAGGACCAACACAGTCAAATGCCCTCTCTGGCTACTTTGTGACACAATTGCTCTGCCTATTCCAATTCTCCCCCATTATTCTACCTGAAGCACATTTGAGAGGTAGCTCACCTGATTCTAGACCTGTAAGGACACCTATTAACATCTTCCATATTTGGCTTATTGAGTTTGTGGACATGGGACCCAAGTATAGAGGAATGACTATATTGTAGACCTGTCCAGAAGATGGGCCTACTACATAGCCCGGTTTCTTCCCTTTCCTGTGTTGTTCCAACACTTCCTGTTGTTGACTCACTATGGGTTATGGCACCTTTGTCTTCCAACCCATGCCATCAGCTTTTCATAGTTGAGTTCACAATCACAGATTGACATTATGTTTATATCGGACTACCTGATCAACTCATTAAATTAATCTGCTTTGTTCTCTGATTCACAGTCTTCTAGGGAGACATTTATGGTCATTATTGCTTCTGTACGTAGAAAGAACAATCACTCTGTGAACTATTGTCTAGAAATATTATGAGGACTTGTTGCTGGTACAATCCAATCTTTGAATGGGTTGAGACATTGACCAGATCTTGGTTGCCTGTGTATCCTAAAGCCATTCTTGATTCAACATTCCATTCCTTCCTTCTATCATCAGCAAGGCTCAGACACAGTGCCAATCTTTTTAAGTTACCACTGAAGTCTAATCTCTCTCTTTCTGGTAAAATGTTTTTTGTTAACGTGCCAAGGAGAGGAATTCTGGTGACTCTGTGAGATGAGACAGTTATGTCACTAAGTATGAGGTCCTCAGGTTAAAAAAAAATGCCAGCAAGAGGTATGTAAATACCAAAGGGTAAAGCAAGAAACCATGTGTCATATTGTCAAGCAAATGTTACACATTGTGACTTGTCTTTGAAAAGAAATTTATTTCCAATGACAAAAGTAAAATCAGTCCTGGCGAAATGTTATGGGCTTATAAGGATAGCCAGAAATCTTATAAGAAAGATTCTGAGTGATTCAGGATAACCTTTGCTAGGAGAATAAAAATATATTCTGAGTGTAGTGCTGTCTACTATTACCATAAAAGTAAATACAAATGGGAACAGAGGACATAAACATATACACCTGACATCTCTGAGTGCAAACTTGATTATACTAAGTAAGTCAGAGAGAACATTTGTTGTATGTTTCCATTCTACCTGTATTTTTTTGTAATATACAATGGCCTTTTGATTTGCAAAATGGAAGTGATTGAAATTTATAGAGTGTAAACCTCTCAAGTGTGTGAGCATCTGAGTGATGACAAAGTGATCATCCTGTCTAGAGCCACAGCATTTCTAAGCAAAGGCACACACAACACAGTGGGTTGGGAAGGCATTTAGTTTTCTTAAAGAGACATGAAAGCTTTTGATGCAAAGCAGTGTCTGAGTTATTTATCATTGATGTGACAGAATATTCATAGAAGCAACTTAAAGGAGTGGTGGGGAGGTGGCACATGGCTGAGCGGGTCTAGTACTGCAGAATTGGAAATGTGGGGCAAATGGAGTGGTTCTGTCTCTGGTGATGGGAGAAGCAACAAAACTTGGTTAAACCTTAGTGGACAAAAAAGTAGGGAGCATCAAACAGCACTAAGCCATATGTATAGTCTTCTAGATATTTCCCAAGACCTATGTCCTCCAGGAGGTTGACCTATGTTGCAAAGGTTTCGTAGCCTCTCAACAGTGCCACCATGTGGGGACCAAATATTCAGCTATATGAGTCTATAAGGGGCATTTTATATTCAAATCACACTGAATGTTGATCTAAAATGTTTTTAAAATATTACAAAAATCAAATATAACTGAAATTTGGAGTCATGTATTTAAGTGGTATGATGAACTGGATTTTTTTTTTTGAGACAGAATTTTTTATTTTTTTCTCTTTCTCTTCCCTAAGAGATAGTGTCTGGGAGGGGCAGGAGGGGAAGGGATTTTGAACAAGGGGTGTGGAGAGCTGCGTGTAGCCACGCCTCCACCTTCCCGATGGTGAGCCTCTCTGTGGTAAACAACTCCATATATGGCTAAGGCTGAGGATCTGGCTTGCTTCCGCGTACCTGGACCTATGGGCAGTGCCTACATGGCATACTGGGGTTGGCTGCCCAGAGGCTATTTAGGCTGTGGGTGGGTTTCCCCATGGTCAGAAGGAGAAGAAATGAGAGAGAACATGTAGCAAGTCAGTCAGTCCCCATCATAAGTAAGTAAGTCAGAAGTCAGAATTCAAGGTTCCTGAATAAAACTGCTGGAAGAAGAGCCTGGGTGTCACATCTTCCTTGCGGGACAAGGTAGCACGTGACAAAGGGGATACATGGATAAAAAATATGACTTTATTCATAGCAAAAAATGTGAATAAAAGAGATACCTATGAGGTAGTAGTGTATGGATTATGCCACAGGATTCTAGGTTTGTTGTTCTCAATATAAAACCAAACAAAATTTTATAAGAAATAAAGATGTCATGGAAGCTGTAGTGTGTCACAATGAGTCACACAGTATACTCTTTAGTTTGTATTTCTTTACTTGCAAGTGTTCATTACAAAGAGTTATTGGTCTGATTTTATAGATGGGCTGTTTATTGATGTGTACCCCCTCATAATCTTGGTTCTGGGCCTAGCTGCTAGCTGGGTTGGTCATCCTTTATAGCATAGTGGGCTGAAACTTTTAGAGTGTTACTTCTAACAATCTTTACTTATCTCTTTGAAAATTGCTACACCTGAAAACTTATGTCTGATGTAGTTCAGAAATAAAAAATAAAGCCCACGAAAAATCCATTATTACTTATAATGCTATTTTTGTATATACATGTGTGTGTGTGCCAAAAGTCGATGTCCAGAATCTTTTTTTAAAGATTTATTTATTATGTATACAACATTCTACATCCTTGTACATCTGTACACCAAAAGAGGGCCCCAGATCTCATTACAGATGGTTATAAACCTCCATGAGGTTGCTGGGAAATGAACTTGGAAGAGTCACCAGTGCTCTAAACCCCTGAGCCATCTCTAAAGGCCAATATCCAGAATCTTTCTCAATGATTCTCTACTTTATCTTTGGATACAGAGTCTGTCAATCAATGAATATTCACTGAGTTCATAGGCTGGTTGCCCAGTGAGATCCAGGGATCCATTTTCATATGTGAATGCTGGGGATATGAACTCAGGTCACCATGCTTGCATGACATGTACTTTATTGATTAAATCATCTCTGCACTCCTTATTTGTAATATACTTAATTCAGAAAAATTGTACCAAGCTTAATATTATTTACAGGGTATGCTCTATTATTCTATCTAGCTTTCTTCTCCTTATGTAATGCAGAAGAAATTTTTCATAGAGTCATTATGAATATTGGAATATAGTTTGCAAATTCCTGGCTACTATTTGGAAGAGAACATAAATCAGACCTAATTTTAAGGCTTATATTCACATTCTTCCTTATTTTTCACTCAAATAAGGCCTGATAGATACCACTCAACTCCTGACCATTTGCTCCTTCATATCTACCAAGCACACAGCTACTCCTGACTACCTATTTCTTTATAGTAATGAGAATCACTGTAGGGAACCATTAAAGAGTTGTCCAGAGTAGACTTCATTCCCCAATATTATTATTGACTAAAAACATTTTATATGTTTATGCATGTCCAAATATCATGCATCACAATTTAACGTATTTATTATTATGGTTATAAATTTCAATTCAAATAAAAATTGACAAAAGCCACAAGAAAGTATTAAGAGTTCTTTTTGCCGATGACTGTCAGTCTTCTAGGGGCCATGAAAGATATTTGCCCTAGTCAGAATGATAGTCATATAGTGTCTAAACAGTGGGTCCTAGGTTACTGCCATGAAGTGACATCCACCCAGTCTGCAAATGAAAATATCAGATCTGATTGGAACAGAACACATGAAGATTGTTTAATAATTATAAACATTATTTTGTGACCATTTTGTTTCTATTATGCATACATCTGTATGTGAGTATGCCTAATGTGAAACTTCTTTCATACTGTGAGTCATACTCAAAAACAATCACCAAACTGGTCAGTATCTACCTCACCTCTCTACCTACTTATTACTTTACTAATTACTATTTCCTAGTTAGTAGTGGCGTTAGTTAAGCAGATGTTTATATACTGCCCTAATGGAGATAAAATCGTTACTCTATTCTCTGCACTAATGTTAAAGTCTGTTTTTGTTGTGATCCAGCATTCTGTGTCTCCATCCTCTCAGGCATGGTTTGATTCCTCAGTGAGGCTCTTTGTTCTTTAGTCTTCAAGAAACAAGTAAGGGAGTGTCTTCTTGAGATGAAATGTGTTGAACTGAGGGAAGACTTTCATGTTTTGATCTGCCAAACCAGACAACTAAGCCATTTTTCCTTCTAAACTTTTGTATATGAATCTGTCACTGTGATTCAAAAATTGTCTTCAAATATCTGACCTTACCAAAGAGATTTTCTGTTCCAGAATTTACAATCATCTAAACTGTACTTTCCACAAGTATCTCTACTAAGCTCTACTAACTGCTCCCCTCAACTGACTTAAATTTTTTGAGTGTGAAGTTTGGGAACCAAGATTATTCTTGTTATGGAGTATGTTTTTCAAGGCTATGCAGATCCTTTCAAATAATGGTAGTGTCATCCTATAAATTTTGGCTGGTTAATGTTATTTAATAACTTCATGAATGGACCTTTTGTGATATTTATAACACTGCATACAATTTTTGGCAAAAGAGAAACACCTACACTTAACAAAAACTTGTGTTGCCAAATGTTTGTGATTTACTGTGTTTAACTCTTTGTTTTCTGGTAGAAATCCCATTATTCATAATGCTGGGTTTACAAACTATCACAGGACAGAAACACCACTTACTAAATCAATTCTTCCATAGCAACAAGAACTCAGACTATGATATGATATAAAAGTAATGACTACAACTGAAAAAAAGTGACTCCAGACTTATAATCTTGAATCATGAAAATGAATAAGGAAACCAGGTATGGTAGCACATATCTGTAATCCCAGAAATTAGGAAGTCAAAAGTAAACAAATCTGAGCTCAAGGAAGAATCAAACTATGTAATAAGACTTGCCTCACAAACCAAGAATTTGGGGCTTAGTTTATTGGTAGAGTGCTTGCCTAACATACACAATGTGCCCATGCCCAGTACCCCAAAGGAAATTAAAAGTAAAACCAAGCAAATACATCCATCACTTAATGACACATGAAAGATAATGTTTTAATACAAAACAAACACAGTTTTACTGATTTTCTTCAGAGACCTTATAGGCTTTTTTTGCATCTTTCTCTCATTTTATGCTTAAGGGACTAGGCCTGTTGATTACTCTAGGCATTAAGTGTAGATTATCTATCACATGTTCCTGAAATTGTCTTTTCTTCTTAGTCAACCCCAAATCCTCATCTTTCCTTGCAACCATTTTTTACCATAAAAAAAATAAATGGATTGTGAATAGAGGAAATAAAAGAACCTTTTATATGTTACTGTTCATGGGTTTCAAAGTTTGTAAAAGTAGGTGATCAGTAATTGCTGCTGATGAGAGAGAAGTGTCATCAAAACACACTTGTCCCAAGATCAAATATTGAAGTCACAATGAGTCAGTGTACTTGTACGTATGCCACCATGTGCCTATAGATGAAAGAAAACATGTGATTGTATTTCCCCTTTTCTTATATAATCTATATTCTCAAGTGAAAAAAAAACGTATAAATCCTTTAAAAAATCTGTATTAATTTCAATTATGTGTTCCAAATAGCATCCATAAAAATAAGTCTGAGTGGAAGGGTCTAGTGAATATGTGGGAGGCATAATATAAATGTCATTTATAATTAGTATCTAAAATATTGAATCATTTTCACTGAAACTTATACATAATAGCAATTTTTCTGTTCAGGGGGTTAGAAATTTTTACTGCCCATGAGTTTGCTAGATCAACCTTTGATTATGCAGGTACAATTAACATACAAGGATAATATCTGAGTGTCATTTATCCTCAGGGCTCATAAGTATAAAAGCAGTAACACACTGTGAAAGTAATGGTAACACTTAGAAGTGCCATTATTATTAATTCATTTAACATTCACTGTAATCACAATAGTCTTAATGAATTCATCTAGCACGTGCGTAGTGTACTTTCAAGAAGGATCCATTGTAAACCATTGCTAACAAACGTGTTGCTCATGGATAAATAATGAATATTTTTAAGTAACATTTAAAATCATACATTTAAAAAGTACAGACTGACATTTTAGTTTGTGGCAAATTCATTCTGAATAATGAACAATAATATAGTTTTATTATGTCACTAAAATTTTATTTTATTGTTATTTGGTGGGTAGTTGATCTTAGGCTTTTCTTGCATGCTAAGCAAGTATTTTATCCCTAGCTCTACTCTGGGCTTTGCATTATCCCCTATTTTAAATTATATATGGGCTGTGGGTTAACTGGCATCTTAGGAAAATACACTTAGGGGTACGTGTGCAAAATGTTCAGAAAAACTGTAGTAGCCTATGGATGAATAAAATTAAAATCTATAAATTATTGTTATAAATAATTATTATTAATTTTAGTAAAGCAATCCTGGAAACACCAAAAAGCAAGTAGCTTTCAAATATTGTAGTATTAAATATATAGTATTGCCAATAAAATAAGTAGATAGAATGATATCTGCAAAATCTGCCTCCTTTCTTTTCTACCCATATTTAGGTTCTACTTTCTGTCCCTCAAAATCTCTCTTGGCTGTTGAATTTTTTTGAATCCACATGATCATTTCTTCAAAGATCAAAATGATCACAAAATACATTCAATACCTTCTCATTAGTAATGAACTTAATCACCAGTCACCAGGATTGGCAATATTCTGACCATTCCTCTGGCAGCATGCTCTTGTTTGGCTGGTGGATTTTCTGAATTTATTTGGGGGATCATTAGCAGACAAACACAAGATAAGCTATGTTTCATTGTGATTTGCTTGTTCACTTGGACTTACTCTGTCTATCCAGGGTACCAAGAATATTGTTGGTGTACTGTTGATTTTTTTGCTGCTGTTGTAGTTTTTGTACTATCATTGTTTTTACAATTCTTCTGTGTTACATAGTTATATTCATAAATTTCCTATGAGAAGTTTTCTCATTTTACATGCACACACAGTCATACACACATTTTACTTTCTTATATAACATGAGTTTAATTTTCTTCTTCTTCTAATTTTCTTCTTCTGCATAATTTTTACACAGAGCGAATTCTTTGCATAGCATTGATAGAATCTCAATATCTTTTAAAATAAATTTATATTGAATCTCTGATATAATGGAAAGGTTTCCAAAGGACTTGCTCTAGGAATCTTGGTGTTTGTTGAGTAAATTAGAGCTCGTTCTTTATTGTGATCTTTGTCAAGATAGAATCATGCTGCGTCTAGACCCTCACTGGTGGCAGTGGACATGCATGGAGTCTTCTAGAAAGCTTTTATTTCTTTATAAACTTTTCTTTATTAGAAACTCTGAGATCTATCAAAGAACTGTTTCACATTCCTGAAAAACTCCAATCCCTTTCTAGTTTGTAGCTGAGACTTAACATACAAACTCTAGATTCTCCATTTACCTTTCTACTTAAGGAAATAAACATTGTAACTCTTAATTTCTTTAAAGACACATTTATTTTTCCACTGAACCTAATACAAGACCAGTGTCTAACAGAAATAATTATTTGGTTCCCAATTTTTAACTCATTTGATGTCTTCTCAAAATGTTATGAGAGGTGAATGAATAAATGTAGTGATTGTACTGGAGATGAACAGCTAAGAAAAACTAAAAGACATCTGGTTAAAAAAGAAAGAAATATACGAGGCTGAGGAAAGAGGATGGTAGATTAACTGTAGAAATAATTTGTCATCTAGCACTGGAAGGACAAACAAGCATCTGTTGTATAGTTTTAACAGTATTTTGAAGATTGACAACTATTACAATATATTTTACAGCTGAGTAATACTCTATTGTGTTTATGTACCACATATTCTTTATCTATTCTTTGGTTTAAGGGCATCTAAGTTGTTTCCAGATTTTGGCTATTATGAATAATGCTGCTATGAACATAGTTGACCAAGTGTCCTTTTGATATAATTGAGCATTTCTGGATATATATATATATATATATATATATCCAAGAGTGGTATTATTGGGTCTTGAAATAAGTTGATTCCAAATTTTCTGAGAAATCATCATACTGATTTCTAAAGAGGCTGTACAAGTTTGTACTCACACCAGCAATGGAGGCATGTTCCTCTTACTCCACATCCTCTCCAACATAACCTGTTTTTTATCTTAGCTTTTCTGACAGGTATAAGATGGTATCCCCTGATGCATGAGCTGGCTCTTTGGAGCTCATTATCTATGGTGGGACTCCTTGCTTAGCTTTGATGCAGTAGGGGTGGGGCTGTGAGGGGAGGGGTGGGTTGATTCTGCCTACTAGGCTTTGCTGATTGTCCCTGGGAAGACTTACCCTTTTGGATAGAGGATGGGGTTTCCGGTAGGAGGATAGGCTAGGTGGAGATATGGGAGGGGAACTGTGGTTAGTATATAAAATAAATAAAAATATTTTAAATTTAAAAAAAGAGAAATGGGGGAGGAGAAGATGTTAATTGGGGAAGATATAACGAAGACAAGCACTGAATAAAGATAAGCTTGACAAGCTGTATGGAAAGCACTGGGAAAAATGAGTAAATTATGTAGTAACAAATTTAAGTTAGCTTCACTAGTTATAAAGTCTTTTCAGAATATTTATTTGAATTGTATGTATGATTGTTTGCCTACATGCATGCCTGTGTATCATGTGTATGAGCTGATGCCCCCAGAGGCCAGGAGAGCGCATCAGGCCTGGCGCTGGAGTAACAGAGTGTTCAGAGCTACCATGTGGGTATAGAAAACAGAACCCAAGACCTCTGAAAGGGCAGGGCAGGCTACTCTATCAGCTGAGCCATCTCTTCAGCCCAAGTCTAAAGCCTTTAAGGATGAGACAAGTGAAAAGAGGAGATAAGACAAGACGGCATTATCGCAGCGGAAACTGATTAGAAGTAGAGGATAAGAAGGAAGGAATATAAAATCCTAGCACTAGCAGGAAATGAGAAGGGAAGTAGGGACAGTTACTGAGCTTTTAAGTTGTGTGTGGCAGTTAGAGGTGGCAGCTGATGAGCAGTAAAGCCAGAGCACAAAAGCATTATTTGTGGGATGCACTCAGGGACAGACCACTCAATGTGAACTAGGGTGCCATCACTTCATAAAGTGTGTAAACGTGAGTGAGTCAACCGAACTGTTCTGTAGGGGGTAGGGTGAGTTGTAGAGAAGTTAATGTATGTTCAGGCTCCAAATATGCCTTATCCCTATGAACTTCTAGCTCTCAAGGTCTAAATATTTGTTATTATTATTGTTACTGGGGCTACTGTTCCAGTTATTGTTGTGACCCAGAGAAAATGAAACATTGAAAGAGAGGGGATGAAATCGCTTTACTGATTATCTGTACCCTTATACACATACCACACACACACACACAACACACAACACACACACACAGAGAGAGAGAGAGCCTTATACACATACCACACACACACACACACACACAA